>JAVGWX010000005.1:38517482-39109063 GCA_036924085.1 Ariolimax columbianus | reverse complement strand
CAACCTTCTTGATCAAACGTAAGACTAGTAGAACTAGAATCTGAAAGGTGACTTCAATGAACAATTTCGCTCGGCTGGGAAGGTTATAATTGTATAATGAATATACTAAACAAAACAAATAGACTTTCATTTTTATATAAAGGTAAAGGCAAAGACTGCCGTCCATCGCAGATGATGATAGCATAATGTATTTGCTAGCGCTATTTTTTAGTGAAGGATTAACTGCTCTAGTTTTTATCCTCACTCTCTCGTCTTGAGTGGCCCGAACCAGTGGCAAGTCAAGGACAAGACGACTAGAGGGCGACTACAAGATACAGGTGAGTCCGCATCAAGTACCCATGAAATATAATGTATATATATATATATATATATGCGAGAAGGTGTTCAAAGGAAACACAGGCCTAACTGCACCAAATAAATATACTATGTTTAAAGGATGTGAGTTAACGCAACGATATGCGCTTGTCTGGTCTCATAAGATCGTTCGTTAACTTGCGTCCTTCTTTAAACATCGTTGTCCAGTTCTTCACTGTTGTCTTCGATACACTTTTGACACCATACACTCTCCGCATTATGCTATGAATGTCCAATTTGTCGACATCCTTCAGCTGTTCGAAACACGAATCACCGCTCGCTGATCAACTCTGGACGGATTCCGTATCACACCCGCCATGTTTTCCAACAGTCTGATAAAGAAACTTTGCGTCAGAGAATAATGCAATTTGCAAACTTGAATGTTGGTATGTGCTGTTCACACCGAAGTGACGTCATCGTGTGCATCGCACGTATGTTCCGTTGTTGCAACAACGGTTTAATTTGAACAGTCCTCGTACATGATCTCAATTCCATCGAGTATCTAGCTCTTCTACGAATTGACCATAATCAGATTCAGACTAAATTAAATCGGATTGGCATAAACTCTATAACAGCGTGTGTGCTCACAAGTGGGATAGATAACATGAAGATGTAGAGTGTAGCTAATGTCAATCGGATGTCACAGATAACTGATTTAATACAAGATGTGGAGTCGTGTATCGATATGTGGAGTAATAGCAACAACAAAAAAAGGCTGTGTGAAAACTAATGTCAATATAAGAATTCAAAAGATACTGGGATTTTCATTTCTATTTGATCTTCATTGCAATATCAAGTGATTGGTTCTAATATTTATTTAAAGATATTCAGCTCCATTGCAATGTAATATAAGTGCTGTTGTACGACTCTCAAGAGGCTTAGTGGCCTATGTGTGAAACGTTCGTTTCACAATCTCAACCGCACCTGGTTCGAATCACGATCGTGTCCAGTTTTGCAGACATGGGTATTCTTCTGCTCCTCCACGTACATAGAGTAATTGCAACCTAATGTACTGCTCACTTTGCCAAAGAATATAACAGACAAATAGTTTGGGGGTTGTAAGAAGCGACGTTCTGCTAAGGACATGCTACTAGTTTATTGTATGAATCTCAGATATAGCGAACTACCAAGGACCTGCAGAGAAGGAGCATACTTTCAGTAACGATTATCTGCGCCTTATATTACAGCGGATAGGGTACGATAAGTTCGCAAATACCGATCTGTTAATCAGAAATGGGCAGCTGCTGAGTGAACGCGTCATTCGAGAACAGCTATGGTGTCACATAATGTGCACAGGTAAAGACTTCGTTCTGATCGCATTTCTAGACAGTTTCTGTTGTTGGTTCCAACGAAAAAAGTGCGACCCGCAGGTTACATCATTGATAATTGATTCTAATATGAAATTGAAAATGTTCAAATCCACTGTGAAATCCATGCTGTTTTTTCTGATAGCATTTCCTACAGTCGCTGGTGTTGGTTTCACTCGGCAAAACGGCGGCACACAGGACATGGCATTCGTCAATAAAAGAGTATTTCGATGAAATATTAGGAACACAGGGAAGTCATGTGATGAGTTAACACTGTTGGATCATAATAGAACAGTTAGGTAGTTGTTTGTTTAAGTCTCAACTATACTATAATGAGTAAGTTTTTTTTCAAAATACAACCAACTACAAGAACAATGCGGCATAGCTACAAATTAACTAAAGGAAGGTCCACATTAGATATTAGGAAATATTTTTTTAGTCAGAGAGTGGTGGATGCATGGAATGCATTGCCATAGAAAACAGTGGAGGCAGGGACAATTAATGCAATTAAGAAATGATTGGGTGTTCATAGTTTTTCAGAGCAATGTAATTTAAATAAACTGGTTGTATACATACTCTGCAGAGTCTTCTAAACCAGTGTAAATACGTTAATTTAAGTTTAAGTCTATGCTCCTCTTGGAGTTGAGCGGTTAGTTATTGATTTATTGACTTATTGATTGATTGAGTGGTAAAAATATGGTATTAATGTTTATACTGAACGTTGACTACTGCTCAGTTAACAATCAGCTAATGCTAAGTGTTCTGACAATACGAAAGATAGCAAGTGCGCATACATTGTGTAGACTCATGTAATCCGTATAAGAAGCCACGCTTGTCATTATTGTGTAGATAATTTGGTTGTTGTTGTATTAGGTGCCAACCCCAGCCAAAGTGCACGGAGGGGCCTCACCATGAGGGCGCGTGGTAGAGTTGTGAAAGTGTGTGCCTGTTGGACGAAAATATATGAAGTGAAATGGTATGACATTCTCCCTGTGCGATATTTTGTAGATATATAATATACATAGTTGATACATATTGCCAACATAAGAACGGACACTAGATCTTTAATGGATTGAAAATCTTTAAAGAATATTCAATATTAAATACAAAATGAGGACGATATAAAGTAGGAAAGAAATCGAAGCACAACGTCTTAAATGACGTGGGTTTGATGCAAAACAATAAAAAGGTGAGAAACAAAAACAAGACAAAATGCAATTAAAAAAATGTCAAGTTGAAAAGGGCGACAAGGGAGGGAATTATTTGACAAGGGAGATAATAACCATGCCACGTCGTGGACAATGTTCAAGATAACAAGGGTGGGTTACAAAAATCTGAACTATTTGTTAATGGAATCTCTGAGAACAGGCAGCTGATGAACCCTGACAATGACATAAAAGTGCGTGTGCTGGCTAATTGTTATTATATTGCAAAAATATAATACTGTATAATTGTGTAACGTATACTGGAAGAAGCATCGCTTGCACCGGCCGCCCTTTAGTTTCAGGGGAGCGAATGCTACATACACAGAGCAGAGTTTGAATTGATGATGAAGATGATGATGATAGTCAAATAAAAGAGAAATAAGTGGGCGATAACGCCTTCCAAGATTTTGTTAGCTTTGTGTGAGGCGGGTAACCAGTTGGCATCCATTTCACTTACTTCTTTAAACCTTATTGTTGGACACACCTGTCAGACTATCAATCGTTGCTATAGAAATGTCAAGAAGAGGTAATTATAGCAGTAGTGTATAGACGCCTATAGCAGTAGTGTACAGACGGCATACATTCATAGAACCGGCATGGGATTTGGAGGATTGGGAACTCAAGGCAATGTATGGTATAGTCATCTTGGAATACGTACTTGGAATCCTGGTATTCAGACTCGTATGTTGTTAATGTATGTTGCCAGGTAGCCGAAGGCTATCCGTATTATGTATTTTTAAGCTCATGTGGTCTGGGAGAAGGTACCCATAATTTGGTTTCAATTCTGTCCGACAGCGGCCGTTGAGCCCACTCTTTTCGATTTTTAACTGCAAAGAGAATTTTTAAAGTGGTTCGATACTGTACACGGTGATCCGATCTTATAACCCAGAGTCTTGAGAATTTGTACCAGAAGATTCACATGAAAAATCCCGGGTCTCCACCGTGATTTAAACCTCTGACACACGATAGGTTCACGTTACCTGGAGAACACTGACATCGCCGCCTAAAAAAGTATCAATAGTAGCGACATTTTGTATGGATAAATGGATCATGCTGATATGGCATACACCTTTCTATAGTATGACGCTTGTATCATTAGTACAACTATCTACAAAATCAGATGTCAGCTGATGCCTGACTTGTTCTCCTCTGCACAGCGAATGTATCTTGCGATATACAGTCAATGCCTGGAATATCAATTGGCGGACAGAACATAAACAACTTGCGTTACACTGATAATACTGTGCTGATATCGCATAACTGGACTTACAAGAAATGGTTGACATGCTAGTTCTTCAAAGCAAAAATAAAGGTATCAATTAAGGTGAGAAAGAAATCGAAAATAATGGCAGGATCTAAGAACACACAAACTCACCAAAATGATGCATCGAGGTGAACAAGACGAAACTAAGATAACAAATAAGACATTTAAACACTTAGGTACCCACATAAAAATATGCTGCTAGGCTTAGGGGTGAGCGTCTGTTTTACAATCCCAACGCACCCAGGTTCGAATCACGCTCGTGTCCAGTTTGCCAGACATGGGTTATTATTTTGCTCCTCCACGTCTGGAAAGTAATGGCAACCTACCGTAGTGCATACTTGATTAGAAACCATATGACATTCTAACAGGTTGGCGTTTGTAAGAGGCGAAGATCTATAAGTGACACACTATTTACTTGGGAGCCGCGTAGCGCAGCGCAGTGGTTAGCGCACTAGCTTCGTATCTGAGTGGTCCTCGGTTTATTCCCGAGTGTTGAGGCGGTAATTTTTTTCAGACCGCAACAGTTCCCGGGTCGACCCAGTCTTAATTGGGTACCAATTCAGTCCAGGAAGTAAAAGCGGCGAGGGAGAGGAGATGGCTACCGCCCTCATATAGCCAAGCCTTTGATATGTGAGATCGCAAACATCTCACACCCCTACGGCAGTAATGATATGGGTTACTTTACTTTACTTTACTTACTTTCTTGTATAAGATCTGATAGTAAACTTATGAAATTAAATACAAAATAGCCCAGACAAAATCATTCTTCCAGAGTGTAAAAGGAAATGGTGTTCAATAAAACCATATCCGTAACATTAAGGAAGAGAGTTTTGGATGCTACGTGGAACCAGTACTGACATACGGTAGCGAGTCATGCACAATCAGCAATCAAGCACAGAGAGCACTGAAGGCAGCGGGAATGTGGTTGCATGCTGAGAATTTTGCAGGCCGCAATGGGAGCTAAATGCGTCTGTACTTGAAAATGTACAGACGCAAAGACAGCTTATGGCACCAATCAGCACAGATCAGTCTCTGGAATTCGGTATATCATGAGCAGAGGCGGTTGGAAACACACTGTGACAACGAGGAGACTCGCAATAAAGAAGAACAAAGGAAGGCGAGAGAGAGAGAGAAGAGATTGAGATAAAGAGAGATAAAGCATTGGACAGCTTGAAGGAATAGAACGGAAGACGATCAACGATGGAACTGATAAACAACACTCATGATAAGAAGAGGCGAAGATACGGAGACCGACAGAGCACATGCTGATGTTGAAAATGATGATTATGATTATGGGGGTGGTGATCCACAAAATGTATTCTATGAAATTCATATACAGGTCAAGCAGTTACTGCGCTTGAGAGAAGGATCAGCATTATATACATCTAGCATGCTCAGCCAAGCATATATCTATGCTCATCATATTTTCCAACAAACCCGTGGGGCTTCCGGGAGTGAAAAAAATATCTATACCTCACAACATTTTATATAAACTAGTAGTTAAGGGGTTCGTTCAGTTTACTCAAATATATTCGGTCAATGGTGGTATGTTAACGTATGTCCAAAGGTCGTACCTTAGACAGGTCATTTAGTGCTACAGTATCTTGATTCTATGTATTTGGGCATTTGTAACATACTCATATAAGATTATGACATATGTAATATACCGTTCTATACTAGGGCATACATAACATGTGTGTGTCTATTTATATATATATATAAATAAATATATATATATATATATATATATATATATATATATATATATAATGCCCTTAACAGAACGTTGCTCCATCACAGATCACAGTCTGTCTGAAAGAAACTTTCCCTGAAAGAAACAGCCAGTGTTACCAGACATTCCTATATGTATTGTTGCCATCGTCTTCTTGGTCTACCCCTGCCTCTTTTGCCTGGCACTATACCTTCCATCACTGTTCTTGTCAAGGCGTTGTATCTCTTGATGTGACCAAAGTATTACAATTACCTTGTCAAAATCGACTGATAAATAAGTTCTCATGTATGTACAACTTTTGCCGAATGTTTGTATTTGTCTTTTTCTTCGTGCAGGGTACTCTTTTGATGTTTCTGTTATATTTTGACTCGAAGGATTTGATTCTTTGTCTTGAAGTTTTGATAATCGTCTATGATTCGCAGCTATATGTTTCCAAAAGAACAACACAGGCTCTCAAGACTTTCACTGTTGTAGTCTATACAATACCCAACAAATTTACGCCACGAAACACACTCAAATATAACAGAATATGTGAAACTTGAGCATGATCAGATAAATTATGAAAGGTGTAACTTGATCAACTATTTTAGGACATTTGTAACATGCACAAATAGATTCAGACAAATGTTAATTGCTTGCCTGAACAAATTATACATGCTATACATAGTAGGACAACTGTAACATACTCAAATATAGTAGGACAGATGTAACATACTCAAATATAGTAGGGCAACTGTAACATACCTCAGATATAGTAGGACAACTGTAACATACTCAAATATAGTAGGACAACTGTAACATACTCAGATATAGTAGGAACAACTGTAACATACTCAAATATAGTAGGACAACTGTAACATACTCAAATATAGTAGGACAGATGTAACATACTCAAATATAGTAGGACAGATGTAACATACTCAAATATAGTAGGACAACTGTAACATACTCAAATATAGTAGGACAACTGTAACATACTCAATATAGTATAGGACAACTGTAACATACTCAAATATAGTAGGACAGATGTAACATACTCAAATATAGATAGGACAGATGTAACATACTCAAATATAGTAGGACAACTGTAACATACTCAAATATAGTAGGACAACTGTAACATACTCAAATATAGTAGGACAATGTACACATACTCAAATATAGTAGGACAACTGTAACTTACTCAAATATAATAGGACAGATGTAACATAC
This sequence comes from Ariolimax columbianus, assembly GCA_036924085.1. Taxonomy (NCBI): domain Eukaryota; kingdom Metazoa; phylum Mollusca; class Gastropoda; order Stylommatophora; family Arionidae; genus Ariolimax; species Ariolimax columbianus. The sequence continues at coordinate 39,101,989 of JAVGWX010000005.1, read as the reverse complement.
TCAATATAGTAGGACAACTGTAACATACTCAAATATAGTAGGACAACTGTAAACATACTCAAATATAGTAGGACAACTGTAACATACTCAAATATAGTAGGACAACTGTAACATACTCAAATATAGTAGGACAACTGTAACTTACTCAAATATAGTAGGACAGATGTAACATACTCAAATATAGTAGGACAGATGTAACATACTCAAATATAGTAGGACAAAAAAACAATGTCACAAGTTATTCTTCCATCTCCATCTATTCCTCGCCATATCTTTTAGGCATATTTCGCTGGTGAAGTATGTCTCAGGCTGCCGATCTGTTAACTTTCTTCATTTGAGTTGTTCCTTTTCTGAATTACACGAAAAAAGGGGTGTTCTCTGATCACACGACTGCTTTTTCCTTTCGACTTCTAACGCACCATCTTCTGATCTAAAGTGGTACGATGCCAACGAATACATAATCTCGTCCCTTTGGTGTTGGCTTAACGCACCCAGTTACAATGCGTCATGCTTAATTTACTACCACATCGACATGTCTCGTGTGCATTGACTCTTTCCATTCTAGCGCGATTTATTCTGCTGCAGAAATGCACAATGCGAGGGCCGATGTGCGCAACTCTGTATGCGATACTTCGCATGTCGTGGTTGTTAGCTTACACAATATGTTATTTCTAGCGCTAACTTGGTGTTTAGCCGCCTACAGTGTTCCTTGTAAGACTGTTTCTATGTACGTTACAATCTCAGCATGTGCATACGTTCGAGACAGTATATGACCGACTAGTATATAATGAACGTCAATTCATTCGCGTACAAGGATGTGTTTTAATAGTGTAGTGGTAAAGCGAAGGGGATCGAATTGAGACAAGTTAACACGTTTAAATATCTGGTCACATACATAACATCAGATGGAGGATGCAAGTACGAAATAAAATGGAGAATAGCCCAAGGAAAATCGGGTCCCAGACCATGAAAGGAATAGTGTGCAACAAAAGATGTCTTTGTAACTAGAAAGATCTCCTTGGATGCTACGTAGAACCAATACTGACATATGACAGTGAATCATAGGCAATTAGCAAGCAAGCGCTTAGATCTTTGGAAGTAACGGAGATGTGGTTTTAAGATGGAAGTAACGGAGATGTGGTTTTAAGGTGGAAGTAACGGAGATGTGGTTTTAAGATGGAAGTAACGGAGATGTGGTTTTAAGATGGAAGTAATGGAGATGTGGTTTTAAGATGGAAGTAACGGAGATGTGCTTTTAAGATGGAAGTAACGGAGATGTGGTTTTAAGATGGAAGTAACGGAGATGTGGTTTTAAGATGGAAGTAACGGAGATGTGGTTTTAAGATGGAAGTAATGGAGATGTGGTTTTAAGATGGAAGTAACGGAGATGTGCTTTTAAGATGGAAGTAACGGAGATGTGGTTTTAAGATGGAAGTAACGGAGATGTGGTTTTAAGATGGAAGTAACGGAGATGTGGTTTTAAGATGGAAGTAACGGAGATGTGGTTTTAAGATGGAAGTAACGGAGATGTGGTTTTAAGATGGAAGTAACGGAGATGTGGTTTTAAGATGGAAGTAACGGAGATGTGGTTTTAAGATGGAAGTAACGGAGATGTGGTTTTAAGATGGAAGTAACGGAGATGTGGTTTTAAGATGGAAGTAACGGAGATGTGGTTTTAAGAAAGAATGCTGCGGATCCCATGGACTGCAAGGAAGACGAGGAGGCACAAAGACGGAAACAAAGTATTGCAAGGATTAGAATAAGACAGTCATCCTTTTTTTGGGGTATGTTGTGAGAAGAGGCAGCTTGAATCACGTCGTGACAACGGGAAAGATAGCAGGACAGAGAAACAGAGGAAGGCCGAGAGAAGAGGCAACTTGAGAGAATGGTAGGGGCGACACTGAACAACAGGGATGACACGTGATAGAAATGTGGTCTGTGATCGCCAAGCAGCAGGGCACCTGATGATGATGATGTGTAACGCACTCGCTTTTCACGCTAAAAGGTACACAACCGACACGCTTCGGTCGACCCAGCTGTAAATGGTTTCCTGACTCGCGAATAATGAAGGAAAAGAAAGAGAGGAAGACAACTGGCCACCCAAAAGCACGCAATGTATAGCAGACTACACTACAATCTCTAACCATTCCTTCACGACCAGCGGTTAAGTCAACTGAAGGACCGCCTTTATCGTTTCCCGTATCTATTCATGTGTGCATGATTACCCTAATTATAAAGTTCATATCAATTGAATACACAGTCAACCCGTTTTCCATCTACACATTGCAGCACTTATCAAATGAACCGGTCGCCTTTAGTTCTTCCACAGTTCGCTCTGAACCACAAGTTCTTACTGTCAAAATAAACCTGTTACGGCCCCAGGGTACTTCATCTTGTTGGCTGACGACACGAAAATCTCATTTGGGGTCAAACTCATGAATTCTATCTGGTCGCCACGTTAGCCAAATTACATCTGACCTTGCTTGACCCTGGGCGGTTATGAGATGGTGCTGCAGGTTAGCATCGGCTTACAGACAAGCGGTTAGGATGTTCATAATGAAATGGGTAATCCTTTCACGGTTTGGTAGCGGGAGATTCAGAATGAACGAAGCCAAGACAAATGGGTAATCGCTGGATGTCAAAGGTAATGACATACAAGCCGGGTTGTGGGAATCAAGTCTTAAATAGATTAATCCGTGTGTTTACTTTTTACACGTTTTTTTTTATGACATGCCCTGATTTTACTTCCATTTGAGCCAACTTTCCCATACTACAGAAAGATCAAATTGTGTACACCGCCTGTCCTGATGCAACCTCTTTACTTATAAATGTTGACGAATCCTGGCCAGGTCATTCAAAAGCTTTTACCAAAAACTTAAAATAAAATGTATACTTGCATTAAGGTCAGCAACTTTAATTTGAATTAGAAGAGTCACACGCTTTCTTTAAGTTAGTAAATCACAAACTACATGAATTGTAGATGATACAGCTGCAGAAAAATCGCCGTGAATAATGATCGTTTTCAAAGAGAAAACGTGGCAATCAATGTTGACCAACTTGATCTCTTTAATTTCATTACGAGAAATTTACCTGATCGAATCAAACCTTTCATTTTTTGTTTAAGACACAGACAAAAATAAGAGACTAGAAAAACACAAACGCCAATACAACACGACGATTCACCAAAGGAACAGAAACATGTAAACAGTACATTTCTGTAATGCACATAGGTGGGGTCCCTCGACAATGACACGCTCTCACTGGACCCAGACATAGACAGTCACAAGATGATGTTATATTTCTTCATCTCTCCCGAATTGCTCATATCTCATCTCCCCCAATTCGCTCATCTCGCCTCTCTTCCAACTCGCTCACGTTTTCTCTCTCCTAACTCGCTCATTTCACCTCTCCCCCAACTCGGTCATCCCTCATCTCCCCCAACTCGCTCATCTCGCCTCTCTTCCAACTCGCTCACCTTTTCTCTCCCCTAACTCGCTCATTTCACCTCTCTCCCAACTCGGTCATCCCTCCTCTCCCCCCAACTCACTCATCTCTTCTCTATCCCAACTCACTCAACTCTCCTCTCCCCCCCAACTCACCCATCTTTCCCCTCTCCAAACTGGAACTTTCTCCTCTCCCTCAACTCACTCATCTCTCCTCTCCCCCAACTCACTCATCTGTCCTCTCCCCAAGTCACTCATCTCTGCTCTCCCCCAACTCACTCATCTCTCCTCTCCCAAACGCATTCATCTCCCCTCTCTCCCATCTCACTCATCTCTCCGCTCCCCACTAGTTCATCACTCCTCTCTCCCAACTCACTCATCTCTCTTCTCTCACATCTCACGCATCTCTCCTCTCCCCCAACTTTCATTTCTCCTCTATCCTAGTTGGATATATCTCCTTTATCCAATCATCCCCCATGCCAACCCTAACCACACTTTCCACGCGTCAAAAATATACTCCCCGCTTATCTCTCCCGCAGCGGGAATCAACCCGCACAGCATGTGTCAATTGCCTCCATATTATCTCAAACTGCACATCCCTTTCCTCCCATAAACCCAACCACCCTTTCCCATGCAACCCATCAGCCCGCACATATCCATACCACCTCCTACCGAATTATCTTCTCTTGCCCAGTGTAATGTTGCGACATGAGATCACAATTCATATTTTTTAGAAACTTCCAATGAATACATTCGATCTTTGTTGCATTTTGTAATTCTTATTTCAGTTTTGGTTTACACAAAACCCTCCAAAAAAACCGCGATGTAATTAAGTGAAATTCACAATTTGGTAAAGACGTCTAAGGGGATTGTGAACGTACCATTGACGGGTGGGAATTACACCTCCAGCCAAGCAAATTGGTTCATGGAGTCACCATTCAAATTTTCTATGTCACTTTTCTCAATGTTGCGAACAATACATATTATCTTGTCAACCTTTCTTTTCAAACGTAAATTGCTAGTTATAATCTTAGAATCATGAAAGGTAGCTTCAAAATATTATTTTCGCTCGGCTGGGAAGGTTTATAATTGTATAATGAATATACTAAACAAACAAATAGACTTTCATTTTTATATAAAGGTAAAGGCAAAGACTGCCGTCCATCGCAGATGATGATAGCATAATGTATTTGCTAGCGCTATTTTTAGTAAGGATTAACTGCTCTAGTTTTTATCCTCACTCTCTCGTCTTGAGTGGCCCGAACCCAGTGGCAAGTCAAGGACAAGACGACTAGAGGGCGACTACAAGATACAGGGGAGTCCGCATCAAGTACCCATGAAATATAATGTATATATATATATATATATATGCGAGAAGTGTTCAAAGGAAACCAGGCCTAACTGCACCAAATAAATATACTATGTTTAAAGGATGTGAGTTAACGCAACGATATGCGCTTGTCTGGTCTCATAAGATCGTTCGTTAACTTGCGTCCTTCTTTAAACATCGTTGTCCAGTTCTTCACTGTTGTCTTCGATACACTTTTGACACCATACACTCTCCGCATTATGCTATGAATGTCAATTTGTCGACATCCTTCAGCTGTTCGAAACCGAATCACCGCTCGCTGATCAACTCTGGACGGATTCCGTATCACACCCGCCATGTTTTCAACAGTCTGATAAAGAAACTTTGCGTCAGAGAATAATGCAATTTTGCAAACTTGAATGTTGGTATGTGCTGTTCACACCAGAAGTGACGTCATCGTGTGCATCGCACGTATGTTCCGTTGTTGCAACAACGGTTTAATTTGAACAGTCCTCGTACATGATCTCAATTCCATCGAGTATCTAGCTCTTCTACGAATTGACCATAATCAGATTCAGACTAAATTAAATCGGATTGGCATAAACTCTATAACAGCGTGTGTGCTCACAAAGTGGGATAGATAACATGAAGATGTAGAGTGTAGCTAATGTCAATCGGATGTCACAGATAACTGATTTAATACAAGATGTGGAGTCGTGTATCGATATGTGGAGTAATAGCAACAACAAAAAAAGGCTGTGTGAAAACTAATGTCAATATAAGAATTCAAAAGATACTGGGATTTTCATTTCTATTTGATCTTCATTGCAATATCAAGTGATTGGTTCTAATATTTATTTAAAGATATTCAGCTCCATTGCAATGTAATATAAGTGCTGTTGTACGACTCTCAAGAGGCTTAGTGGCCTATGTGTGAAACGTTCGTTTCACAATCTCAACGCACCTGGTTCGAATCACGATCGTGTCCAGTTTTGCAGACATGGGTATTCTTCTGCTCCTCCACGTACATAGAGTAATGGCAACCTAATGTACTGCTCACTTTGCCAAAGAATATAACAGACAAATAGTTTGGGGGTTGTAAGAAGCGACGTTCTGCTAAGGACATGCTACCTAGTTTATTGTATGAATCTCAGATATAGCGAACTACCAAGGACCTGGCAGAGAAGGAGCATACTTTCAGTAACGATTATCTGCGCCTTATATTACAGCGGATAGGGTACGATAAGTTCGCAAATACCGATCTGTTAATCAGAAATGGGCAGCTGCTGAGTGAACGCGTCATTCGAGAACAGCTATGGTGTCACATAATGTGCACAGGTAAAGACTTCGTTCTGATCGCATTTCTAGACAGTTTCTGTTGTTGGTTCCAAACGAAAAAAGTGCGACCCGCAGGTTACATCATTGATAATTGATTCTAATATGAAATTGAAAATGTTCAAATCCACTGTGAAATCCATGCTGTTTTTTCTGATAGCATTTCTACAGTCGCTGGTGTTGGTTTCACTCGGCAAAACGGCGGCACACAGGACATGGCATTCGTCAATAAAAGAGTATTTCGATGAAATATTAGGAACACAGGGAAGTCATGTGATGAGTTAACACTGTTGGATCATAATAGAACAGTTAGGTAGTTGTTTGTTTAAGTCTCAACTATACTATAATGAGTAAGTTTTTTTTCAAAATACAACCAACTACAAGAACAATGCGGCATAGCTACAAATTAACTAAAGGAAGGTCCACATTAGATATTAGGAAATATTTTTTTAGTCAGAGAGTGGTGGATGCATGGAATGCATTGCCATAGAAAACAGTGGAGGCAGGGACAATTAATGCATTTAAGAAATGATTGGGTGTTCATAGTTTTCAGAGCAATGTAATTTAAATAAACTGGTTGTATACATACTCTGCAGAGTCTTCTAAACCAGTGTAAATACGTTAATTTAAGTTTAAGTCTATGCTCCTCTTGGAGTTGAGCGGTTAGTTATTGATTTATTGACTTATTGATTGATTGAGTGGTAAAAATATGGTATTAATGTTTATACTGAACGTTGACTACTGCTCAGTTAACAAATCAGCTAATGCTAAGTGTTCTGACAATACGAAAGATAGCAAGTGCGCATACATTGTGTAGACTCATGTAATCCGTATAAGAAGCCACGCTTGTCATTATTGTGTAGATAATTTGGTTGTTGTTGTATTAGGTGCCAACCCCAGCCAAAGTGCACGGAGGGGCCTCACCATGAGGGCGCGTGGTAGAGTTGTGAAAGTGTGTGCCTGTTGGACGAAAATATATGAAGTGAAATGGTATGACATTCTCCCTGTGCGATATTTTGTAGATATATAATATACATAGTTGATACATATTGCCAACATAAGAACGGACACTAGATCTTTAATGGATTGAAAATCTTTAAAGAATATTCAATATTAAATACAAAATGAGGACGATATAAAGTAGGAAAGAAATCGAAGCACAACGTCTTAAATGACGTGGGTTTGATGCAAAACAATAAAAAAGGTGAGAAACAAAAACAAGAAAAATGCAATTAAAAAAATGTCAAGTTGAAAAGGGCGACAAGGGAGGGAATTATTTGACAAGGGGAGATAATAACCATGCCACGTCGTGGACAATGTTCAAGATAACAAGGGTGGGTTACAAAAATCTGAACTATTTGTTAATGGAATCTCTGAGAACAGGCAGCTGATGAACCCTGACAATGACATAAAAGTGCGTGCTGGCTAATGTTATTATATTGCAAAAATATAATACTGTATAATTGTGTAACGTATACTGGAAGAAGCATCGCTTGCACCGGCCGCCCTTTAGTTTCAGGGGAGCGAATGCTACATACACAGAGCAGAGTTTGAATTGATGATGAAGATGATGATGATAGTCAAATAAAAGAGAAATAAGTGGGCGATAACGCTTCCAAGATTTTGTTAGCTTTGTGTGAGGCCGGGTAACCAGTTGGCATCCATTTCACTTACTTCTTTAAACCTTATTGTTGGACACACCTGTCAGACTATCAATCGTTGCTTAGAAATGTCAAGAAGAGGTAATTATAGCAGTAGTGTATAGACGCCTATAGCAGTAGTGTACAGACGGCATACATTCATAGAACCGGCATGGGATTTGGAGGATTGGGAACTCAAGGCAATGTATGGTATAGTCATCTTGGAATACGTACTTGGAATCCTGGTATTCAGACTCGTATGTTGTTAATGTATGTTGCCAGGTAGCCGAAGGCTATCCGTATTATGTATTTTTAAGCTCATGTGGTCTGGGAGAAGGTACCCATAATTTGGTTTCAATTCTGTCCGGACAGCGGCCGTTGAGCCCACTCTTTTCGATTTTTAACTGCAAAGAGATTTTTAAAGTGTTCGATACTGTACACGGTGATCCGATCTTATAACCCAGAGCTCATGAGAATTTGTACCAGAAGATTCACATGAAAAAATCCCGGTCTCCACCGTGATTTAAACCTCTGACACACGATAGGTTCACGTTACCTGGAGAACACTGACATCGCCGCCTAAAAAAGTATCAATAGTAGCGACATTTTGTATGGATAAATGGATCATGCTGAAATGGCATACACCTTTTATAGTATGACGCTTGTATCATTAGTACAACTATCTACAAAATCAGATGTCAGCTGATGCCTGACTTGTTCTCTCTGCACAGCGAATGTATCTTGCGATATACAGTCAATGCCTGGAATATCAATTGGCGGACAGAACATAAACAACTTGCGTTACACTGATAATACTGTGCTGATATCGCATAACTGGACTTACAAGAAATGGTTGACATGCTAGTTCTTCAAAGCAAAAATAAAGGTATCAATTAAGGTGAAAAGAAATCGAAAATAATGGCAGGATCTAAGAACACACAAACTCACCAAAATGATGCATCGAGGTGAACAAGACGAAACTAAGATAACAAATAAGACATTTAAACACTTAGGTACCCACATAAAAATATGCTGCTAGGCTTAGGGGTGAGCGTCTGTTTTACAATCCCAACGCACCCGGTTCGAATCACGCTCGTGTCCAGTTTGCCAGACATGGGTTATTATTTTGCTCCTCCACGTCTGGAAAGTAATGGCAACCTACCGTAGTGCATACTTGATTAGAAACATATGACATTCTAACAGGTTGGCGTTTGTAAGAGGCGAAGATCTATAAGTGACACACTATTTACTTGGGAGCCGCGTAGCGCAGCGCAGTGGTTAGCGCACTAGCTTCGTATCTGAGTGGTCCTCGGTTTATTCCCGAGTTGAGGCGGTAATTTTTTTCAGACCGCAACAGTTCCCGGGTCGACCCAGTCTTAATTGGGTACCAATTCAGTCCAGGAAGTAAAAGCGGCGAGGGAGAGGAGATGGCTACCGCCCTCATATAGCCAAGCCTTTGATATGTGAGATCGCAAACATCTCACACCCCTACGGCAGTAATGATATGGGTTACTTTACTTTACTTTACTTACTTTCTTGTATAAGATCTGATAGTAAACTTATGAAATTAAATACAAAATAGCCCAGACAAAATCATTCTTCCAGAGTGTAAAAGAAATGGTGTTCAATAAAACCATATCCGTAACATTAAGGAAGAGAGTTTTGGATGCTACGTGGAACCAGTACTGACATACGGTAGCGAGTCATGCACAATCAGCAATCAAGCACAGAGAGCACTGAAGGCAGCGGGAATGTGGTTGCATGCTGAGAATTTTGCAGGCCGCAATGGGAGCTAAATGCGTTGTACTTGAAAATGTACAGACGCAAAGACAGCTTATGGCAACAATCAGCACAGATCAGTCTTCTGGAATTCGGTATATCATGAGCAGAGGCGGGTTGGAACACACTGTGACAACGAGGAGACTCGCAATAAAGAAGAACAAAGGAAGGCGGAGAGAGAGAGAGAGAGATTGAGATAAAGAGAGATAAAGCATTGGACAGCTTGAAGGAATAGAACGGAAGACGATCAACGATGGAACTGATAAACAACACTCATGATAAGAAGAGGCGAAGATACGAGACCGACAGAGCACATGCTGATGTTGAAAATGATGATTATGATTATGGGGGTGGTGATCCACAAAATGTATTCTATGAAATTCATATACAGGTCAAGCAGTTACTGCGCTTGAGAGAATGGATCAGCATTATATACATCTAGCATGCTCAGCCAAGCATATATCTATGCTCATCATATTTTCCAACAAACCCGTGGGGCTTCCGGGAGTGAAAAAAATATCTATACCTCACAACATTTTATATAAACTAGTAGTTAAGGGGTTCGTTCAGTTTACTCAAATATATTCGGTCAATGGTGGTATGTTAACGTATGTCCAAAGGTCGTACCTTAGACAGGTCATTTAGTGCTACAGTATCTTGATTCTATGTATTTGGGCATTTGTAACATACTCATATAGATTATGACATATGTAATATACCGTTCTATACTAGGGCATACATAACATGTGTGTGTCTATTTATATATATATATAAATAAATATATATATATATATATATATATATATATATATATATAATGCCCTTAACAGAACGTTGCTCCCATCACAGATCACAGTCTGTCTGAAAGAAACTTTCCCTGAAAGAAACAGCCAGTGTTACCCAGACATTCCTATATGTATTGTTGCCATCGTCTTCTTGGTCTACCCCTGCCTCTTTTGCCTGGCACTATACCTTCCATCACTGTTCTTTCAAGGCCGTTGTATCTCTTGATGTGACCAAAGTATTACAATTACCTTGTCAAAATCGACTGATAAATAAGTTCTCATGTATGTACAACTTTTGCCGAATGTTTGTATTTGTCTTTTTCTTCGTGCAGGGTACTCTTTTGATGTTTCTGTTATATTTTGACTCGAAGGATTTGATTCTTTGTCTTGAAGTTTTGATAATCGTCTATGATTCGCAGCTATATGTTTCCAAAAGAACAACACAGGCTCTCAAGACTTTCACTGTTGTAGTCTATACAATACCCAACAAATTTACGCCACGAAACACACTCAAATATAACAGAATATGTGAAACTTGAGCATGATCAGATAAATTATGAAAGGTGTAACTTGATCAACTATTTTAGGACATTTGTAACATGCACAAATAGATTCAGACAAATGTTAATTGCTTGCTGAACAAATTATACATGCTATACATAGTAGGACAACTGTAACATACTCAAATATAGTAGGACAGATGTAACATACTCAAATATAGTAGGGCAACTGTAACATACTCAGATATAGTAGGACAACTGTAACATACTCAAATATAGTAGGACAACTGTAACATACTCAGATATAGTAGGACAACTGTAACATACTCAAATATAGTAGGACAACTGTAACATACTCAAATATAGTAGGACAGATGTAACATACTCAAATATAGTAGGACAGATGTAACATACTCAAATATAGTAGGACAACTGTAACATACTCAAATATAGTAGGACAACTGTAACATACTCAAATATAGTAGGACAACTGTAACATACTCAAATATAGTAGGACAGATGTAACATACTCAAATATAGTAGGACAGATGTAACATACTCAAATATAGTAGGACAACTGTAACATACTCAAATATAGTAGGACAACTGTAACATACTCAAATATAGTAGGACAAATGTAACATACTCAAATATAGTAGGACAACTGTAACTTACTCAAATATAATAGGACAGATGTAACATACTCAAATATAGTAGGACAACTGTAACATACTCAAATATAGTAGGACAACTGTAACATACTCAAATATAGTAGGACAACTGTAACATACTCAAATATAGTAGGACAACTGTAACATACTCAAATATAGTAGGACAACTGTAACTTACTCAAATATAGTAGGACAGATGTAACATACTCAAATATAGTAGGACAGATGTAACATACTCAAATATAGTAGGACAAAAAAACAATGTCACAAGTTATTCTTCCATCTCCATCTATTCCTCGCCATATCTTTTAGGCATATTTCGCTGGTGAAGTATGTCTCAGGCTGCCGATCTGTTAACTTTCTTCATTTGAGTTGTTCCTTTTCTGAATTACACGAAAAAAGGGGTGTTCTCTGATCACACGACTGCTTTTTCCTTTCGACTTCTAACGCACCATCTTCTGATCTAAAGTGGTACGATGCCAACGAATACATAATCTCGTCCCTTTGGTGTTGGCTTAACGCACCCAGTTACAATGCGTCATGCTTAATTTACTACCACATCGACATGTCTCGTGTGCATTGACTCTTTCCATTCTAGCGCGATTTATTCTGCTGCAGAAATGCACAATGCGAGGGCCGATGTGCGCAACTCTGTATGCGATACTTCGCATGTCGTGGTTGTTAGCTTACACAATATGTTATTTCTAGCGCTAACTTGGTGTTTAGCCGCCTACAGTGTTCCTTGTAAGACTGTTTCTATGTACGTTACAATCTCAGCATGTGCATACGTTCGAGACAGTATATGACCGACTAGTATATAATGAACGTCAATTCATTCGCGTACAAGGATGTGTTTTAATAGTGTAGTGGTAAAGCGAAGGGGATCGAATTGAGACAAGTTAACACGTTTAAATATCTGGTCACATACATAACATCAGATGGAGGATGCAAGTACGAAATAAAATGGAGAATAGCCCAAGGAAAATCGGGTCCCAGACCATGAAAGGAATAGTGTGCAACAAAAGATGTCTTTGTAACTAGAAAGATCTCCTTGGATGCTACGTAGAACCAATACTGACATATGACAGTGAATCATAGGCAATTAGCAAGCAAGCGCTTAGATCTTTGGAAGTAACGGAGATGTGGTTTTAAGATGGAAGTAACGGAGATGTGGTTTTAAGGTGGAAGTAACGGAGATGTGGTTTTAAGATGGAAGTAACGGAGATGTGGTTTTAAGATGGAAGTAATGGAGATGTGGTTTTAAGATGGAAGTAACGGAGATGTGCTTTTAAGATGGAAGTAACGGAGATGTGGTTTTAAGATGGAAGTAACGGAGATGTGGTTTTAAGATGGAAGTAACGGAGATGTGGTTTTAAGATGGAAGTAATGGAGATGTGGTTTTAAGATGGAAGTAACGGAGATGTGCTTTTAAGATGGAAGTAACGGAGATGTGGTTTTAAGATGGAAGTAACGGAGATGTGGTTTTAAGATGGAAGTAACGGAGATGTGGTTTTAAGATGGAAGTAACGGAGATGTGGTTTTAAGATGGAAGTAACGGAGATGTGGTTTTAAGATGGAAGTAACGGAGATGTGGTTTTAAGATGGAAGTAACGGAGATGTGGTTTTAAGATGGAAGTAACGGAGATGTGGTTTTAAGATGGAAGTAACGGAGATGTGGTTTTAAGATGGAAGTAACGGAGATGTGGTTTTAAGAAAGAATGCTGCGGATCCCATGGACTGCAAGGAAGACGAGGAGGCACAAAGACGGAAACAAAGTATTGCAAGGATTAGAATAAGACAGTCATCCTTTTTTTGGGGTATGTTGTGAGAAGAGGCAGCTTGAATCACGTCGTGACAACGGGAAAGATAGCAGGACAGAGAAACAGAGGAAGGCCGAGAGAAGAGGCAACTTGAGAGAATGGTAGGGGCGACACTGAACAACAGGGATGACACGTGATAGAAATGTGGTCTGTGATCGCCAAGCAGCAGGGCACCTGATGATGATGATGTGTAACGCACTCGCTTTTCACGCTAAAAGGTACACAACCGACACGCTTCGGTCGACCCAGCTGTAAATGGTTTTCTGACTCGCGAATAATGAAGGAAAAGAAAGAGAGGAAGACAACTGGCCACCCAAAAGCACGCAATGTATAGCAGACTACACTACAATCTCTAACCATTCCTTCACGACCAGCGGTTAAGTCAACTGAAGGACCGCCTTTATCGTTTCCCGTATCTATTCATGTGTGCATGATTACCCTAATTATAAAGTTCATATCAATTGAATACACAGTCAACCCGTTTTCCATCTACACATTGCAGCACTTATCAAATGAACCGGTCGCCTTTAGTTCTTCCACAGTTCGCTCTGAACCACAAGTTCTTACTGTCAAAATAAACCTGTTACGGCCCCAGGGTACTTCATCTTGTTGGCTGACGACACGAAAATCTCATTTGGGGTCAAACTCATGAATTCTATCTGGTCGCCACGTTAGCCAAATTACATCTGACCTTGCTTGACCCTGGGCGGTTATGAGATGGTGCTGCAGGTTAGCATCGGCTTACAGACAAGCGGTTAGGATGTTCATAATGAAATGGGTAATCCTTTCACGGTTTGGTAGCGGGAGATTCAGAATGAACGAAGCCAAGACAAATGGGTAATCGCTGGATGTCAAAGGTAATGACATACAAGCCGGGTTGTGGGAATCAAGTCTTAAATAGATTAATCCGTGTGTTTACTTTTTACACGTTTTTTTTTATGACATGCCCTGATTTTACTTCCATTTGAGCCAACTTTCCCATACTACAGAAAGATCAAATTGTGTACACCGCCTGTCCTGATGCAACCTCTTTACTTATAAATGTTGACGAATCCTGGCCAGGTCATTCAAAAGCTTTTACCAAAAACTTAAAATAAAATGTATACTTGCATTAAGGTCAGCAACTTTAATTTGAATTAGAAGAGTCACACGCTTTCTTTAAGTTAGTAAATCACAAACTACATGAATTGTAGATGATACAGCTGCAGAAAAATCGCCGTGAATAATGATCGTTTTCAAAGAGAAAACGTGGCAATCAATGTTGACCAACTTGATCTCTTTAATTTCATTACGAGAAATTTACCTGATCGAATCAAACCTTTCATTTTTTGTTTAAGACACAGACAAAAATAAGAGACTAGAAAAACACAAACGCCAATACAACACGACGATTCACCAAAGGAACAGAAACATGTAAACAGTACATTTCTGTAATGCACATAGGTGGGGTCCCTCGACAATGACACGCTCTCACTGGACCCAGACATAGACAGTCACAAGATGATGTTATATTTCTTCATCTCTCCCGAATTGCTCATATCTCATCTCCCCCAATTCGCTCATCTCGCCTCTCTTCCAACTCGCTCACGTTTTCTCTCTCCTAACTCGCTCATTTCACCTCTCCCCCAACTCGGTCATCCCTCATCTCCCCCAACTCGCTCATCTCGCCTCTCTTCCAACTCGCTCACCTTTTCTCTCCCCTAACTCGCTCATTTCACCTCTCTCCCAACTCGGTCATCCCTCCTCTCCCCCCAACTCACTCATCTCTTCTCTATCCCAACTCACTCAACTCTCCTCTCCCCCCCAACTCACCCATCTTTCCCCTCTCCAAACTGGAACTTTCTCCTCTCCCTCAACTCACTCATCTCTCCTCTCCCCCAACTCACTCATCTGTCCTCTCCCCAAGTCACTCATCTCTGCTCTCCCCCAACTCACTCATCTCTCCTCTCCCAAACGCATTCATCTCCCCTCTCTCCCATCTCACTCATCTCTCCGCTCCCCACTAGTTCATCACTCCTCTCTCCCAACTCACTCATCTCTCTTCTCTCACATCTCACGCATCTCTCCTCTCCCCCAACTTTCATTTCTCCTCTATCCTAGTTGGATATATCTCCTTTATCCAATCATCCCCCATGCCAACCCTAACCACACTTTCCACGCGTCAAAAATATACTCCCCGCTTATCTCTCCCGCAGCGGGAATCAACCCGCACAGCATGTGTCAATTGCCTCCATATTATCTCAAACTGCACATCCCTTTCCTCCCATAAACCCAACCACCCTTTCCCATGCAACCCATCAGCCCGCACATATCCATACCACCTCCTACCGAATTATCTTCTCTTGCCCAGTGTAATGTTGCGACATGAGATCACAATTCATATTTTTTAGAAACTTCCAATGAATACATTCGATCTTTGTTGCATTTTGTAATTCTTATTTCAGTTTTGGTTTACACAAAACCCTCCAAAAAAACCGCGATGTAATTAAGTGAAATTCACAATTTGGTAAAGACGTCTAAGGGGATTGTGAACGTACCATTGACGGGTGGGAATTACACCTCCAGCCAAGCAAATTGGTTCATGGAGTCACCATTCAAATTTTCTATGTCACTTTTCTCAATGTTGCGAACAATACATATTATCTTGTCAACCTTTCTTTTCAAACGTAAATTGCTAGTTATAATCTTAGAATCATGAAAGGTAGCTTCAAAATATTATTTTCGCTCGGCTGGGAAGGTTTATAATTGTATAATGAATATACTAAACAAACAAATAGACTTTCATTTTTATATAAAGGTAAAGGCAAAGACTGCCGTCCATCGCAGATGATGATAGCATAATGTATTTGCTAGCGCTATTTTTAGTAAGGATTAACTGCTCTAGTTTTTATCCTCACTCTCTCGTCTTGAGTGGCCCGAACCCAGTGGCAAGTCAAGGACAAGACGACTAGAGGGCGACTACAAGATACAGGGGAGTCCGCATCAAGTACCCATGAAATATAATGTATATATATATATATATATATGCGAGAAGTGTTCAAAGGAAACCAGGCCTAACTGCACCAAATAAATATACTATGTTTAAAGGATGTGAGTTAACGCAACGATATGCGCTTGTCTGGTCTCATAAGATCGTTCGTTAACTTGCGTCCTTCTTTAAACATCGTTGTCCAGTTCTTCACTGTTGTCTTCGATACACTTTTGACACCATACACTCTCCGCATTATGCTATGAATGTCAATTTGTCGACATCCTTCAGCTGTTCGAAACCGAATCACCGCTCGCTGATCAACTCTGGACGGATTCCGTATCACACCCGCCATGTTTTCAACAGTCTGATAAAGAAACTTTGCGTCAGAGAATAATGCAATTTTGCAAACTTGAATGTTGGTATGTGCTGTTCACACCAGAAGTGACGTCATCGTGTGCATCGCACGTATGTTCCGTTGTTGCAACAACGGTTTAATTTGAACAGTCCTCGTACATGATCTCAATTCCATCGAGTATCTAGCTCTTCTACGAATTGACCATAATCAGATTCAGACTAAATTAAATCGGATTGGCATAAACTCTATAACAGCGTGTGTGCTCACAAAGTGGGATAGATAACATGAAGATGTAGAGTGTAGCTAATGTCAATCGGATGTCACAGATAACTGATTTAATACAAGATGTGGAGTCGTGTATCGATATGTGGAGTAATAGCAACAACAAAAAAAGGCTGTGTGAAAACTAATGTCAATATAAGAATTCAAAAGATACTGGGATTTTCATTTCTATTTGATCTTCATTGCAATATCAAGTGATTGGTTCTAATATTTATTTAAAGATATTCAGCTCCATTGCAATGTAATATAAGTGCTGTTGTACGACTCTCAAGAGGCTTAGTGGCCTATGTGTGAAACGTTCGTTTCACAATCTCAACGCACCTGGTTCGAATCACGATCGTGTCCAGTTTTGCAGACATGGGTATTCTTCTGCTCCTCCACGTACATAGAGTAATGGCAACCTAATGTACTGCTCACTTTGCCAAAGAATATAACAGACAAATAGTTTGGGGGTTGTAAGAAGCGACGTTCTGCTAAGGACATGCTACCTAGTTTATTGTATGAATCTCAGATATAGCGAACTACCAAGGACCTGGCAGAGAAGGAGCATACTTTCAGTAACGATTATCTGCGCCTTATATTACAGCGGATAGGGTACGATAAGTTCGCAAATACCGATCTGTTAATCAGAAATGGGCAGCTGCTGAGTGAACGCGTCATTCGAGAACAGCTATGGTGTCACATAATGTGCACAGGTAAAGACTTCGTTCTGATCGCATTTCTAGACAGTTTCTGTTGTTGGTTCCAAACGAAAAAAGTGCGACCCGCAGGTTACATCATTGATAATTGATTCTAATATGAAATTGAAAATGTTCAAATCCACTGTGAAATCCATGCTGTTTTTTCTGATAGCATTTCTACAGTCGCTGGTGTTGGTTTCACTCGGCAAAACGGCGGCACACAGGACATGGCATTCGTCAATAAAAGAGTATTTCGATGAAATATTAGGAACACAGGGAAGTCATGTGATGAGTTAACACTGTTGGATCATAATAGAACAGTTAGGTAGTTGTTTGTTTAAGTCTCAACTATACTATAATGAGTAAGTTTTTTTTCAAAATACAACCAACTACAAGAACAATGCGGCATAGCTACAAATTAACTAAAGGAAGGTCCACATTAGATATTAGGAAATATTTTTTTAGTCAGAGAGTGGTGGATGCATGGAATGCATTGCCATAGAAAACAGTGGAGGCAGGGACAATTAATGCATTTAAGAAATGATTGGGTGTTCATAGTTTTCAGAGCAATGTAATTTAAATAAACTGGTTGTATACATACTCTGCAGAGTCTTCTAAACCAGTGTAAATACGTTAATTTAAGTTTAAGTCTATGCTCCTCTTGGAGTTGAGCGGTTAGTTATTGATTTATTGACTTATTGATTGATTGAGTGGTAAAAATATGGTATTAATGTTTATACTGAACGTTGACTACTGCTCAGTTAACAAATCAGCTAATGCTAAGTGTTCTGACAATACGAAAGATAGCAAGTGCGCATACATTGTGTAGACTCATGTAATCCGTATAAAAAGCCACGCTTGTCATTATTGTGTAGATAATTTGGTTGTTGTTGTATTAGGTGCCAACCCCAGCCAAAGTGCACGGAGGGGCCTCACCATGAGGGCGCGTGGTAGAGTTGTGAAAGTGTGTGCCTGTTGGACGAAAATATATGAAGTGAAATGGTATGACATTCTCCCTGTGCGATATTTTGTAGATATATAATATACATAGTTGATACATATTGCCAACATAAGAACGGACACTAGATCTTTAATGGATTGAAAATCTTTAAAGAATATTCAATATTAAATACAAAATGAGGACGATATAAAGTAGGAAAGAAATCGAAGCACAACGTCTTAAATGACGTGGGTTTGATGCAAAACAATAAAAAAGGTGAGAAACAAAAACAAGAAAAATGCAATTAAAAAAATGTCAAGTTGAAAAGGGCGACAAGGGAGGGAATTATTTGACAAGGGGAGATAATAACCATGCCACGTCGTGGACAATGTTCAAGATAACAAGGGTGGGTTACAAAAATCTGAACTATTTGTTAATGGAATCTCTGAGAACAGGCAGCTGATGAACCCTGACAATGACATAAAAGTGCGTGCTGGCTAATGTTATTATATTGCAAAAATATAATACTGTATAATTGTGTAACGTATACTGGAAGAAGCATCGCTTGCACCGGCCGCCCTTTAGTTTCAGGGGAGCGAATGCTACATACACAGAGCAGAGTTTGAATTGATGATGAAGATGATGATGATAGTCAAATAAAAGAGAAATAAGTGGGCGATAACGCTTCCAAGATTTTGTTAGCTTTGTGTGAGGCCGGGTAACCAGTTGGCATCCATTTCACTTACTTCTTTAAACCTTATTGTTGGACACACCTGTCAGACTATCAATCGTTGCTTAGAAATGTCAAGAAGAGGTAATTATAGCAGTAGTGTATAGACGCCTATAGCAGTAGTGTACAGACGGCATACATTCATAGAACCGGCATGGGATTTGGAGGATTGGGAACTCAAGGCAATGTATGGTATAGTCATCTTGGAATACGTACTTGGAATCCTGGTATTCAGACTCGTATGTTGTTAATGTATGTTGCCAGGTAGCCGAAGGCTATCCGTATTATGTATTTTTAAGCTCATGTGGTCTGGGAGAAGGTACCCATAATTTGGTTTCAATTCTGTCCGGACAGCGGCCGTTGAGCCCACTCTTTTCGATTTTTAACTGCAAAGAGATTTTTAAAGTGTTCGATACTGTACACGGTGATCCGATCTTATAACCCAGAGCTCATGAGAATTTGTACCAGAAGATTCACATGAAAAAATCCCGGTCTCCACCGTGATTTAAACCTCTGACACACGATAGGTTCACGTTACCTGGAGAACACTGACATCGCCGCCTAAAAAAGTATCAATAGTAGCGACATTTTGTATGGATAAATGGATCATGCTGAAATGGCATACACCTTTTATAGTATGACGCTTGTATCATTAGTACAACTATCTACAAAATCAGATGTCAGCTGATGCCTGACTTGTTCTCTCTGCACAGCGAATGTATCTTGCGATATACAGTCAATGCCTGGAATATCAATTGGCGGACAGAACATAAACAACTTGCGTTACACTGATAATACTGTGCTGATATCGCATAACTGGACTTACAAGAAATGGTTGACATGCTAGTTCTTCAAAGCAAAAATAAAGGTATCAATTAAGGTGAAAAGAAATCGAAAATAATGGCAGGATCTAAGAACACACAAACTCACCAAAATGATGCATCGAGGTGAACAAGACGAAACTAAGATAACAAATAAGACATTTAAACACTTAGGTACCCACATAAAAATATGCTGCTAGGCTTAGGTGTGAGCGTCTGTTTTACAATCCCAACGCACCCGGTTCGAATCACGCTCGTGTCCAGTTTGCCAGACATGGGTTATTATTTTGCTCCTCCACGTCTGGAAAGTAATGGCAACCTACCGTAGTGCATACTTGATTAGAAACATATGACATTCTAACAGGTTGGCGTTTGTAAGAGGCGAAGATCTATAAGTGACACACTATTTACTTGGGAGCCGCGTAGCGCAGCGCAGTGGTTAGCGCACTAGCTTCGTATCTGAGTGGTCCTCGGTTTATTCCCGAGTTGAGGCGGTAATTTTTTTCAGACCGCAACAGTTCCCGGGTCGACCCAGTCTTAATTGGGTACCAATTCAGTCCAGGAAGTAAAAGCGGCGAGGGAGAGGAGATGGCTACCGCCCTCATATAGCCAAGCCTTTGATATGTGAGATCGCAAACATCTCACACCCCTACGGCAGTAATGATATGGGTTACTTTACTTTACTTTACTTACTTTCTTGTATAAGATCTGATAGTAAACTTATGAAATTAAATACAAAATAGCCCAGACAAAATCATTCTTCCAGAGTGTAAAAGAAATGGTGTTCAATAAAACCATATCCGTAACATTAAGGAAGAGAGTTTTGGATGCTACGTGGAACCAGTACTGACATACGGTAGCGAGTCATGCACAATCAGCAATCAAGCACAGAGAGCACTGAAGGCAGCGGGAATGTGGTTGCATGCTGAGAATTTTGCAGGCCGCAATGGGAGCTAAATGCGTTGTACTTGAAAATGTACAGACGCAAAGACAGCTTATGGCAACAATCAGCACAGATCAGTCTTCTGGAATTCGGTATATCATGAGCAGAGGCGGGTTGGAACACACTGTGACAACGAGGAGACTCGCAATAAAGAAGAACAAAGGAAGGCGGAGAGAGAGAGAGAGAGATTGAGATAAAGAGAGATAAAGCATTGGACAGCTTGAAGGAATAGAACGGAAGACGATCAACGATGGAACTGATAAACAACACTCATGATAAGAAGAGGCGAAGATACGAGACCGACAGAGCACATGCTGATGTTGAAAATGATGATTATGATTATGGGGGTGGTGATCCACAAAATGTATTCTATGAAATTCATATACAGGTCAAGCAGTTACTGCGCTTGAGAGAATGGATCAGCATTATATACATCTAGCATGCTCAGCCAAGCATATATCTATGCTCATCATATTTTCCAACAAACCCGTGGGGCTTCCGGGAGTGAAAAAAATATCTATACCTCACAACATTTTATATAAACTAGTAGTTAAGGGGTTCGTTCAGTTTACTCAAATATATTCGGTCAATGGTGGTATGTTAACGTATGTCCAAAGGTCGTACCTTAGACAGGTCATTTAGTGCTACAGTATCTTGATTCTATGTATTTGGGCATTTGTAACATACTCATATAGATTATGACATATGTAATATACCGTTCTATACTAGGGCATACATAACATGTGTGTGTCTATTTATATATATATATAAATAAATATATATATATATATATATATATATATATATATATATATATATATAATGCCCTTAACAGAACGTTGCTCCCATCACAGATCACAGTCTGTCTGAAAGAAACTTTCCCTGAAAGAAACAGCCAGTGTTACCCAGACATTCCTATATGTATTGTTGCCATCGTCTTCTTGGTCTACCCCTGCCTCTTTTGCCTGGCACTATACCTTCCATCACTGTTCTTTCAAGGCCGTTGTATCTCTTGATGTGACCAAAGTATTACAATTACCTTGTCAAAATCGACTGATAAATAAGTTCTCATGTATGTACAACTTTTGCCGAATGTTTGTATTTGTCTTTTTCTTCGTGCAGGGTACTCTTTTGATGTTTCTGTTATATTTTGACTCGAAGGATTTGATTCTTTGTCTTGAAGTTTTGATAATCGTCTATGATTCGCAGCTATATGTTTCCAAAAGAACAACACAGGCTCTCAAGACTTTCACTGTTGTAGTCTATACAATACCCAACAAATTTACGCCACGAAACACACTCAAATATAACAGAATATGTGAAACTTGAGCATGATCAGATAAATTATGAAAGGTGTAACTTGATCAACTATTTTAGGACATTTGTAACATGCACAAATAGATTCAGACAAATGTTAATTGCTTGCTGAACAAATTATTCATGCTATACATAGTAGGACAACTGTAACATACTCAAATATAGTAGGACAGATGTAACATACTCAAATATAGTAGGGCAACTGTAACATACTCAGATATAGTAGGACAACTGTAACATACTCAAATATAGTAGGACAACTGTAACATACTCAGATATAGTAGGACAACTGTAACATACTCAAATATAGTAGGACAACTGTAACATACTCAAATATAGTAGGACAGATGTAACATACTCAAATATAGTAGGACAGATGTAACATACTCAAATATAGTAGGACAACTGAAACATACTCAAATATAGTAGGACAACTGTAACATACTCAAATATAGTAGGACAACTGTAACATACTCAAATATAGTAGGACAGATGTAACATACTCAAATATAGTAGGACAGATGTAACATACTCAAATATAGTAGGACAACTGTAACATACTCAAATATAGTAGGACAACTGTAACATACTCAAATATAGTAGGACAAATGTAACATACTCAAATATAGTAGGACAACTGTAACTTACTCAAATATAGTAGGACAGATGTAACATACTCAAATATAGTAGGACAACTGTAACATACTCAAATATAGTAGGACAACTGTAACATACTCAAATATAGTAGGACAACTGTAACATACTCAAATATAGTAGGACAACTGTAACATACTCAAATATAGTAGGACAACTGTAACTTACTCAAATATAGTAGGACAGATGTAACATACTCAAATATAGTAGGACAGATGTAACATACTCAAATATAGTAGGACAAAAAAACAATGTCACAAGTTATTCTTCCATCTCCATCTATTCCTCGCCATATCTTTTAGGCATATTTCGCTGGTGAAGTATGTCTCAGGCTGCCGATCTGTTAACTTTCTTCATTTGAGTTGTTCCTTTTCTGAATTACACGAAAAAAGGGGTGTTCTCTGATCACACGACTGCTTTTTCCTTTCGACTTCTAACGCACCATCTTCTGATCTAAAGTGGTACGATGCCAACGAATACATAATCTCGTCCCTTTGGTGTTGGCTTAACGCACCCAGTTACAATGCGTCATGCTTAATTTACTACCACATCGACATGTCTCGTGTGCATTGACTCTTTCCATTCTAGCGCGATTTATTCTGCTGCAGAAATGCACAATGCGAGGGCCGATGTGCGCAACTCTGTATGCGATACTTCGCATGTCGTGGTTGTTAGCTTACACAATATGTTATTTCTAGCGCTAACTTGGTGTTTAGCCGCCTACAGTGTTCCTTGTAAGACTGTTTCTATGTACGTTACAATCTCAGCATGTGCATACGTTCGAGACAGTATATGACCGACTAGTATATAATGAACGTCAATTCATTCGCGTACAAGGATGTGTTTTAATAGTGTAGTGGTAAAGCGAAGGGGATCGAATTGAGACAAGTTAACACGTTTAAATATCTGGTCACATACATAACATCAGATGGAGGATGCAAGTACGAAATAAAATGGAGAATAGCCCAAGGAAAATCGGGTCCCAGACCATGAAAGGAATAGTGTGCAACAAAAGATGTCTTTGTAACTAGAAAGATCTCCTTGGATGCTACGTAGAACCAATACTGACATATGACAGTGAATCATAGGCAATTAGCAAGCAAGCGCTTAGATCTTTGGAAGTAACGGAGATGTGGTTTTAAGATGGAAGTAACGGAGATGTGGTTTTAAGGTGGAAGTAACGGAGATGTGGTTTTAAGATGGAAGTAACGGAGATGTGGTTTTAAGATGGAAGTAATGGAGATGTGGTTTTAAGATGGAAGTAACGGAGATGTGCTTTTAAGATGGAAGTAACGGAGATGTGGTTTTAAGATGGAAGTAACGGAGATGTGGTTTTAAGATGGAAGTAACGGAGATGTGGTTTTAAGATGGAAGTAATGGAGATGTGGTTTTAAGATGGAAGTAACGGAGATGTGCTTTTAAGATGGAAGTAACGGAGATGTGGTTTTAAGATGGAAGTAACGGAGATGTGGTTTTAAGATGGAAGTAACGGAGATGTGGTTTTAAGATGGAAGTAACGGAGATGTGGTTTTAAGATGGAAGTAACGGAGATGTGGTTTTAAGATGGAAGTAACGGAGATGTGGTTTTAAGATGGAAGTAACGGAGATGTGGTTTTAAGATGGAAGTAACGGAGATGTGGTTTTAAGATGGAAGTAACGGAGATGTGGTTTTAAGATGGAAGTAACGGAGATGTGGTTTTAAGAAAGAATGCTGCGGATCCCATGGACTGCAAGGAAGACGAGGAGGCACAAAGACGGAAACAAAGTATTGCAAGGATTAGAATAAGACAGTCATCCTTTTTTTGGGGTATGTTGTGAGAAGAGGCAGCTTGAATCACGTCGTGACAACGGGAAAGATAGCAGGACAGAGAAACAGAGGAAGGCCGAGAGAAGAGGCAACTTGAGAGAATGGTAGGGGCGACACTGAACAACAGGGATGACACGTGATAGAAATGTGGTCTGTGATCGCCAAGCAGCAGGGCACCTGATGATGATGATGTGTAACGCACTCGCTTTTCACGCTAAAAGGTACACAACCGACACGCTTCGGTCGACCCAGCTGTAAATGGTTTCCTGACTCGCGAATAATGAAGGAAAAGAAAGAGAGGAAGACAACTGGCCACCCAAAAGCACGCAATGTATAGCAGACTACACTACAATCTCTAACCATTCCTTCACGACCAGCGGTTAAGTCAACTGAAGGACCGCCTTTATCGTTTCCCGTATCTATTCATGTGTGCATGATTACCCTAATTATAAAGTTCATATCAATTGAATACACAGTCAACCCGTTTTCCATCTACACATTGCAGCACTTATCAAATGAACCGGTCGCCTTTAGTTCTTCCACAGTTCGCTCTGAACCACAAGTTCTTACTGTCAAAATAAACCTGTTACGGCCCCAGGGTACTTCATCTTGTTGGCTGACGACACGAAAATCTCATTTGGGGTCAAACTCATGAATTCTATCTGGTCGCCACGTTAGCCAAATTACATCTGACCTTGCTTGACCCTGGGCGGTTATGAGATGGTGCTGCAGGTTAGCATCGGCTTACAGACAAGCGGTTAGGATGTTCATAATGAAATGGGTAATCCTTTCACGGTTTGGTAGCGGGAGATTCAGAATGAACGAAGCCAAGACAAATGGGTAATCGCTGGATGTCAAAGGTAATGACATACAAGCCGGGTTGTGGGAATCAAGTCTTAAATAGATTAATCCGTGTGTTTACTTTTTACACGTTTTTTTTTATGACATGCCCTGATTTTACTTCCATTTGAGCCAACTTTCCCATACTACAGAAAGATCAAATTGTGTACACCGCCTGTCCTGATGCAACCTCTTTACTTATAAATGTTGACGAATCCTGGCCAGGTCATTCAAAAGCTTTTACCAAAAACTTAAAATAAAATGTATACTTGCATTAAGGTCAGCAACTTTAATTTGAATTAGAAGAGTCACACGCTTTCTTTAAGTTAGTAAATCACAAACTACATGAATTGTAGATGATACAGCTGCAGAAAAATCGCCGTGAATAATGATCGTTTTCAAAGAGAAAACGTGGCAATCAATGTTGACCAACTTGATCTCTTTAATTTCATTACGAGAAATTTACCTGATCGAATCAAACCTTTCATTTTTTGTTTAAGACACAGACAAAAATAAGAGACTAGAAAAACACAAACGCCAATACAACACGACGATTCACCAAAGGAACAGAAACATGTAAACAGTACATTTCTGTAATGCACATAGGTGGGGTCCCTCGACAATGACACGCTCTCACTGGACCCAGACATAGACAGTCACAAGATGATGTTATATTTCTTCATCTCTCCCGAATTGCTCATATCTCATCTCCCCCAATTCGCTCATCTCGCCTCTCTTCCAACTCGCTCACGTTTTCTCTCTCCTAACTCGCTCATTTCACCTCTCCCCCAACTCGGTCATCCCTCATCTCCCCCAACTCGCTCATCTCGCCTCTCTTCCAACTCGCTCACCTTTTCTCTCCCCTAACTCGCTCATTTCACCTCTCTCCCAACTCGGTCATCCCTCCTCTCCCCCCAACTCACTCATCTCTTCTCTATCCCAACTCACTCAACTCTCCTCTCCCCCCCAACTCACCCATCTTTCCCCTCTCCAAACTGGAACTTTCTCCTCTCCCTCAACTCACTCATCTCTCCTCTCCCCCAACTCACTCATCTGTCCTCTCCCCAAGTCACTCATCTCTGCTCTCCCCCAACTCACTCATCTCTCCTCTCCCAAACGCATTCATCTCCCCTCTCTCCCATCTCACTCATCTCTCCGCTCCCCACTAGTTCATCACTCCTCTCTCCCAACTCACTCATCTCTCTTCTCTCACATCTCACGCATCTCTCCTCTCCCCCAACTTTCATTTCTCCTCTATCCTAGTTGGATATATCTCCTTTATCCAATCATCCCCCATGCCAACCCTAACCACACTTTCCACGCGTCAAAAATATACTCCCCGCTTATCTCTCCCGCAGCGGGAATCAACCCGCACAGCATGTGTCAATTGCCTCCATATTATCTCAAACTGCACATCCCTTTCCTCCCATAAACCCAACCACCCTTTCCCATGCAACCCATCAGCCCGCACATATCCATACCACCTCCTACCGAATTATCTTCTCTTGCCCAGTGTAATGTTGCGACATGAGATCACAATTCATATTTTTTAGAAACTTCCAATGAATACATTCGATCTTTGTTGCATTTTGTAATTCTTATTTCAGTTTTGGTTTACACAAAACCCTCCAAAAAAACCGCGATGTAATTAAGTGAAATTCACAATTTGGTAAAGACGTCTAAGGGGATTGTGAACGTACCATTGACGGGTGGGAATTACACCTCCAGCCAAGCAAATTGGTTCATGGAGTCACCATTCAAATTTTCTATGTCACTTTTCTCAATGTTGCGAACAATACATATTATCTTGTCAACCTTTCTTTTCAAACGTAAATTGCTAGTTATAATCTTAGAATCATGAAAGGTAGCTTCAAAATATTATTTTCGCTCGGCTGGGAAGGTTTATAATTGTATAATGAATATACTAAACAAACAAATAGACTTTCATTTTTATATAAAGGTAAAGGCAAAGACTGCCGTCCATCGCA
Organism: Ariolimax columbianus; assembly: GCA_036924085.1. Lineage (NCBI taxonomy): Eukaryota > Metazoa > Mollusca > Gastropoda > Stylommatophora > Arionidae > Ariolimax > Ariolimax columbianus. Next base: position 39,074,379 of record JAVGWX010000005.1, on the reverse strand, counting down.
GATGATGATAGCATAATGTATTTGCTAGCGCTATTTTTAGTAAGGATTAACTGCTCTAGTTTTTATCCTCACTCTCTCGTCTTGAGTGGCCCGAACCCAGTGGCAAGTCAAGGACAAGACGACTAGAGGGCGACTACAAGATACAGGGGAGTCCGCATCAAGTACCCATGAAATATAATGTATATATATATATATATATATGCGAGAAGTGTTCAAAGGAAACCAGGCCTAACTGCACCAAATAAATATACTATGTTTAAAGGATGTGAGTTAACGCAACGATATGCGCTTGTCTGGTCTCATAAGATCGTTCGTTAACTTGCGTCCTTCTTTAAACATCGTTGTCCAGTTCTTCACTGTTGTCTTCGATACACTTTTGACACCATACACTCTCCGCATTATGCTATGAATGTCAATTTGTCGACATCCTTCAGCTGTTCGAAACCGAATCACCGCTCGCTGATCAACTCTGGACGGATTCCGTATCACACCCGCCATGTTTTCAACAGTCTGATAAAGAAACTTTGCGTCAGAGAATAATGCAATTTTGCAAACTTGAATGTTGGTATGTGCTGTTCACACCAGAAGTGACGTCATCGTGTGCATCGCACGTATGTTCCGTTGTTGCAACAACGGTTTAATTTGAACAGTCCTCGTACATGATCTCAATTCCATCGAGTATCTAGCTCTTCTACGAATTGACCATAATCAGATTCAGACTAAATTAAATCGGATTGGCATAAACTCTATAACAGCGTGTGTGCTCACAAAGTGGGATAGATAACATGAAGATGTAGAGTGTAGCTAATGTCAATCGGATGTCACAGATAACTGATTTAATACAAGATGTGGAGTCGTGTATCGATATGTGGAGTAATAGCAACAACAAAAAAAGGCTGTGTGAAAACTAATGTCAATATAAGAATTCAAAAGATACTGGGATTTTCATTTCTATTTGATCTTCATTGCAATATCAAGTGATTGGTTCTAATATTTATTTAAAGATATTCAGCTCCATTGCAATGTAATATAAGTGCTGTTGTACGACTCTCAAGAGGCTTAGTGGCCTATGTGTGAAACGTTCGTTTCACAATCTCAACGCACCTGGTTCGAATCACGATCGTGTCCAGTTTTGCAGACATGGGTATTCTTCTGCTCCTCCACGTACATAGAGTAATGGCAACCTAATGTACTGCTCACTTTGCCAAAGAATATAACAGACAAATAGTTTGGGGGTTGTAAGAAGCGACGTTCTGCTAAGGACATGCTACCTAGTTTATTGTATGAATCTCAGATATAGCGAACTACCAAGGACCTGGCAGAGAAGGAGCATACTTTCAGTAACGATTATCTGCGCCTTATATTACAGCGGATAGGGTACGATAAGTTCGCAAATACCGATCTGTTAATCAGAAATGGGCAGCTGCTGAGTGAACGCGTCATTCGAGAACAGCTATGGTGTCACATAATGTGCACAGGTAAAGACTTCGTTCTGATCGCATTTCTAGACAGTTTCTGTTGTTGGTTCCAAACGAAAAAAGTGCGACCCGCAGGTTACATCATTGATAATTGATTCTAATATGAAATTGAAAATGTTCAAATCCACTGTGAAATCCATGCTGTTTTTTCTGATAGCATTTCTACAGTCGCTGGTGTTGGTTTCACTCGGCAAAACGGCGGCACACAGGACATGGCATTCGTCAATAAAAGAGTATTTCGATGAAATATTAGGAACACAGGGAAGTCATGTGATGAGTTAACACTGTTGGATCATAATAGAACAGTTAGGTAGTTGTTTGTTTAAGTCTCAACTATACTATAATGAGTAAGTTTTTTTTCAAAATACAACCAACTACAAGAACAATGCGGCATAGCTACAAATTAACTAAAGGAAGGTCCACATTAGATATTAGGAAATATTTTTTTAGTCAGAGAGTGGTGGATGCATGGAATGCATTGCCATAGAAAACAGTGGAGGCAGGGACAATTAATGCATTTAAGAAATGATTGGGTGTTCATAGTTTTCAGAGCAATGTAATTTAAATAAACTGGTTGTATACATACTCTGCAGAGTCTTCTAAACCAGTGTAAATACGTTAATTTAAGTTTAAGTCTATGCTCCTCTTGGAGTTGAGCGGTTAGTTATTGATTTATTGACTTATTGATTGATTGAGTGGTAAAAATATGGTATTAATGTTTATACTGAACGTTGACTACTGCTCAGTTAACAAATCAGCTAATGCTAAGTGTTCTGACAATACGAAAGATAGCAAGTGCGCATACATTATGTAGACTCATGTAATCCGTATAAGAAGCCACGCTTGTCATTATTGTGTAGATAATTTGGTTGTTGTTGTATTAGGTGCCAACCCCAGCCAAAGTGCACGGAGGGGCCTCACCATGAGGGCGCGTGGTAGAGTTGTGAAAGTGTGTGCCTGTTGGACGAAAATATATGAAGTGAAATGGTATGACATTCTCCCTGTGCGATATTTTGTAGATATATAATATACATAGTTGATACATATTGCCAACATAAGAACGGACACTAGATCTTTAATGGATTGAAAATCTTTAAAGAATATTCAATATTAAATACAAAATGAGGACGATATAAAGTAGGAAAGAAATCGAAGCACAACGTCTTAAATGACGTGGGTTTGATGCAAAACAATAAAAAAGGTGAGAAACAAAAACAAGAAAAATGCAATTAAAAAAATGTCAAGTTGAAAAGGGCGACAAGGGAGGGAATTATTTGACAAGGGGAGATAATAACCATGCCACGTCGTGGACAATGTTCAAGATAACAAGGGTGGGTTACAAAAATCTGAACTATTTGTTAATGGAATCTCTGAGAACAGGCAGCTGATGAACCCTGACAATGACATAAAAGTGCGTGCTGGCTAATGTTATTATATTGCAAAAATATAATACTGTATAATTGTGTAACGTATACTGGAAGAAGCATCGCTTGCACCGGCCGCCCTTTAGTTTCAGGGGAGCGAATGCTACATACACAGAGCAGAGTTTGAATTGATGATGAAGATGATGATGATAGTCAAATAAAAGAGAAATAAGTGGGCGATAACGCTTCCAAGATTTTGTTAGCTTTGTGTGAGGCCGGGTAACCAGTTGGCATCCATTTCACTTACTTCTTTAAACCTTATTGTTGGACACACCTGTCAGACTATCAATCGTTGCTTAGAAATGTCAAGAAGAGGTAATTATAGCAGTAGTGTATAGACGCCTATAGCAGTAGTGTACAGACGGCATACATTCATAGAACCGGCATGGGATTTGGAGGATTGGGAACTCAAGGCAATGTATGGTATAGTCATCTTGGAATACGTACTTGGAATCCTGGTATTCAGACTCGTATGTTGTTAATGTATGTTGCCAGGTAGCCGAAGGCTATCCGTATTATGTATTTTTAAGCTCATGTGGTCTGGGAGAAGGTACCCATAATTTGGTTTCAATTCTGTCCGGACAGCGGCCGTTGAGCCCACTCTTTTCGATTTTTAACTGCAAAGAGATTTTTAAAGTGTTCGATACTGTACACGGTGATCCGATCTTATAACCCAGAGCTCATGAGAATTTGTACCAGAAGATTCACATGAAAAAATCCCGGTCTCCACCGTGATTTAAACCTCTGACACACGATAGGTTCACGTTACCTGGAGAACACTGACATCGCCGCCTAAAAAAGTATCAATAGTAGCGACATTTTGTATGGATAAATGGATCATGCTGAAATGGCATACACCTTTTATAGTATGACGCTTGTATCATTAGTACAACTATCTACAAAATCAGATGTCAGCTGATGCCTGACTTGTTCTCTCTGCACAGCGAATGTATCTTGCGATATACAGTCAATGCCTGGAATATCAATTGGCGGACAGAACATAAACAACTTGCGTTACACTGATAATACTGTGCTGATATCGCATAACTGGACTTACAAGAAATGGTTGACATGCTAGTTCTTCAAAGCAAAAATAAAGGTATCAATTAAGGTGAAAAGAAATCGAAAATAATGGCAGGATCTAAGAACACACAAACTCACCAAAATGATGCATCGAGGTGAACAAGACGAAACTAAGATAACAAATAAGACATTTAAACACTTAGGTACCCACATAAAAATATGCTGCTAGGCTTAGGGGTGAGCGTCTGTTTTACAATCCCAACGCACCCGGTTCGAATCACGCTCGTGTCCAGTTTGCCAGACATGGGTTATTATTTTGCTCCTCCACGTCTGGAAAGTAATGGCAACCTACCGTAGTGCATACTTGATTAGAAACATATGACATTCTAACAGGTTGGCGTTTGTAAGAGGCGAAGATCTATAAGTGACACACTATTTACTTGGGAGCCGCGTAGCGCAGCGCAGTGGTTAGCGCACTAGCTTCGTATCTGAGTGGTCCTCGGTTTATTCCCGAGTTGAGGCGGTAATTTTTTTCAGACCGCAACAGTTCCCGGGTCGACCCAGTCTTAATTGGGTACCAATTCAGTCCAGGAAGTAAAAGCGGCGAGGGAGAGGAGATGGCTACCGCCCTCATATAGCCAAGCCTTTGATATGTGAGATCGCAAACATCTCACACCCCTACGGCAGTAATGATATGGGTTACTTTACTTTACTTTACTTACTTTCTTGTATAAGATCTGATAGTAAACTTATGAAATTAAATACAAAATAGCCCAGACAAAATCATTCTTCCAGAGTGTAAAAGAAATGGTGTTCAATAAAACCATATCCGTAACATTAAGGAAGAGAGTTTTGGATGCTACGTGGAACCAGTACTGACATACGGTAGCGAGTCATGCACAATCAGCAATCAAGCACAGAGAGCACTGAAGGCAGCGGGAATGTGGTTGCATGCTGAGAATTTTGCAGGCCGCAATGGGAGCTAAATGCGTTGTACTTGAAAATGTACAGACGCAAAGACAGCTTATGGCAACAATCAGCACAGATCAGTCTTCTGGAATTCGGTATATCATGAGCAGAGGCGGGTTGGAACACACTGTGACAACGAGGAGACTCGCAATAAAGAAGAACAAAGGAAGGCGGAGAGAGAGAGAGAGAGATTGAGATAAAGAGAGATAAAGCATTGGACAGCTTGAAGGAATAGAACGGAAGACGATCAACGATGGAACTGATAAACAACACTCATGATAAGAAGAGGCGAAGATACGAGACCGACAGAGCACATGCTGATGTTGAAAATGATGATTATGATTATGGGGGTGGTGATCCACAAAATGTATTCTATGAAATTCATATACAGGTCAAGCAGTTACTGCGCTTGAGAGAATGGATCAGCATTATATACATCTAGCATGCTCAGCCAAGCATATATCTATGCTCATCATATTTTCCAACAAACCCGTGGGGCTTCCGGGAGTGAAAAAAATATCTATACCTCACAACATTTTATATAAACTAGTAGTTAAGGGGTTCGTTCAGTTTACTCAAATATATTCGGTCAATGGTGGTATGTTAACGTATGTCCAAAGGTCGTACCTTAGACAGGTCATTTAGTGCTACAGTATCTTGATTCTATGTATTTGGGCATTTGTAACATACTCATATAGATTATGACATATGTAATATACCGTTCTATACTAGGGCATACATAACATGTGTGTGTCTATTTATATATATATATAAATAAATATATATATATATATATATATATATATATATATATATAATGCCCTTAACAGAACGTTGCTCCCATCACAGATCACAGTCTGTCTGAAAGAAACTTTCCCTGAAAGAAACAGCCAGTGTTACCCAGACATTCCTATATGTATTGTTGCCATCGTCTTCTTGGTCTACCCCTGCCTCTTTTGCCTGGCACTATACCTTCCATCACTGTTCTTTCAAGGCCGTTGTATCTCTTGATGTGACCAAAGTATTACAATTACCTTGTCAAAATCGACTGATAAATAAGTTCTCATGTATGTACAACTTTTGCCGAATGTTTGTATTTGTCTTTTTCTTCGTGCAGGGTACTCTTTTGATGTTTCTGTTATATTTTGACTCGAAGGATTTGATTCTTTGTCTTGAAGTTTTGATAATCGTCTATGATTCGCAGCTATATGTTTCCAAAAGAACAACACAGGCTCTCAAGACTTTCACTGTTGTAGTCTATACAATACCCAACAAATTTACGCCACGAAACACACTCAAATATAACAGAATATGTGAAACTTGAGCATGATCAGATAAATTATGAAAGGTGTAACTTGATCAACTATTTTAGGACATTTGTAACATGCACAAATAGATTCAGACAAATGTTAATTGCTTGCTGAACAAATTATACATGCTATACATAGTAGGACAACTGTAACATACTCAAATATAGTAGGACAGATGTAACATACTCAAATATAGTAGGGCAACTGTAACATACTCAGATATAGTAGGACAACTGTAACATACTCAAATATAGTAGGACAACTGTAACATACTCAGATATAGTAGGACAACTGTAACATACTCAAATATAGTAGGACAACTGTAACATACTCAAATATAGTAGGACAGATGTAACATACTCAAATATAGTAGGACAGATGTAACATACTCAAATATAGTAGGACAACTGTAACATACTCAAATATAGTAGGACAACTGTAACATACTCAAATATAGTAGGACAACTGTAACATACTCAAATATAGTAGGACAGATGTAACATACTCAAATATAGTAGGACAGATGTAACATACTCAAATATAGTAGGACAACTGTAACATACTCAAATATAGTAGGACAACTGTAACATACTCAAATATAGTAGGACAAATGTAACATACTCAAATATAGTAGGACAACTGTAACTTACTCAAATATAGTAGGACAGATGTAACATACTCAAATATAGTAGGACAACTGTAACATACTCAAATATAGTAGGACAACTGTAACATACTCAAATATAGTAGGACAACTGTAACATACTCAAATATAGTAGGACAACTGTAACATACTCAAATATAGTAGGACAACTGTAACTTACTCAAATATAGTAGGACAGATGTAACATACTCAAATATAGTAGGACAGATGTAACATACTCAAATATAGTAGGACAAAAAAACAATGTCACAAGTTATTCTTCCATCTCCATCTATTCCTCGCCATATCTTTTAGGCATATTTCGCTGGTGAAGTATGTCTCAGGCTGCCGATCTGTTAACTTTCTTCATTTGAGTTGTTCCTTTTCTGAATTACACGAAAAAAGGGGTGTTCTCTGATCACACGACTGCTTTTTCCTTTCGACTTCTAACGCACCATCTTCTGATCTAAAGTGGTACGATGCCAACGAATACATAATCTCGTCCCTTTGGTGTTGGCTTAACGCACCCAGTTACAATGCGTCATGCTTAATTTACTACCACATCGACATGTCTCGTGTGCATTGACTCTTTCCATTCTAGCGCGATTTATTCTGCTGCAGAAATGCACAATGCGAGGGCCGATGTGCGCAACTCTGTATGCGATACTTCGCATGTCGTGGTTGTTAGCTTACACAATATGTTATTTCTAGCGCTAACTTGGTGTTTAGCCGCCTACAGTGTTCCTTGTAAGACTGTTTCTATGTACGTTACAATCTCAGCATGTGCATACGTTCGAGACAGTATATGACCGACTAGTATATAATGAACGTCAATTCATTCGCGTACAAGGATGTGTTTTAATAGTGTAGTGGTAAAGCGAAGGGGATCGAATTGAGACAAGTTAACACGTTTAAATATCTGGTCACATACATAACATCAGATGGAGGATGCAAGTACGAAATAAAATGGAGAATAGCCCAAGGAAAATCGGGTCCCAGACCATGAAAGGAATAGTGTGCAACAAAAGATGTCTTTGTAACTAGAAAGATCTCCTTGGATGCTACGTAGAACCAATACTGACATATGACAGTGAATCATAGGCAATTAGCAAGCAAGCGCTTAGATCTTTGGAAGTAACGGAGATGTGGTTTTAAGATGGAAGTAACGGAGATGTGGTTTTAAGGTGGAAGTAACGGAGATGTGGTTTTAAGATGGAAGTAACGGAGATGTGGTTTTAAGATGGAAGTAATGGAGATGTGGTTTTAAGATGGAAGTAACGGAGATGTGCTTTTAAGATGGAAGTAACGGAGATGTGGTTTTAAGATGGAAGTAACGGAGATGTGGTTTTAAGATGGAAGTAACGGAGATGTGGTTTTAAGATGGAAGTAATGGAGATGTGGTTTTAAGATGGAAGTAACGGAGATGTGCTTTTAAGATGGAAGTAACGGAGATGTGGTTTTAAGATGGAAGTAACGGAGATGTGGTTTTAAGATGGAAGTAACGGAGATGTGGTTTTAAGATGGAAGTAACGGAGATGTGGTTTTAAGATGGAAGTAACGGAGATGTGGTTTTAAGATGGAAGTAACGGAGATGTGGTTTTAAGATGGAAGTAACGGAGATGTGGTTTTAAGATGGAAGTAACGGAGATGTGGTTTTAAGATGGAAGTAACGGAGATGTGGTTTTAAGATGGAAGTAACGGAGATGTGGTTTTAAGAAAGAATGCTGCGGATCCCATGGACTGCAAGGAAGACGAGGAGGCACAAAGACGGAAACAAAGTATTGCAAGGATTAGAATAAGACAGTCATCCTTTTTTTGGGGTATGTTGTGAGAAGAGGCAGCTTGAATCACGTCGTGACAACGGGAAAGATAGCAGGACAGAGAAACAGAGGAAGGCCGAGAGAAGAGGCAACTTGAGAGAATGGTAGGGGCGACACTGAACAACAGGGATGACACGTGATAGAAATGTGGTCTGTGATCGCCAAGCAGCAGGGCACCTGATGATGATGATGTGTAACGCACTCGCTTTTCACGCTAAAAGGTACACAACCGACACGCTTCGGTCGACCCAGCTGTAAATGGTTTTCTGACTCGCGAATAATGAAGGAAAAGAAAGAGAGGAAGACAACTGGCCACCCAAAAGCACGCAATGTATAGCAGACTACACTACAATCTCTAACCATTCCTTCACGACCAGCGGTTAAGTCAACTGAAGGACCGCCTTTATCGTTTCCCGTATCTATTCATGTGTGCATGATTACCCTAATTATAAAGTTCATATCAATTGAATACACAGTCAACCCGTTTTCCATCTACACATTGCAGCACTTATCAAATGAACCGGTCGCCTTTAGTTCTTCCACAGTTCGCTCTGAACCACAAGTTCTTACTGTCAAAATAAACCTGTTACGGCCCCAGGGTACTTCATCTTGTTGGCTGACGACACGAAAATCTCATTTGGGGTCAAACTCATGAATTCTATCTGGTCGCCACGTTAGCCAAATTACATCTGACCTTGCTTGACCCTGGGCGGTTATGAGATGGTGCTGCAGGTTAGCATCGGCTTACAGACAAGCGGTTAGGATGTTCATAATGAAATGGGTAATCCTTTCACGGTTTGGTAGCGGGAGATTCAGAATGAACGAAGCCAAGACAAATGGGTAATCGCTGGATGTCAAAGGTAATGACATACAAGCCGGGTTGTGGGAATCAAGTCTTAAATAGATTAATCCGTGTGTTTACTTTTTACACGTTTTTTTTTATGACATGCCCTGATTTTACTTCCATTTGAGCCAACTTTCCCATACTACAGAAAGATCAAATTGTGTACACCGCCTGTCCTGATGCAACCTCTTTACTTATAAATGTTGACGAATCCTGGCCAGGTCATTCAAAAGCTTTTACCAAAAACTTAAAATAAAATGTATACTTGCATTAAGGTCAGCAACTTTAATTTGAATTAGAAGAGTCACACGCTTTCTTTAAGTTAGTAAATCACAAACTACATGAATTGTAGATGATACAGCTGCAGAAAAATCGCCGTGAATAATGATCGTTTTCAAAGAGAAAACGTGGCAATCAATGTTGACCAACTTGATCTCTTTAATTTCATTACGAGAAATTTACCTGATCGAATCAAACCTTTCATTTTTTGTTTAAGACACAGACAAAAATAAGAGACTAGAAAAACACAAACGCCAATACAACACGACGATTCACCAAAGGAACAGAAACATGTAAACAGTACATTTCTGTAATGCACATAGGTGGGGTCCCTCGACAATGACACGCTCTCACTGGACCCAGACATAGACAGTCACAAGATGATGTTATATTTCTTCATCTCTCCCGAATTGCTCATATCTCATCTCCCCCAATTCGCTCATCTCGCCTCTCTTCCAACTCGCTCACGTTTTCTCTCTCCTAACTCGCTCATTTCACCTCTCCCCCAACTCGGTCATCCCTCATCTCCCCCAACTCGCTCATCTCGCCTCTCTTCCAACTCGCTCACCTTTTCTCTCCCCTAACTCGCTCATTTCACCTCTCTCCCAACTCGGTCATCCCTCCTCTCCCCCCAACTCACTCATCTCTTCTCTATCCCAACTCACTCAACTCTCCTCTCCCCCCCAACTCACCCATCTTTCCCCTCTCCAAACTGGAACTTTCTCCTCTCCCTCAACTCACTCATCTCTCCTCTCCCCCAACTCACTCATCTGTCCTCTCCCCAAGTCACTCATCTCTGCTCTCCCCCAACTCACTCATCTCTCCTCTCCCAAACGCATTCATCTCCCCTCTCTCCCATCTCACTCATCTCTCCGCTCCCCACTAGTTCATCACTCCTCTCTCCCAACTCACTCATCTCTCTTCTCTCACATCTCACGCATCTCTCCTCTCCCCCAACTTTCATTTCTCCTCTATCCTAGTTGGATATATCTCCTTTATCCAATCATCCCCCATGCCAACCCTAACCACACTTTCCACGCGTCAAAAATATACTCCCCGCTTATCTCTCCCGCAGCGGGAATCAACCCGCACAGCATGTGTCAATTGCCTCCATATTATCTCAAACTGCACATCCCTTTCCTCCCATAAACCCAACCACCCTTTCCCATGCAACCCATCAGCCCGCACATATCCATACCACCTCCTACCGAATTATCTTCTCTTGCCCAGTGTAATGTTGCGACATGAGATCACAATTCATATTTTTTAGAAACTTCCAATGAATACATTCGATCTTTGTTGCATTTTGTAATTCTTATTTCAGTTTTGGTTTACACAAAACCCTCCAAAAAAACCGCGATGTAATTAAGTGAAATTCACAATTTGGTAAAGACGTCTAAGGGGATTGTGAACGTACCATTGACGGGTGGGAATTACACCTCCAGCCAAGCAAATTGGTTCATGGAGTCACCATTCAAATTTTCTATGTCACTTTTCTCAATGTTGCGAACAATACATATTATCTTGTCAACCTTTCTTTTCAAACGTAAATTGCTAGTTATAATCTTAGAATCATGAAAGGTAGCTTCAAAATATTATTTTCGCTCGGCTGGGAAGGTTTATAATTGTATAATGAATATACTAAACAAACAAATAGACTTTCATTTTTATATAAAGGTAAAGGCAAAGACTGCCGTCCATCGCAGATGATGATAGCATAATGTATTTGCTAGCGCTATTTTTAGTAAGGATTAACTGCTCTAGTTTTTATCCTCACTCTCTCGTCTTGAGTGGCCCGAACCCAGTGGCAAGTCAAGGACAAGACGACTAGAGGGCGACTACAAGATACAGGGGAGTCCGCATCAAGTACCCATGAAATATAATGTATATATATATATATATATATGCGAGAAGTGTTCAAAGGAAACCAGGCCTAACTGCACCAAATAAATATACTATGTTTAAAGGATGTGAGTTAACGCAACGATATGCGCTTGTCTGGTCTCATAAGATCGTTCGTTAACTTGCGTCCTTCTTTAAACATCGTTGTCCAGTTCTTCACTGTTGTCTTCGATACACTTTTGACACCATACACTCTCCGCATTATGCTATGAATGTCAATTTGTCGACATCCTTCAGCTGTTCGAAACCGAATCACCGCTCGCTGATCAACTCTGGACGGATTCCGTATCACACCCGCCATGTTTTCAACAGTCTGATAAAGAAACTTTGCGTCAGAGAATAATGCAATTTTGCAAACTTGAATGTTGGTATGTGCTGTTCACACCAGAAGTGACGTCATCGTGTGCATCGCACGTATGTTCCGTTGTTGCAACAACGGTTTAATTTGAACAGTCCTCGTACATGATCTCAATTCCATCGAGTATCTAGCTCTTCTACGAATTGACCATAATCAGATTCAGACTAAATTAAATCGGATTGGCATAAACTCTATAACAGCGTGTGTGCTCACAAAGTGGGATAGATAACATGAAGATGTAGAGTGTAGCTAATGTCAATCGGATGTCACAGATAACTGATTTAATACAAGATGTGGAGTCGTGTATCGATATGTGGAGTAATAGCAACAACAAAAAAAGGCTGTGTGAAAACTAATGTCAATATAAGAATTCAAAAGATACTGGGATTTTCATTTCTATTTGATCTTCATTGCAATATCAAGTGATTGGTTCTAATATTTATTTAAAGATATTCAGCTCCATTGCAATGTAATATAAGTGCTGTTGTACGACTCTCAAGAGGCTTAGTGGCCTATGTGTGAAACGTTCGTTTCACAATCTCAACGCACCTGGTTCGAATCACGATCGTGTCCAGTTTTGCAGACATGGGTATTCTTCTGCTCCTCCACGTACATAGAGTAATGGCAACCTAATGTACTGCTCACTTTGCCAAAGAATATAACAGACAAATAGTTTGGGGGTTGTAAGAAGCGACGTTCTGCTAAGGACATGCTACCTAGTTTATTGTATGAATCTCAGATATAGCGAACTACCAAGGACCTGGCAGAGAAGGAGCATACTTTCAGTAACGATTATCTGCGCCTTATATTACAGCGGATAGGGTACGATAAGTTCGCAAATACCGATCTGTTAATCAGAAATGGGCAGCTGCTGAGTGAACGCGTCATTCGAGAACAGCTATGGTGTCACATAATGTGCACAGGTAAAGACTTCGTTCTGATCGCATTTCTAGACAGTTTCTGTTGTTGGTTCCAAACGAAAAAAGTGCGACCCGCAGGTTACATCATTGATAATTGATTCTAATATGAAATTGAAAATGTTCAAATCCACTGTGAAATCCATGCTGTTTTTTCTGATAGCATTTCTACAGTCGCTGGTGTTGGTTTCACTCGGCAAAACGGCGGCACACAGGACATGGCATTCGTCAATAAAAGAGTATTTCGATGAAATATTAGGAACACAGGGAAGTCATGTGATGAGTTAACACTGTTGGATCATAATAGAACAGTTAGGTAGTTGTTTGTTTAAGTCTCAACTATACTATAATGAGTAAGTTTTTTTTCAAAATACAACCAACTACAAGAACAATGCGGCATAGCTACAAATTAACTAAAGGAAGGTCCACATTAGATATTAGGAAATATTTTTTTAGTCAGAGAGTGGTGGATGCATGGAATGCATTGCCATAGAAAACAGTGGAGGCAGGGACAATTAATGCATTTAAGAAATGATTGGGTGTTCATAGTTTTCAGAGCAATGTAATTTAAATAAACTGGTTGTATACATACTCTGCAGAGTCTTCTAAACCAGTGTAAATACGTTAATTTAAGTTTAAGTCTATGCTCCTCTTGGAGTTGAGCGGTTAGTTATTGATTTATTGACTTATTGATTGATTGAGTGGTAAAAATATGGTATTAATGTTTATACTGAACGTTGACTACTGCTCAGTTAACAAATCAGCTAATGCTAAGTGTTCTGACAATACGAAAGATAGCAAGTGCGCATACATTGTGTAGACTCATGTAATCCGTATAAGAAGCCACGCTTGTCATTATTGTGTAGATAATTTGGTTGTTGTTGTATTAGGTGCCAACCCCAGCCAAAGTGCACGGAGGGGCCTCACCATGAGGGCGCGTGGTAGAGTTGTGAAAGTGTGTGCCTGTTGGACGAAAATATATGAAGTGAAATGGTATGACATTCTCCCTGTGCGATATTTTGTAGATATATAATATACATAGTTGATACATATTGCCAACATAAGAACGGACACTAGATCTTTAATGGATTGAAAATCTTTAAAGAATATTCAATATTAAATACAAAATGAGGACGATATAAAGTAGGAAAGAAATCGAAGCACAACGTCTTAAATGACGTGGGTTTGATGCAAAACAATAAAAAAGGTGAGAAACAAAAACAAGAAAAATGCAATTAAAAAAATGTCAAGTTGAAAAGGGCGACAAGGGAGGGAATTATTTGACAAGGGGAGATAATAACCATGCCACGTCGTGGACAATGTTCAAGATAACAAGGGTGGGTTACAAAAATCTGAACTATTTGTTAATGGAATCTCTGAGAACAGGCAGCTGATGAACCCTGACAATGACATAAAAGTGCGTGCTGGCTAATGTTATTATATTGCAAAAATATAATACTGTATAATTGTGTAACGTATACTGGAAGAAGCATCGCTTGCACCGGCCGCCCTTTAGTTTCAGGGGAGCGAATGCTACATACACAGAGCAGAGTTTGAATTGATGATGAAGATGATGATGATAGTCAAATAAAAGAGAAATAAGTGGGCGATAACGCTTCCAAGATTTTGTTAGCTTTGTGTGAGGCCGGGTAACCAGTTGGCATCCATTTCACTTACTTCTTTAAACCTTATTGTTGGACACACCTGTCAGACTATCAATCGTTGCTTAGAAATGTCAAGAAGAGGTAATTATAGCAGTAGTGTATAGACGCCTATAGCAGTAGTGTACAGACGGCATACATTCATAGAACCGGCATGGGATTTGGAGGATTGGGAACTCAAGGCAATGTATGGTATAGTCATCTTGGAATACGTACTTGGAATCCTGGTATTCAGACTCGTATGTTGTTAATGTATGTTGCCAGGTAGCCGAAGGCTATCCGTATTATGTATTTTTAAGCTCATGTGGTCTGGGAGAAGGTACCCATAATTTGGTTTCAATTCTGTCCGGACAGCGGCCGTTGAGCCCACTCTTTTCGATTTTTAACTGCAAAGAGATTTTTAAAGTGTTCGATACTGTACACGGTGATCCGATCTTATAACCCAGAGCTCATGAGAATTTGTACCAGAAGATTCACATGAAAAAATCCCGGTCTCCACCGTGATTTAAACCTCTGACACACGATAGGTTCACGTTACCTGGAGAACACTGACATCGCCGCCTAAAAAAGTATCAATAGTAGCGACATTTTGTATGGATAAATGGATCATGCTGAAATGGCATACACCTTTTATAGTATGACGCTTGTATCATTAGTACAACTATCTACAAAATCAGATGTCAGCTGATGCCTGACTTGTTCTCTCTGCACAGCGAATGTATCTTGCGATATACAGTCAATGCCTGGAATATCAATTGGCGGACAGAACATAAACAACTTGCGTTACACTGATAATACTGTGCTGATATCGCATAACTGGACTTACAAGAAATGGTTGACATGCTAGTTCTTCAAAGCAAAAATAAAGGTATCAATTAAGGTGAAAAGAAATCGAAAATAATGGCAGGATCTAAGAACACACAAACTCACCAAAATGATGCATCGAGGTGAACAAGACGAAACTAAGATAACAAATAAGACATTTAAACACTTAGGTACCCACATAAAAATATGCTGCTAGGCTTAGGTGTGAGCGTCTGTTTTACAATCCCAACGCACCCGGTTCGAATCACGCTCGTGTCCAGTTTGCCAGACATGGGTTATTATTTTGCTCCTCCACGTCTGGAAAGTAATGGCAACCTACCGTAGTGCATACTTGATTAGAAACATATGACATTCTAACAGGTTGGCGTTTGTAAGAGGCGAAGATCTATAAGTGACACACTATTTACTTGGGAGCCGCGTAGCGCAGCGCAGTGGTTAGCGCACTAGCTTCGTATCTGAGTGGTCCTCGGTTTATTCCCGAGTTGAGGCGGTAATTTTTTTCAGACCGCAACAGTTCCCGGGTCGACCCAGTCTTAATTGGGTACCAATTCAGTCCAGGAAGTAAAAGCGGCGAGGGAGAGGAGATGGCTACCGCCCTCATATAGCCAAGCCTTTGATATGTGAGATCGCAAACATCTCACACCCCTACGGCAGTAATGATATGGGTTACTTTACTTTACTTTACTTACTTTCTTGTATAAGATCTGATAGTAAACTTATGAAATTAAATACAAAATAGCCCAGACAAAATCATTCTTCCAGAGTGTAAAAGAAATGGTGTTCAATAAAACCATATCCGTAACATTAAGGAAGAGAGTTTTGGATGCTACGTGGAACCAGTACTGACATACGGTAGCGAGTCATGCACAATCAGCAATCAAGCACAGAGAGCACTGAAGGCAGCGGGAATGTGGTTGCATGCTGAGAATTTTGCAGGCCGCAATGGGAGCTAAATGCGTTGTACTTGAAAATGTACAGACGCAAAGACAGCTTATGGCAACAATCAGCACAGATCAGTCTTCTGGAATTCGGTATATCATGAGCAGAGGCGGGTTGGAACACACTGTGACAACGAGGAGACTCGCAATAAAGAAGAACAAAGGAAGGCGGAGAGAGAGAGAGAGAGATTGAGATAAAGAGAGATAAAGCATTGGACAGCTTGAAGGAATAGAACGGAAGACGATCAACGATGGAACTGATAAACAACACTCATGATAAGAAGAGGCGAAGATACGAGACCGACAGAGCACATGCTGATGTTGAAAATGATGATTATGATTATGGGGGTGGTGATCCACAAAATGTATTCTATGAAATTCATATACAGGTCAAGCAGTTACTGCGCTTGAGAGAATGGATCAGCATTATATACATCTAGCATGCTCAGCCAAGCATATATCTATGCTCATCATATTTTCCAACAAACCCGTGGGGCTTCCGGGAGTGAAAAAAATATCTATACCTCACAACATTTTATATAAACTAGTAGTTAAGGGGTTCGTTCAGTTTACTCAAATATATTCGGTCAATGGTGGTATGTTAACGTATGTCCAAAGGTCGTACCTTAGACAGGTCATTTAGTGCTACAGTATCTTGATTCTATGTATTTGGGCATTTGTAACATACTCATATAGATTATGACATATGTAATATACCGTTCTATACTAGGGCATACATAACATGTGTGTGTCTATTTATATATATATATAAATAAATATATATATATATATATATATATATATATATATATATATATATATAATGCCCTTAACAGAACGTTGCTCCCATCACAGATCACAGTCTGTCTGAAAGAAACTTTCCCTGAAAGAAACAGCCAGTGTTACCCAGACATTCCTATATGTATTGTTGCCATCGTCTTCTTGGTCTACCCCTGCCTCTTTTGCCTGGCACTATACCTTCCATCACTGTTCTTTCAAGGCCGTTGTATCTCTTGATGTGACCAAAGTATTACAATTACCTTGTCAAAATCGACTGATAAATAAGTTCTCATGTATGTACAACTTTTGCCGAATGTTTGTATTTGTCTTTTTCTTCGTGCAGGGTACTCTTTTGATGTTTCTGTTATATTTTGACTCGAAGGATTTGATTCTTTGTCTTGAAGTTTTGATAATCGTCTATGATTCGCAGCTATATGTTTCCAAAAGAACAACACAGGCTCTCAAGACTTTCACTGTTGTAGTCTATACAATACCCAACAAATTTACGCCACGAAACACACTCAAATATAACAGAATATGTGAAACTTGAGCATGATCAGATAAATTATGAAAGGTGTAACTTGATCAACTATTTTAGGACATTTGTAACATGCACAAATAGATTCAGACAAATGTTAATTGCTTGCTGAACAAATTATTCATGCTATACATAGTAGGACAACTGTAACATACTCAAATATAGTAGGACAGATGTAACATACTCAAATATAGTAGGGCAACTGTAACATACTCAGATATAGTAGGACAACTGTAACATACTCAAATATAGTAGGACAACTGTAACATACTCAGATATAGTAGGACAACTGTAACATACTCAAATATAGTAGGACAACTGTAACATACTCAAATATAGTAGGACAGATGTAACATACTCAAATATAGTAGGACAGATGTAACATACTCAAATATAGTAGGACAACTGTAACATACTCAAATATAGTAGGACAACTGTAACATACTCAAATATAGTAGGACAACTGTAACATACTCAAATATAGTAGGACAGATGTAACATACTCAAATATAGTAGGACAGATGTAACATACTCAAATATAGTAGGACAACTGTAACATACTCAAATATAGTAGGACAACTGTAACATACTCAAATATAGTAGGACAAATGTAACATACTCAAATATAGTAGGACAACTGTAACTTACTCAAATATAGTAGGACAGATGTAACATACTCAAATATAGTAGGACAACTGTAACATACTCAAATATAGTAGGACAACTGTAACATACTCAAATATAGTAGGACAACTGTAACATACTCAAATATAGTAGGACAACTGTAACATACTCAAATATAGTAGGACAACTGTAACTTACTCAAATATAGTAGGACAGATGTAACATACTCAAATATAGTAGGACAGATGTAACATACTCAAATATAGTAGGACAAAAAAACAATGTCACAAGTTATTCTTCCATCTCCATCTATTCCTCGCCATATCTTTTAGGCATATTTCGCTGGTGAAGTATGTCTCAGGCTGCCGATCTGTTAACTTTCTTCATTTGAGTTGTTCCTTTTCTGAATTACACGAAAAAAGGGGTGTTCTCTGATCACACGACTGCTTTTTCCTTTCGACTTCTAACGCACCATCTTCTGATCTAAAGTGGTACGATGCCAACGAATACATAATCTCGTCCCTTTGGTGTTGGCTTAACGCACCCAGTTACAATGCGTCATGCTTAATTTACTACCACATCGACATGTCTCGTGTGCATTGACTCTTTCCATTCTAGCGCGATTTATTCTGCTGCAGAAATGCACAATGCGAGGGCCGATGTGCGCAACTCTGTATGCGATACTTCGCATGTCGTGGTTGTTAGCTTACACAATATGTTATTTCTAGCGCTAACTTGGTGTTTAGCCGCCTACAGTGTTCCTTGTAAGACTGTTTCTATGTACGTTACAATCTCAGCATGTGCATACGTTCGAGACAGTATATGACCGACTAGTATATAATGAACGTCAATTCATTCGCGTACAAGGATGTGTTTTAATAGTGTAGTGGTAAAGCGAAGGGGATCGAATTGAGACAAGTTAACACGTTTAAATATCTGGTCACATACATAACATCAGATGGAGGATGCAAGTACGAAATAAAATGGAGAATAGCCCAAGGAAAATCGGGTCCCAGACCATGAAAGGAATAGTGTGCAACAAAAGATGTCTTTGTAACTAGAAAGATCTCCTTGGATGCTACGTAGAACCAATACTGACATATGACAGTGAATCATAGGCAATTAGCAAGCAAGCGCTTAGATCTTTGGAAGTAACGGAGATGTGGTTTTAAGATGGAAGTAACGGAGATGTGGTTTTAAGGTGGAAGTAACGGAGATGTGGTTTTAAGATGGAAGTAACGGAGATGTGGTTTTAAGATGGAAGTAATGGAGATGTGGTTTTAAGATGGAAGTAACGGAGATGTGCTTTTAAGATGGAAGTAACGGAGATGTGGTTTTAAGATGGAAGTAACGGAGATGTGGTTTTAAGATGGAAGTAACGGAGATGTGGTTTTAAGATGGAAGTAATGGAGATGTGGTTTTAAGATGGAAGTAACGGAGATGTGCTTTTAAGATGGAAGTAACGGAGATGTGGTTTTAAGATGGAAGTAACGGAGATGTGGTTTTAAGATGGAAGTAACGGAGATGTGGTTTTAAGATGGAAGTAACGGAGATGTGGTTTTAAGATGGAAGTAACGGAGATGTGGTTTTAAGATGGAAGTAACGGAGATGTGGTTTTAAGATGGAAGTAACGGAGATGTGGTTTTAAGATGGAAGTAACGGAGATGTGGTTTTAAGATGGAAGTAACGGAGATGTGGTTTTAAGATGGAAGTAACGGAGATGTGGTTTTAAGAAAGAATGCTGCGGATCCCATGGACTGCAAGGAAGACGAGGAGGCACAAAGACGGAAACAAAGTATTGCAAGGATTAGAATAAGACAGTCATCCTTTTTTTGGGGTATGTTGTGAGAAGAGGCAGCTTGAATCACGTCGTGACAACGGGAAAGATAGCAGGACAGAGAAACAGAGGAAGGCCGAGAGAAGAGGCAACTTGAGAGAATGGTAGGGGCGACACTGAACAACAGGGATGACACGTGATAGAAATGTGGTCTGTGATCGCCAAGCAGCAGGGCACCTGATGATGATGATGTGTAACGCACTCGCTTTTCACGCTAAAAGGTACACAACCGACACGCTTCGGTCGACCCAGCTGTAAATGGTTTCCTGACTCGCGAATAATGAAGGAAAAGAAAGAGAGGAAGACAACTGGCCACCCAAAAGCACGCAATGTATAGCAGACTACACTACAATCTCTAACCATTCCTTCACGACCAGCGGTTAAGTCAACTGAAGGACCGCCTTTATCGTTTCCCGTATCTATTCATGTGTGCATGATTACCCTAATTATAAAGTTCATATCAATTGAATACACAGTCAACCCGTTTTCCATCTACACATTGCAGCACTTATCAAATGAACCGGTCGCCTTTAGTTCTTCCACAGTTCGCTCTGAACCACAAGTTCTTACTGTCAAAATAAACCTGTTACGGCCCCAGGGTACTTCATCTTGTTGGCTGACGACACGAAAATCTCATTTGGGGTCAAACTCATGAATTCTATCTGGTCGCCACGTTAGCCAAATTACATCTGACCTTGCTTGACCCTGGGCGGTTATGAGATGGTGCTGCAGGTTAGCATCGGCTTACAGACAAGCGGTTAGGATGTTCATAATGAAATGGGTAATCCTTTCACGGTTTGGTAGCGGGAGATTCAGAATGAACGAAGCCAAGACAAATGGGTAATCGCTGGATGTCAAAGGTAATGACATACAAGCCGGGTTGTGGGAATCAAGTCTTAAATAGATTAATCCGTGTGTTTACTTTTTACACGTTTTTTTTTATGACATGCCCTGATTTTACTTCCATTTGAGCCAACTTTCCCATACTACAGAAAGATCAAATTGTGTACACCGCCTGTCCTGATGCAACCTCTTTACTTATAAATGTTGACGAATCCTGGCCAGGTCATTCAAAAGCTTTTACCAAAAACTTAAAATAAAATGTAAACTTGCATTAAGGTCAGCAACTTTAATTTGAATTAGAAGAGTCACACGCTTTCTTTAAGTTAGTAAATCACAAACTACATGAATTGTAGATGATACAGCTGCAGAAAAATCGCCGTGAATAATGATCGTTTTCAAAGAGAAAACGTGGCAATCAATGTTGACCAACTTGATCTCTTTAATTTCATTACGAGAAATTTACCTGATCGAATCAAACCTTTCATTTTTTGTTTAAGACACAGACAAAAATAAGAGACTAGAAAAACACAAACGCCAATACAACACGACGATTCACCAAAGGAACAGAAACATGTAAACAGTACATTTCTGTAATGCACATAGGTGGGGTCCCTCGACAATGACACGCTCTCACTGGACCCAGACATAGACAGTCACAAGATGATGTTATATTTCTTCATCTCTCCCGAATTGCTCATATCTCATCTCCCCCAATTCGCTCATCTCGCCTCTCTTCCAACTCGCTCACGTTTTCTCTCTCCTAACTCGCTCATTTCACCTCTCCCCCAACTCGGTCATCCCTCATCTCCCCCAACTCGCTCATCTCGCCTCTCTTCCAACTCGCTCACCTTTTCTCTCCCCTAACTCGCTCATTTCACCTCTCTCCCAACTCGGTCATCCCTCCTCTCCCCCCAACTCACTCATCTCTTCTCTATCCCAACTCACTCAACTCTCCTCTCCCCCCCAACTCACCCATCTTTCCCCTCTCCAAACTGGAACTTTCTCCTCTCCCTCAACTCACTCATCTCTCCTCTCCCCCAACTCACTCATCTGTCCTCTCCCCAAGTCACTCATCTCTGCTCTCCCCCAACTCACTCATCTCTCCTCTCCCAAACGCATTCATCTCCCCTCTCTCCCATCTCACTCATCTCTCCGCTCCCCACTAGTTCATCACTCCTCTCTCCCAACTCACTCATCTCTCTTCTCTCACATCTCACGCATCTCTCCTCTCCCCCAACTTTCATTTCTCCTCTATCCTAGTTGGATATATCTCCTTTATCCAATCATCCCCCATGCCAACCCTAACCACACTTTCCACGCGTCAAAAATATACTCCCCGCTTATCTCTCCCGCAGCGGGAATCAACCCGCACAGCATGTGTCAATTGCCTCCATATTATCTCAAACTGCACATCCCTTTCCTCCCATAAACCCAACCACCCTTTCCCATGCAACCCATCAGCCCGCACATATCCATACCACCTCCTACCGAATTATCTTCTCTTGCCCAGTGTAATGTTGCGACATGAGATCACAATTCATATTTTTTAGAAACTTCCAATGAATACATTCGATCTTTGTTGCATTTTGTAATTCTTATTTCAGTTTTGGTTTACACAAAACCCTCCAAAAAAACCGCGATGTAATTAAGTGAAATTCACAATTTGGTAAAGACGTCTAAGGGGATTGTGAACGTACCATTGACGGGTGGGAATTACACCTCCAGCCAAGCAAATTGGTTCATGGAGTCACCATTCAAATTTTCTATGTCACTTTTCTCAATGTTGCGAACAATACATATTATCTTGTCAACCTTTCTTTTCAAACGTAAATTGCTAGTTATAATCTTAGAATCATGAAAGGTAGCTTCAAAATATTATTTTCGCTCGGCTGGGAAGGTTTATAATTGTATAATGAATATACTAAACAAACAAATAGACTTTCATTTTTATATAAAGGTAAAGGCAAAGACTGCCGTCCATCGCAGATGATGATAGCATAATGTATTTGCTAGCGCTATTTTTAGTAAGGATTAACTGCTCTAGTTTTTATCCTCACTCTCTCGTCTTGAGTGGCCCGAACCCAGTGGCAAGTCAAGGACAAGACGACTAGAGGGCGACTACAAGATACAGGGGAGTCCGCATCAAGTACCCATGAAATATAATGTATATATATATATATATATATGCGAGAAGTGTTCAAAGGAAACCAGGCCTAACTGCACCAAATAAATATACTATGTTTAAAGGATGTGAGTTAACGCAACGATATGCGCTTGTCTGGTCTCATAAGATCGTTCGTTAACTTGCGTCCTTCTTTAAACATCGTTGTCCAGTTCTTCACTGTTGTCTTCGATACACTTTTGACACCATACACTCTCCGCATTATGCTATGAATGTCAATTTGTCGACATCCTTCAGCTGTTCGAAACCGAATCACCGCTCGCTGATCAACTCTGGACGGATTCCGTATCACACCCGCCATGTTTTCAACAGTCTGATAAAGAAACTTTGCGTCAGAGAATAATGCAATTTTGCAAACTTGAATGTTGGTATGTGCTGTTCACACCAGAAGTGACGTCATCGTGTGCATCGCACGTATGTTCCGTTGTTGCAACAACGGTTTAATTTGAACAGTCCTCGTACATGATCTCAATTCCATCGAGTATCTAGCTCTTCTACGAATTGACCATAATCAGATTCAGACTAAATTAAATCGGATTGGCATAAACTCTATAACAGCGTGTGTGCTCACAAAGTGGGATAGATAACATGAAGATGTAGAGTGTAGCTAATGTCAATCGGATGTCACAGATAACTGATTTAATACAAGATGTGGAGTCGTGTATCGATATGTGGAGTAATAGCAACAACAAAAAAAGGCTGTGTGAAAACTAATGTCAATATAAGAATTCAAAAGATACTGGGATTTTCATTTCTATTTGATCTTCATTGCAATATCAAGTGATTGGTTCTAATATTTATTTAAAGATATTCAGCTCCATTGCAATGTAATATAAGTGCTGTTGTACGACTCTCAAGAGGCTTAGTGGCCTATGTGTGAAACGTTCGTTTCACAATCTCAACGCACCTGGTTCGAATCACGATCGTGTCCAGTTTTGCAGACATGGGTATTCTTCTGCTCCTCCACGTACATAGAGTAATGGCAACCTAATGTACTGCTCACTTTGCCAAAGAATATAACAGACAAATAGTTTGGGGGTTGTAAGAAGCGACGTTCTGCTAAGGACATGCTACCTAGTTTATTGTATGAATCTCAGATATAGCGAACTACCAAGGACCTGGCAGAGAAGGAGCATACTTTCAGTAACGATTATCTGCGCCTTATATTACAGCGGATAGGGTACGATAAGTTCGCAAATACCGATCTGTTAATCAGAAATGGGCAGCTGCTGAGTGAACGCGTCATTCGAGAACAGCTATGGTGTCACATAATGTGCACAGGTAAAGACTTCGTTCTGATCGCATTTCTAGACAGTTTCTGTTGTTGGTTCCAAACGAAAAAAGTGCGACCCGCAGGTTACATCATTGATAATTGATTCTAATATGAAATTGAAAATGTTCAAATCCACTGTGAAATCCATGCTGTTTTTTCTGATAGCATTTCTACAGTCGCTGGTGTTGGTTTCACTCGGCAAAACGGCGGCACACAGGACATGGCATTCGTCAATAAAAGAGTATTTCGATGAAATATTAGGAACACAGGGAAGTCATGTGATGAGTTAACACTGTTGGATCATAATAGAACAGTTAGGTAGTTGTTTGTTTAAGTCTCAACTATACTATAATGAGTAAGTTTTTTTTCAAAATACAACCAACTACAAGAACAATGCGGCATAGCTACAAATTAACTAAAGGAAGGTCCACATTAGATATTAGGAAATATTTTTTTAGTCAGAGAGTGGTGGATGCATGGAATGCATTGCCATAGAAAACAGTGGAGGCAGGGACAATTAATGCATTTAAGAAATGATTGGGTGTTCATAGTTTTCAGAGCAATGTAATTTAAATAAACTGGTTGTATACATACTCTGCAGAGTCTTCTAAACCAGTGTAAATACGTTAATTTAAGTTTAAGTCTATGCTCCTCTTGGAGTTGAGCGGTTAGTTATTGATTTATTGACTTATTGATTGATTGAGTGGTAAAAATATGGTATTAATGTTTATACTGAACGTTGACTACTGCTCAGTTAACAAATCAGCTAATGCTTAGTGTTCTGACAATACGAAAGATAGCAAGTGCGCATACATTATGTAGACTCATGTAATCCGTATAAGAAGCCACGCTTGTCATTATTGTGTAGATAATTTGGTTGTTGTTGTATTAGGTGCCAACCCCAGCCAAAGTGCACGGAGGGGCCTCACCATGAGGGCGCGTGGTAGAGTTGTGAAAGTGTGTGCCTGTTGGACGAAAATATATGAAGTGAAATGGTATGACATTCTCCCTGTGCGATATTTTGTAGATATATAATATACATAGTTGATACATATTGCCAACATAAGAACGGACACTAGATCTTTAATGGATTGAAAATCTTTAAAGAATATTCAATATTAAATACAAAATGAGGACGATATAAAGTAGGAAAGAAATCGAAGCACAACGTCTTAAATGACGTGGGTTTGATGCAAAACAATAAAAAAGGTGAGAAACAAAAACAAGAAAAATGCAATTAAAAAAATGTCAAGTTGAAAAGGGCGACAAGGGAGGGAATTATTTGACAAGGGGAGATAATAACCATGCCACGTCGTGGACAATGTTCAAGATAACAAGGGTGGGTTACAAAAATCTGAACTATTTGTTAATGGAATCTCTGAGAACAGGCAGCTGATGAACCCTGACAATGACATAAAAGTGCGTGCTGGCTAATGTTATTATATTGCAAAAATATAATACTGTATAATTGTGTAACGTATACTGGAAGAAGCATCGCTTGCACCGGCCGCCCTTTAGTTTCAGGGGAGCGAATGCTACATACACAGAGCAGAGTTTGAATTGATGATGAAGATGATGATGATAGTCAAATAAAAGAGAAATAAGTGGGCGATAACGCTTCCAAGATTTTGTTAGCTTTGTGTGAGGCCGGGTAACCAGTTGGCATCCATTTCACTTACTTCTTTAAACCTTATTGTTGGACACACCTGTCAGACTATCAATCGTTGCTTAGAAATGTCAAGAAGAGGTAATTATAGCAGTAGTGTATAGACGCCTATAGCAGTAGTGTACAGACGGCATACATTCATAGAACCGGCATGGGATTTGGAGGATTGGGAACTCAAGGCAATGTATGGTATAGTCATCTTGGAATACGTACTTGGAATCCTGGTATTCAGACTCGTATGTTGTTAATGTATGTTGCCAGGTAGCCGAAGGCTATCCGTATTATGTATTTTTAAGCTCATGTGGTCTGGGAGAAGGTACCCATAATTTGGTTTCAATTCTGTCCGGACAGCGGCCGTTGAGCCCACTCTTTTCGATTTTTAACTGCAAAGAGATTTTTAAAGTGTTCGATACTGTACACGGTGATCCGATCTTATAACCCAGAGCTCATGAGAATTTGTACCAGAAGATTCACATGAAAAAATCCCGGTCTCCACCGTGATTTAAACCTCTGACACACGATAGGTTCACGTTACCTGGAGAACACTGACATCGCCGCCTAAAAAAGTATCAATAGTAGCGACATTTTGTATGGATAAATGGATCATGCTGAAATGGCATACACCTTTTATAGTATGACGCTTGTATCATTAGTACAACTATCTACAAAATCAGATGTCAGCTGATGCCTGACTTGTTCTCTCTGCACAGCGAATGTATCTTGCGATATACAGTCAATGCCTGGAATATCAATTGGCGGACAGAACATAAACAACTTGCGTTACACTGATAATACTGTGCTGATATCGCATAACTGGACTTACAAGAAATGGTTGACATGCTAGTTCTTCAAAGCAAAAATAAAGGTATCAATTAAGGTGAAAAGAAATCGAAAATAATGGCAGGATCTAAGAACACACAAACTCACCAAAATGATGCATCGAGGTGAACAAGACGAAACTAAGATAACAAATAAGACATTTAAACACTTAGGTACCCACATAAAAATATGCTGCTAGGCTTAGGGGTGAGCGTCTGTTTTACAATCCCAACGCACCCGGTTCGAATCACGCTCGTGTCCAGTTTGCCAGACATGGGTTATTATTTTGCTCCTCCACGTCTGGAAAGTAATGGCAACCTACCGTAGTGCATACTTGATTAGAAACATATGACATTCTAACAGGTTGGCGTTTGTAAGAGGCGAAGATCTATAAGTGACACACTATTTACTTGGGAGCCGCGTAGCGCAGCGCAGTGGTTAGCGCACTAGCTTCGTATCTGAGTGGTCCTCGGTTTATTCCCGAGTTGAGGCGGTAATTTTTTTCAGACCGCAACAGTTCCCGGGTCGACCCAGTCTTAATTGGGTACCAATTCAGTCCAGGAAGTAAAAGCGGCGAGGGAGAGGAGATGGCTACCGCCCTCATATAGCCAAGCCTTTGATATGTGAGATCGCAAACATCTCACACCCCTACGGCAGTAATGATATGGGTTACTTTACTTTACTTTACTTACTTTCTTGTATAAGATCTGATAGTAAACTTATGAAATTAAATACAAAATAGCCCAGACAAAATCATTCTTCCAGAGTGTAAAAGAAATGGTGTTCAATAAAACCATATCCGTAACATTAAGGAAGAGAGTTTTGGATGCTACGTGGAACCAGTACTGACATACGGTAGCGAGTCATGCACAATCAGCAATCAAGCACAGAGAGCACTGAAGGCAGCGGGAATGTGGTTGCATGCTGAGAATTTTGCAGGCCGCAATGGGAGCTAAATGCGTTGTACTTGAAAATGTACAGACGCAAAGACAGCTTATGGCAACAATCAGCACAGATCAGTCTTCTGGAATTCGGTATATCATGAGCAGAGGCGGGTTGGAACACACTGTGACAACGAGGAGACTCGCAATAAAGAAGAACAAAGGAAGGCGGAGAGAGAGAGAGAGAGATTGAGATAAAGAGAGATAAAGCATTGGACAGCTTGAAGGAATAGAACGGAAGACGATCAACGATGGAACTGATAAACAACACTCATGATAAGAAGAGGCGAAGATACGAGACCGACAGAGCACATGCTGATGTTGAAAATGATGATTATGATTATGGGGGTGGTGATCCACAAAATGTATTCTATGAAATTCATATACAGGTCAAGCAGTTACTGCGCTTGAGAGAATGGATCAGCATTATATACATCTAGCATGCTCAGCCAAGCATATATCTATGCTCATCATATTTTCCAACAAACCCGTGGGGCTTCCGGGAGTGAAAAAAATATCTATACCTCACAACATTTTATATAAACTAGTAGTTAAGGGGTTCGTTCAGTTTACTCAAATATATTCGGTCAATGGTGGTATGTTAACGTATGTCCAAAGGTCGTACCTTAGACAGGTCATTTAGTGCTACAGTATCTTGATTCTATGTATTTGGGCATTTGTAACATACTCATATAGATTATGACATATGTAATATACCGTTCTATACTAGGGCATACATAACATGTGTGTGTCTATTTATATATATATATAAATAAATATATATATATATATATATATATATATATATATATATAATGCCCTTAACAGAACGTTGCTCCCATCACAGATCACAGTCTGTCTGAAAGAAACTTTCCCTGAAAGAAACAGCCAGTGTTACCCAGACATTCCTATATGTATTGTTGCCATCGTCTTCTTGGTCTACCCCTGCCTCTTTTGCCTGGCACTATACCTTCCATCACTGTTCTTTCAAGGCCGTTGTATCTCTTGATGTGACCAAAGTATTACAATTACCTTGTCAAAATCGACTGATAAATAAGTTCTCATGTATGTACAACTTTTGCCGAATGTTTGTATTTGTCTTTTTCTTCGTGCAGGGTACTCTTTTGATGTTTCTGTTATATTTTGACTCGAAGGATTTGATTCTTTGTCTTGAAGTTTTGATAATCGTCTATGATTCGCAGCTATATGTTTCCAAAAGAACAACACAGGCTCTCAAGACTTTCACTGTTGTAGTCTATACAATACCCAACAAATTTACGCCACGAAACACACTCAAATATAACAGAATATGTGAAACTTGAGCATGATCAGATAAATTATGAAAGGTGTAACTTGATCAACTATTTTAGGACATTTGTAACATGCACAAATAGATTCAGACAAATGTTAATTGCTTGCTGAACAAATTATACATGCTATACATAGTAGGACAACTGTAACATACTCAAATATAGTAGGACAGATGTAACATACTCAAATATAGTAGGGCAACTGTAACATACTCAGATATAGTAGGACAACTGTAACATACTCAAATATAGTAGGACAACTGTAACATACTCAGATATAGTAGGACAACTGTAACATACTCAAATATAGTAGGACAACTGTAACATACTCAAATATAGTAGGACAGATGTAACATACTCAAATATAGTAGGACAGATGTAACATACTCAAATATAGTAGGACAACTGTAACATACTCAAATATAGTAGGACAACTGTAACATACTCAAATATAGTAGGACAACTGTAACATACTCAAATATAGTAGGACAGATGTAACATACTCAAATATAGTAGGACAGATGTAACATACTCAAATATAGTAGGACAACTGTAACATACTCAAATATAGTAGGACAACTGTAACATACTCAAATATAGTAGGACAAATGTAACATACTCAAATATAGTAGGACAACTGTAACTTACTCAAATATAGTAGGACAGATGTAACATACTCAAATATAGTAGGACAACTGTAACATACTCAAATATAGTAGGACAACTGTAACATACTCAAATATAGTAGGACAACTGTAACATACTCAAATATAGTAGGACAACTGTAACATACTCAAATATAGTAGGACAACTGTAACTTACTCAAATATAGTAGGACAGATGTAACATACTCAAATATAGTAGGACAGATGTAACATACTCAAATATAGTAGGACAACTGTAACATACTCAAATATAGTAGGACAACTGTAACATACTCAAATATAGTAGGACAGATGTAACATACTCAAATATAGTAGGACAACTGTAACATACTCAAATATAGTAGGACAGATGTAACATACTCAAATATAGTAGGACAACTGTAACTTACTCAAATATAGTAGGACAACTGTAACATACTCAAATATAGTAGGACAGATGTAACATACTCAAATATAGTAGGACAGATGTAACATACTCAAATATAGTAGGACAACTGTAACATACTCAAATATAGTAGGACAACTGTAACATACTCAAATATAGTAGGACAGATGTAACATACTCAGATATAGTAGGACAGATGTAACATACTCAAATATAGTAGGACAACTGTAACATACTCAAATATAGTAGGACAACTGTAACATACTCAAATATAGTAGGACAACTGTAACATACTCAAATATAGTAGGACAACTGTAACATACTCAAATATAGTAGGACAACTGTAACTTACTCAAATATAGTAGGACAGATGTAACATACTCAAATATAGTAGGACAGATGTAACATACTCAAATATAGTAGGACAACTGTAACATACTCAAATATAGTAGGACAACTGTAACATACTCAAATATAGTAGGACAGATGTAACATACTCAAATATAGTAGGACAACTGTAACATACTCAAATATAGTAGGACAGATGTAACATACTCAAATATAGTAGGACAACTGTAACTTACTCAAATATAGTAGGACAACTGTAACATACTCAAATATAGTAGGACAGATGTAACATACTCAAATATAGTAGGACAGATGTAACATACTCAAATATAGTAGGACAACTGTAACATACTCAAATATAGTAGGACAACTGTAACATACTCAAATATAGTAGGACAACTGTAACATACTCAAATATAGTAGGACAACTGTAACATACTCAAATATAGTAGGACAACTGTAACTTACTCAAATATAGTAGGACAGATGTAACATACTCAAATATAGTAGGACAGATGTAACATACTCAAATATAGTAGGACAACTGTAACATACTCAAATATAGTAGGACAACTGTAACATACTAAAATATAGTAGGACAGATGTAACATACTCAAATATAGTAGGACAACTGTAACATACTCAAATATAGTAGGACAGATGTAACATACTCAAATATAGTAGGACAACTGTAACTTACTCAAATATAGTAGGACAACTGTAACATACTCAAATATAGTAGGACAGATGTAACATACTCAAATATAGTAGGACAGATGTAACATACTCAAATATAGTAGGACAACTGTAACATACTCAAATATAGTAGGACAACTGTAACATACTCAAATATAGTAGGACAGATGTAACATACTCAGATATAGTAGGACAGATGTAACATACTCAAATATAGTAGGACAGATGTAACATACTCAAATATAGTAGGACAACTGTAACATACTCAAATATAGTAGGACAACTGTAACATACTCAAATATAGTAGGACAACTGTAACATACTCAAATATAGTAGGACAGATGTAACATACTCAAATATAGTAGGACAGATGTAACATACTCAAATATAGTAGGACAACTGTAACATACTCAAATATAGTAGGACAACTGTAACATACTCAAATATAGTAGGACAACTGTAACATACTCAAATATAGTAGGACAACTGTAACATACTCAAATATAGTAGGACAACTGTAACTTACTCAAATATAGTAGGACAGATGTAACATACTCAAATATAGTAGGACAACTGTAACATACTCAAATATAGTAGGACAACTGTAACATACTCAAATATAGTAGGACAACTGTAACTTACTCAAATATAGTAGGACAACTGTAACATACTCAAATATAGTAGGACAGATGTAACATACTCAAATATAGTAGGACAACTGTAACATACTCAAATATAGTAGGACAGATGTAACATACTCAAATATAGTAGGACAACTGTAACTTACTCAAATATAGTAGGACAACTGTAACATACTCAAATATAGTAGGACAGATGTAACATACTCAAATATAGTAGGACAGATGTAACATACTCAAATATAGTAGGACAACTGTAACATACTCAAATATAGTAGGACAACTGTAACATACTCAAATATAGTAGGACAACTGTAACATACTCAAATATAGTAGGACAGATGTAACATACTCAGATATAGTAGGACAACTGTAACTTACTCAAATATAGTAGGACAACTGTAACATACTCAAATATAGTAGGACAGATGTAACATACTCAGATATAGTAGGACAACTGTAACATACTCAGATATAGTAGGACAGATGTAACATATTCAGATATAGTAGGACAACTGTAACATACTCAAATATAGTAGGACAGATGTAACATACTCAAATATAGTAGGACAGATGTAACATATTCAGATATAGTAGGACAACTGTAACATACTCAAATATAGTAGGACAGATGTAACATACTCAAATATAGTAGGACAGATGTAACATACTCAAATATAGTAGGACAACTGTAACATACTCAAATATAGTAGGACAACTGTAACATACTCAAATATAGTAGGACAACTGTAACATACTCAAATATAGTAGGGCAACTGTAACTTACTCAAATATAGTAGGACAACTGTAACATACTCAAATATAGTAGGACAACTGTAACATACTCAAATATAGTAGGACAGATGTAACATACTCACCGCTGTCATTTCTATACATACTTCTGTTTTGCAAGTATTTGTCAAGATATTTTACAACTACAACGATTGAACTATATGTTCCAGGATTAATGTATGCATGGAGGACGGCGTGGGCTAGTGGTTAAGTGACACGGTCCACAACACCAAAGGTGCTGGTTCTCATTACAGCACCGGCCGTTAGCCCGAGAAAGCAAACCCTTAGAAAATGCAACAGGAACCAGACCCTTACGTAAAATGTATGCCGAAGTCGGATGCACTTGGCCGACAGGTGCAAAATAAAAACCGTAATGCAACGCACACCGCCTCGGGGATAAGAGAAATAAGGCGAACACAAAAGAAAAAAAAAAGAAAAAAAACAAACAAATTATATTCATGTACATCAATCACTGTCTGTATACAGTTTTCGCACAAGCTCTTTAGGGCCATAACAGAAATGCATTGACACGTAAACGTGCAATCACAATATTACTGTTCTCTGAAAACACGTACGCTTTGGCTGGAA
This sequence comes from Ariolimax columbianus, assembly GCA_036924085.1. Lineage (NCBI taxonomy): Eukaryota > Metazoa > Mollusca > Gastropoda > Stylommatophora > Arionidae > Ariolimax > Ariolimax columbianus. Next base: position 39,041,063 of record JAVGWX010000005.1, on the reverse strand, counting down.
ATGTAAAATAATTCGAAACACAAAATACCAGTTTTGAAACCATATGCTGGAAATATGGCATGGTAATCAAAACTGTAAAGACGCAGATTATTACGAAAAATATGGAAGGAAAACAAGACAATATAATTGTAGATAGACACACGCCAGCAACAACTACGGAATTCAAATATACGAGATCTGTAATTGATGAAATGGAACCAAAACTGTGCAACGAGCGGACACTACCCAATCATGTGCAATTCTCACGTCACTAAGATCACTGTGTAGGAAATGGGTTTGGATAGGACACACGCTACAGAAGACGGCCAAGACGGGCAAGAGAAAAGGAAGAGAGCTAGACACAGAAGCACCAAGAGAAGAGACTTGGAAAACGAACTACTGTCCCTGGTCCTCAACTGGAGAGAGGCACATGGGGCAGCTCAAGACCGAACTTGCTGGATGAGAGTTGTCAATGGCACACATCCTGAAATAAGAGACTGAGATTGATTGATTGATTGATTGACTGATTGATTAAGATCATCTTGTAAAGATAAGACCATATCCCGTAAAACTAAGATGTATTTTTACAAATGGCCGATTAGTGTTGATGTTTGCCTGCTGATTGTAAGGACAGCGGAACGAATCCCCGATAAGACATGTTGTTTTTCTTTGTGGGGGTGAAATAAACAAACATAGCCAGCACACGACGTGGCAACAGTGGTAGCGAAGCAGCCTGTAGTCCTCAGCCTTTACAAACCCTCGACTACTCAAGAAATGGGAATAAAGTCGTACGAGAAGTAATCATCATATCCGCCTAACTTGATGTGCTTGTAAAATATAGAATGCTAAGTTGGAACAGAACATTCCAGCATTGGAGATGTCGTACTACTGGCAGATACATGGCATTCGAGGGATCACCGAAACGTGTTGCACTTTAGTATGGAGGTATGGCACTTACTTGAAAATTGGTGTGAACTTTAGTCATTCTCTGTGTATTCACCTAACAAGACGATACGCATTTATTCTTTAATTTCCTGAAGTCCTGACTGTAGAACTCCTCCGCCTGGGACCAGAACTCAGTTTTCCAGTTCAGTAATCAAGTTCAGGACATCAGAAAAAGGACCTCCCCGAAGCGAATACTTCATGTTTAGAAACATGAAGAGGTCACTAGTTGCTAAGTTACAAAGATAGACAAGGAAAGGGGGCTTAATAATAGACCATATATGTAAGGTGAATGAACAGTGAAAAAGTTAAATGCAGTGTTAGGTATGATAACAAGAAATGTTAAACATAAAAATAAGAAAGTGATTGTCAAACTGTATTAAGCATTTAGTCTTCAATTGAAGTAGTGTGTTCATGTGCGAAGTCCTGGAAAGGATACAAAGAAGTGCGACATAACTGATAGCAGGATTCCGGAATATATTTATGAGGCACCACTCAGAAAAACCAGCCTACAATGTCTAGAAAAGAGAAGCATTCGAGATGATCTAATACAGGTTTATAAGATAGTTAACAGAAAGGATACATTATTCTACAAGACGTTTTTTTTGTCTTCAAAACGCAACCACCTACAAAACACAAGAGGGCACAGCTACAAATTAGTTAAATAAAACTCCAGATTCGAAATTATGAGATTAATTTTTTTAGTCAGAGAGTGGTAAATGCTTGGAATGCATTGCCACATGAAGTAGTGGAGGCAGGGGTCATTAATGCATTAAGAATAGATCGTACGCACATAGTTTTTAGAATAAGGAAATGTAAATGAAACTGGTTGTATAGGGACTCTCAAGAGTCTTCTAAGTCATTATAAAGACGGTGAGTTAAATCATGCGAGGGTAGTGGATGGGGCATGATTTCATACTCAAATTTATGTCACGAGTAGCGCGTTAGCTCAGCTCATGGCGATTGTCTGTGGTAACAGCTCGTATCGGCCTATGGTAACAGCGTGCGTCGGTTCGAATCGCGTCCGGAGACTAACACAAATCCAAGTCGTGATTTTAATCGGGGACCGATTCTCCAGTCAACCCAGCTGTAAATGGGTACTAGACGCATTAGTTAGGGAAAGTTAAAAACAGCAAGGAAGGGCACTGGCTACCCCACCTCTCACAGAATGCGGCTTAGTCCAATGGCGTCTTCAAAAACTCCATTTCCAGCCAGCGGTTAATTCTGCTGATTTTCCATTTTACTTTTCTTTTTCTTTTTCTTCTTCTTCTTCTTCTTCTTCTTCTTCTTCTTCTTCTTCTGCGTTCATTCTCAATCTCCCGATACCAAGCCCCCGACCACAGGGCTTTGCAAGCAGCAGGATATAGTCCGGAAAACTTACAGCTTGACTGAATATTTGCGCCTTTCGGTCCGACACATCCGTCTTCGGCAGCCATTTTACTTTTAATTATGTTTGTCACATCCAGATTTCAGACATTTTTAATTAACAAGTGTTTTGTCGCGTGTCAGTTAACTAAACATAATGGCAACTGAGTCGTCTCGAGGTAAGAAGTCGGCCTCGGGTGCTGGAGGTTGCGTGTTCAGTTCACGGTAGAGATGGGGATTTTTTACCCTTGGACTTTCCGGTATTTCCCCGGATCTCAGGGCAGTATGATCGGACGCCTGTATGCAGTGTCGCGCACGTTTAAAATCTTTCTCGGCAAAGATCTAAAAGATTAGGCTTAAAGGCCGATGCCCTAGCAAAATTCAAAATTATGTTTAAAATTTGCTCATTTTGATGAGATCCTTACCGGTGCTACTGAGTTCGTGTATTGTTCTGAGACTCTCGGAAAATATGGGGAACAACAGAGCTGAGATTCTCGGAAAATATTGGGAACAACAGAGCAGTTATGGATTAAACCGTGTGCAATGACGTAGATTCTTCAACTAAACTAGACTAGACTAGACTAGACTAGAATGGCAACCACAGATATGTAGTAAAGAAAAAGGCAACATCATATTCAGGGCGACATTGGGAAGAGAAAATAAAGATGGATCGCACACTCTCAGAAAAAAAGCCGGCAGCCTAACCAAACATGCGCTGGATTAGAACTCGAGAGGACAAAAAACAAGGGGTAATGACAAGGAACACCTGAAGGCGAATGATAGAGGAGGAACTCAGTTCAGTTGGGGTCTTGTTATGGGCACTCAAGAAGACGGTACTGACTATCAACAGAAAATAATTATAGCTGCCCATCGTTGTTAATGATGACCGCCGACACCAGTCTTGGCACAGATTTTCCTGATGGGTGTGGGTTCGTATGTGGCTGAACAGACCAATGCAAGATCGAAAAAAGTATGTTGCATGGTGGGCACATGTTGTCTGTAGAAGGTGTTGGTGTTCCCGCTGTACGTGATTTCCAGGTCTCGGGTTTGTTCCGTTGATCACGACACGCTGGTCTCTGCTTGTATATACACCCGCTTCGACTGCGCTTCTCCAGTTAGATCTCATTTGCGCAAGACATTCCCAGGTGGTGAAATCTATCTGGCAACGTGCCAGTGAGTCCCTCACACTGATTGTAACATATGTCTTTGCTCGCCCTGTCTCGTGCCATCAATCCCTCTGCTCATCACAGAGTAGTTCTTTAGGAGGCGTTCGTCTGAAATTCGAATGAGGTGCCCATCCCATCCTAGTCGTGCTGTATCTAGCATTTCATGGATGCTTAGCATGTCTGCTCTCTAGAAAACCTCGATGTCAGTTGCACGATCTTTCCATCGGATGTATTTGCCTCAGACAGCCTGTGTGGAAGAGGTTAAGCTCCTTGCATGTCCAGAGTATACAGTCCAGCTTTTGCACGAGTAAAGTAGGTTTGGAATGATGGTCACACGGTAGCCTTTGAGTTTGGTCTTGACACTGATGCCACGACGTTCCCATATCATCGAGCGCATTCTACAACACAGCCATTGGTAGAAACAGATAGAAAGCATCTGTTCCGGACGTTTTTTCAATGATTACACACAAATGGCAAATAATGATAATGAGGAATGTTAATTTAGTTTCTCTTAGGAATAACATTGGAACCACAGCACATAAAGCGATAGGATCAGTCGAGTAATGTTTTACCTTATTACATCTCAGTTTATTCACACATTCTCACTTTTATGTTCAAGGAAATAAAACACAAATGGAAAATACAGTCCAGATAATCTCTGTTGTATTCGTAAATATAATATTATTTTCTGCACAAATCTATAAAAGAGAACAGCAAATACATTTTCACAGATTCTACATGAATGTAAGCAATGTACATATATACAACAAAATAGCGGCTGTCTTTGTTGATAACCCTGTATCTATTAATCCTTTTACATTAAACATTAAAAAATTAATCTACGTATTTTATTTATGTTTCTTCTTTTTGAAATAATCTTATATCGGGAATACACAGCTGTCACAGCAGTTGTCATTTAGCACGGTTTCCAACGTCTGCATCCCCTTCTAGATGCCAATACTATAGATGTGAAAAGAGGAGTGAGGCAGGGATGTGTATTATCCCTTTTGTCTTTTTAATATCTTAGTCTTAGTGATCGTCGGCCTGTACTTCGACAGGGTAGGATGATGTCCCTGTCAGGATCCATCCCTGGTCTGAGCTGGGTGTAGCCGGAAGGATGATTTCCTGCTTAGCGGGCTAGGCTCGATAGCTTATTTCTCCGCTGCACTTTGACAGGAGCCGCGGAGGGTGGTTAACCAATGTGCGAGTCCATCTTAATAGACTATAACACTATAGAAAATTGACTCGCGGCCTATTAGGCGCCATCTATACTGCTCTTAACAAACCACCCAACTATGACCTGTGTTGTTTTTAAAATATACAGAGAACAAATATTCAATGCGGTAGCGAGGTTGTCAGGGTTTGTCACTTGAGGAGTGGCAATGAATAAGCTTTACGGATGATAGAGCTGTGATGGCAAAAGTGAGCAAGAATTACAGGAACTTGTGCTTACAATATACACAAATAAGGCAAGAGTTTTAATTTGAAATGAACATACATATAACAAAGAATGTGGTACTTGGGAAAAGTGACAATAAACTATATCTGAAAATAAAATAAAAGATCAGCTACTATTTTGGTCCTATAATAACGGAAGAAGGCGGCTGTGAAAAAGAAATACACAAGCGAATAGGTATGTCCAAGATGGTATTCAGCAATATGTGACACATGGTAAAATCTAGCGCAAAACCTTTCGATTTGCCCATAATGCAAAATTAGGCTCCCACACAAGGTTACTGCGAGGAGGACAATTGGAGCATTGTGAAGATTTGCAAAAAAGTACCAAGACAAATAAAAACAACGCATGAACTAAGAGTGATGTGAACGATACAATTGAAGAAGGCAAACGTGCAAACATAGTGGGATGATTTGGTATTGAAAAAAATGAATGAAAGAGGAGATAAACAAGCAAATCTATGAAGATAATCACCTTATTGTAAGCAATACTTTCAACAACACAAGAGGAAGTTATACACAAGGGTGATAAAAAAAGAAATCAGATTTAGGATAACGTTAAAGACCTCACAATGAGAATATCAAAATGATTCAGCCAGACTGCTCAGCTTTAAAACAACGTGACTTACAAAGACGATCTAGAGCGGAAGGGAGGAACATAAATGTAAGTCTTCTAAAGCAACACAGATGACGCCGTAACTGGTTGTGGGTCTACATTGCTCTACTGTGCTAGTTCATTTTGAATGCCGCCAGACCACGGATTTACCCTGAATTTACATTTGTTGACGACTCATACTGTGTTCACGGAAACGTGGTGTTATTTTCCATTTGGACTGGTTAATTCGTTCTTTTGTTGTTATTTCTTCCGTCCAATGTTCCTGATGTGCACATCGATTATATGAATAGCACTACGCATAAACCTGTGTCGTATTTCACGACCTAGTTCACACGACTGAACTTCACGAAATTGGCGTGTGAGAAATTTAGACACGACTATAATGAACTGAGCACAGCCGGATAGAGATGCCAGACTCACTTACACGCTGAGTGATGTCCCTACGGCCTCTTCTGGTTATGGAAAGGGCACGACACAACCTTAAATGTCACTTCCTCCGTCCCGCTGCCTTGCGAGATACATGTTTATGAGAAAGGCTTCAGGAGTAAACCTTGAGGGAAAATCATGACCTATGATTCCTCCAGTCGTCTCGATACATATCTTGCCACTGGCCAAACGCAGCTCAGGACCAGAGAGTGAGATTAAGAAAAGGGGCAGTTAGTTCTTCACTTTATTCCAATTCACCGCGCAAGTCACCCATTCAGCACACACTGCAAGAGAAAAGACTATCCGAACGGCTGAACAAAGAGAGTGGTCTTCATCACTTGTGATGGCTGAACAAAGAGAGTGGTCTTCATCACTTGTGATGGCTGAACAAAGAGAGTGGTCTTCATCACTTGTGATGGCTGAACAAAGAGAGTGGTCTTCATCACTTGTGATGGCTGAACAAAGAGAGTGGTCTTCATCACTTGTGATGGCTGAACAAAGAGAGTGGTCTTCATCACTTGTGATGGCTGAACAAAGAGAGTGGTCTTCATCACTTGTGATGGCTGAACAAAGAGAGTGGTCTTCATCACTTGTGATGGCTGAACAAAGAGAGTGGTCTTCATCACTTGTGATGGCTGAACAAAGAGAGTGGTCTTCATCACTTGTGATGGCTGAACAAAGAGAGTGGTCTTCATCACTTGTGATGGCTGAACAAAGAGAGTGGTCTTCATCACTTGTGATGGCTGAACAAAGAGAGTGGTCTTCATCACTTGTGATGGCTGAACAAAGAGAGTGGTCTTCATCACTTGTGATGGCTGAACAAAGAGAGTGGTCTTCATCACTTGTGATGGCTGAACAAAGAGAGTGGTCTTCATCACTTGTGATGGCTGAACAAAGAGAGTGGTCTTCATCACTTGTGATGGCTGAACAAAGAGAGTGGTCTTCATCACTTGTGATGGCTGAACAAAGAGAGTGGTCTTCATCACTTGTGATGGCTGAACAAAGAGAGTGGTCTTCATGTGATGGACGAACATCATGTTATCCTCATGTCTCCTAATTGAAATCACAGAGCATAATAATAGTGCAAATTCACTAGAGAAAATCGATATAAAGTGGCAATGCCAAAATGAAAAAAAAAAAAAAAAGCATTTGGAAAGCAAACTACATCCTACAAAATAAGAAAGAACATGAAAAAACTAGTATTGGATCAATGCGCAGATAAGACTACAAAGAAATGTTTGAAAGACAACCATTGTTAAAGACCATACCAGAGGTTACGATGGAAGGCAGCCGTTCAAGAGGCAGACAACATCAGCCGATGGTCTGGAAATAAAATTGTCAGAATGCATCACTATGGCAAGACATAGAGTACACTGGAGATCCATCACAGTCGAATTTCGATGCGGAGATGGCACTTGAACTGAATTGAACTGAAATAAACTGAGATATTTCAAGAGCTGAAGGCACGGAATCGAACTTCAGTTAGCCTTCTATTATTTTGATTTTAATTAATTTAGTTTTTAGTTTTCGGTTGGGGGGGGGGGGGGGGGGAGGAAGAGTAGGAAGGGGGAGGGAGGCGGTTGATTGATAGAATGAAAATAAAACCCATATCATACATACTGTCATTCATCAAGGCGTTTTTCACGTTCGAATTAGAATTTGCGTGGAAAGCTCTGGAAGAGGAGAGAGTAACAATGTTTTGACGGATGCTCACCATCATTCGCCCATTCACGAGAAACATACTTATCGCAATGGAAAAAGTAGAATTTTATGGTGATTCCCAAACCTTTTCTCTATTACGACATTGCAAGTGGAGTTTTACAAATCATTGGTATAGATGGGCGACTACTCCACCATCCGTGTAACGTCTAGGCTTGTTGACAGTGACCAGACTTTCTAGACTAGTCTGGTATTACAGCGTTCATACAAATATCATGGCCGTGGTTTGTGCCTAGTACGGCCGCTCCTGCAGTCGACCCAGCTGTAAATGGGTACCTAACATATGCTTTATGGGAAGAAAAAACGGGAAGGAAGAGAACTGGCCACCTCCACCTCACGTGGGCCGCGGTTTAGTACATGAACAGTTATCTTCATCCCCGACGGCAACTGGTATCGCAGGAATTTCCTTGACCTTTTACTCAACCATCTAGGATATGCCGAGGTCACCACACTCATTACACAGCGGAAAGATGGGCCTACACAATTGTGATATTTAATTAACATGCCAACGATGTCATACAGCATGTCAACAACTCCAAGCACATCTAGGTTAATGAACATGCCAACGATGTCATACAGCATGTCAACAACTCCAAGGACAGCTAGGTTAATGAACATACCAACGATTTCATACAGCATGCCAACAACTCCAAGCACAGCTAGGTTAATGAACATGCCAACGATGTCATACATCATGTCAACAACTCCAAGCATAGTTAGGTTAATGAACATGCCAACGATCTCAGACAGCATGTCAACAACTCCAAGCACAGCTAGGTTGGCCGAGTAGCCAAAATGAGCTGGAGGACTGGAAGCACTCAATGTCCCAACACAGCAACAAGTCAATTCTTGAACGACTTCACTGGTACACAATACTCGTTGATGCTACATTACAACATCTACGACAATGTGACAATAATTGTGACTCCCTGTTCACTGGACAAGTCGTGCTCGCCTTATAACATGAGCTGGGAACCACAGTAGACCAAATAAGATAATACTGTTTTAATTAAGACCGCTAGGCAGAAAGAAAAATCTGCAGCCGGCTGCTTCGAGCTATTACACGAGCTGGGATCTGACCACGAGCAACCACCTCTGTTGAAGAATAGGTTGACTAAGACTGGGGCATACACACTAAGCAATCGGTCTTTATTTCATCTTTGTCTTTTTCTCAAACTCCCACTACTAAAAGGTGAAACGAGGTTTGCAAGTAGCAGGATATAGTCCACATAACGAAACGCGTTATGTCGTAGATCACAACTGGACTGCAATATTTGCACCTTTCATTTCGACACATCCGACTTCAGCAAGCCTTTTTTTTAGTACCGGGTAATCCTTCCTTCTTCGATAACTCCTCCTTAGCCAGTCTGCCCTGTTGCTGACCGCTACAGCTCAGTATCTTGATCCTGGTATTTATTTCATAGCTTAATGAACCATCCAACGATAACGATAAAGTATATCTACAGCAGATATTGCTTATGGGAACACGGTTTCGAAGACATAATTGTACTCGATAAAAGGTGTGATTTGCTGCAGAAACCAGTTCATTCTCTCACAAAATTTCCTTTAACACATTTAACATAGTGAGGTACCATTTTACAGATTAGAGACTAAATGCTAATGTGATTATCTTTTGGCATGATTATTCTAAAGCAAAGCTTGAAAAATGTATTGTTTTGTGGCCCGTGTAGAAGCATTTTGAAATATCATTTGCAACTAAGAACGCACGACGACATTCGGGACCAGCTGGTTATAGGTACTAGGCAAAAAAATAACATTGCTTAACTGTATGCTGGTTTAGAAGACTCCGCAGAGTGTTTACAGCCAGTTTCTTCTATTACGCATGGTCTAAAAGTAACTATGTGCATCACATATTCATCAATGTATTAACTGATCATGCCGCTGCTATTTCCTGTGGCAATGCATTACAAGAATTCGCCACTCCCAGGCCAAAAATAAATATTAAAATACATTTCTTTAAAATGTAGATCAGACAATAATAAATGAACAAGATTGACTTACTTTATGTCCGTGTCCTTGGCACCATGTCATCCGTCTTGTTTCCAATGTTCAGCAACCTTGATTGCTATGTCCGTCCCCATCAGCATGACATAAATTGCATGTTTCCAGCTGGTCTATGAAGATCAACTGCTTGCCATAGACGCATGTATCATAACCCATGTTTCTTTTGCAGAGCAAACCACATTGATGTCCCTACAGACAGGCATACATACATTAGTGTAGAACAAAAGAGCCACGACAACATCAATATGGCACCAGAGGAGCACATGATGGCAAAACTAACAATGAATAAAATGGAAGAGGCCATGAGAACCTTAAAGAAAAAGAATCGCCTGGAAAAGATGGGGTAACAAACGAAATGCTGATGGGGCTGGGCCAAACAGCAAAGAGGAAGTTACTATCAGTCCTGAACCAAAGCTGGCATGGAAAGATGCTGTAATTATACCAGTACAAAAGAAAGACAAAGATAGAGCAGATCCAAATGGATACAGGCGTATCAGTCTACTGAGCTGTGTAGGCAAATTGATGGAGTGTGTTGATAAACACCAGACTGATGTGGCATCTAGAAGAAAAACTCATACTAATTCCACAGCTAGCAGGCTTTAGACAGCACAGATCCACTGAGGACCAGATCACTCTCATAGCTCAGGAAATAGAGGATGCTTACCAGGAGAAAAAGCGTACAGTAGCGGTTTCGATGGATTTAGAGAAGGCATTTGACAAGGTGTGGAAAGAGGGACTTAAAGTCAAGCTACGAAGAAGTGAAGTCTGTGGGAAAATGTACAGATGGATCAGCCACTACCTCGAAAACAGAACAACCAGAATTCAAGTACAAGGGTAGATGAGCAAAAAGATGTCACTTGAGCAGGGAGTACCCCAAGGGGGTATCAACTTCTAGCCTAATTGGCCTGTGGTCGCTACCTGCCAATTGATCACCTGTCGGTCTATTTTGTGGTGAATATCCACCGTGGAAAATGCCAAGTAGTCTGGAGTAGAGGTGGTATGCCATGTTCTAGAATAGAAGCTAGGGCTGTCCTCCGGCTTATTGATAAGATAGAGATGGGTGTCTATCTCCCAGTCTTCCGCTTCATCACCTCTGTTGTCTGTGTCCAAGTATCCCCATCTCTCCGAGTGGGTGTTGAAGTCTCAAACTACTAGACAGCTGGAGTCATTGATTTCCATACCCGAGAGCGACAGGTCTTTGTTGGGTGGGCGATACAAATTGAAGATGCGGATCTTCGTTTCTTTTGTCATTATGTCGACTCCTACAATTTCTACTTGTCCAATGTGATTGACAGCTACCGCGCTACTCGGTATGCAGTTACGTGTCAGAATCAGAACCCCTCCTTTGTGACCTTCTCTATCAAGACGGAAGTTCTTTTATCCTCTCATTGAGAATTTGTGGTTGTTGTTGAGGTGCGTTTCTTGGATACATGCCACGTCAATCTTACCTTCATGCAGGTGATGTGTTAGGGAAAGCGTTATGTTAATGACTTCCCCTGCATTCCACTGTAATATTCTGAGGGTCTTGGGTGTTTGGTCAATAGTTTGTGCCCCATCACCTTGTGCCTTGACTCCACAGCATATGGGTGGGTAACCACCAGTATCATTGGGTGGGCCCCTTCGAGGCGTGGGGCCTGGCACTCTCGCTGCCTGGCGGGACTCCACAGGATGAGCACCACACTTTTTTTTTGTTAGGTTGTACCGTCATCATACAACGATATACGTTGCACTGTTTCGTTAAGCCTGTGGCCCAGTGCATCCGATTTCAACAGGCGTTTCTGTAGGGATGCCCACCTTAGCCTTTGGCTTTCCCCAGCCTATCTGCAAGGCAGCAGTTGTTTGTGGTCAGAGTTGTCTCTCTTAAGGAAGTTGTCTTTCAGGACTATTGAGTCTTCACCACTCGTGTGTATATGGTGTGGTGATGATATGATACGATATGATGGACTTTGTACTATCTCGGAGGAGAGGCAGTCCAGTGTGTCTGTGTCCCAGGATCGCCACGTCCTGCCAGAAACGTAGCATATGCATGTGAGTGGGGTATCTCCTTGCTCCCTTTATTTTCTCGGCTCCTCTGCAGTGATGGTACGCCTAGCCTTCCTCGCCACCTGGGAGGTTGTCACAATAGGGCAGAGGTGCAATGTCCGCTGGCCTGCATCTCTTCTGCGTCCATTGGGATGACTGATACCAGACAGAACTAAAGAGGGAGGCAGGAGTGCATTTAACCAGGGGACAAGCCTGGTCATGGCACGGAGATGTTGTTAAACTGGTGTGCGGACATATCTCATGATCAAGGGCTGAGTCTCAACAGTTCGCAGTGAGGTTGCTGCTCTACTGCTTACGACACCCCGACCGAGAACTAAGTTTTCTACTAGTGGTTTCACACCTCAACGCCGTATGGGGTGAATATCGAGCAGCTACCCGCCCGCTTTGATCGGCGGGACGGCATAGACCTCTTTCTGCGGCTCAACCGGGTCGGGCTGAGACGCAAGCGACAGATCCCAACCATATCGTTGCCTCCCGTCGCAGTGGTGCTGGGATTCAGGGCGGGATTCCGGCTTAGAGGCCGTTCGGTCGTAATCCCTCAGATGGTAGCCTCGAAACATTGGCTTATCAGCCAGGCACGTGGACCAGGTGTCTGAGACTTGCGACTCCTCTCGAATTGAGCAGTATTACCGTAGAAACGCAATGTCATTTGTTGGGTGAACTGACCTGTCTTCCAAGGGTCTAATAACAGCACCCGTTCCCTATTATACCCAACGAATCAAGAGAGAGCTTTTATTTAGTCAATGACCAAGTGTCTGAAACTTGCGATTCCTCTCGGATTGAGCAGGATTACCGTAGCAACGCCCTGTCATTAGTGGGGCAAAAATGACCTGTCTTCCTAGGGTCTAATTCCAGCACACTTTCTCTATTAGACCCAACGAAAGTGCTCTCGGCCTGTCAATCATTACAGTGTTGGCGTGTTGAGTCAAATTAAGCCACAGGCTCCACTCCTGGTGATGCCATTCCGTCAATTTCTTTCAGTTTTAGCTTTGCAACCATACTTCCCCCGGAACCCAAACACTTTGGTTTCCCGGAAGCTTCTCGCAGAGTCATCGAAGCAACTCCTGCGGATCGCTAGTCGGCATCGCTTATGGTCAGAACTACGACGGCATCTGATCGTCTTCACGCCTCTGGCTTTCGTTCTTGAATAATGAAAACATTCTTGACAACTGCTTTCGCAGTAGCTCGTTTTGCGGCGATCCAAGAATTTCACCTCTAACGCCGCAATATGAATGCCCCCGTTTGTCCCTGTTAATCATTACCTCCAGTTCCAAAAACCAACAAAATAGAACCGAGGTCCTATTCCATTATTCCATGCATCATTATTCAGGCAGCTGAAGCTTGCTTTGAGCACTCTAATTTTTTGAAAGTAAACGGTGCCAGGCACCCTGGACGCTCAGCGAAGAGCACCCGCGGGGGAGGGCAGGAGACACTGGGCAGTGAACCGGCGCGAGCCGGACCCCCCCCCCCCCCCCCCCCCCCTCATGCGCCTGAGATCCAACTACGAGCTTTTAACTGCAACAACTTTAATATACGCTATTGGAGTGGAATTTCCGCGGTTGCTGGCACCGGACTTGCCCTCCAATAGATCCTCATTAGAGAGTTTAAAGTGTACTCATTCCAAATACTGGGCCTCGAAAGAGTCACGTATTGTTATTTTTCGCCACAACCTCCCAGTGCCGGGAGTGGGTAAGTTGTGCGCCTGCTGCCTTCCTTTGATGTGGTAGCCGTTTCTCATGCTCCCTCTCCAGAATCGAACCCTGATTCTTCGTTACCTGTCACAAACATGGTAGGCATGTCACGTTCCATCGACATTTGATAGGGCAGACTGCTATCGGTCCTGAACCAAAGCTGGAAAAGGGGAATTGTACCACAGGCATGGAAAGATGCAATACTGGTACCAGTACCAAAAACAGGAAAGGACAAAACAGATCCAAATGGATACAGGCCCATAAGCCTACTGAGCTGTGTCGGCAAGCTGATGGAACGGATGATAAACACCAGACTGATGTGGCATCTGGAAGAAAAACGAATACTAATTCCACAGCAAGCCGGCTTTAGACAGCACAGATCCACTGAGGACCAGGTCATCCTCATAGCTCAGGAGATAGAAGATGCCTACCAGGCACAGAAACACACAGTAGCTATTTGGGTGGATCTGGAAAAGGCATTTGACAAAGTCTGGAAAGATGGACTTAGAGTCAAGCTAAGAAGAAGTGATGTCTGTGGGAAGATGTACAAGTGGATCAACCACTACCTCAAACAAAGAACGGCCAGAGTCCAAGTACAAGGGCAGATGAGCAAAAAGGTGACACTCGAGCAGGGAGTACCCCAAGGGGGAGTATTGTCACCCACACTCTTCCTGGTATATATAAACGATATTACAGAGAATATACCAAGAAGAGTCCATAGCTCAATGTTTGCAGACGATCTGGCTATGTGGACTTCTGAAAAGAATCTCACCATAGCAAGAAATCGGATGCAGACGGCCCTAACATCGCTGGAAGAGTGGGCGAACTCATGGCTGGTCAAAATAAACGAGGAGAAAACCACATGCACAATATTCTCGCTTTAATTAAAACCCCAAAGTACCAAATTAAGTCTAAATGGCAAAATCCTGCAGCCAAACGACAACCCAACCTATCTGGGAGTCACATTTGATCGGCGCATGACATGGAAAAGTCAGATTGAGAGAAACCGAATGAAAGCCAGAGAAAGAATGGCAATCATGAGGAAACTCGCTGGCACAAGCTGGGGAGCAGACGAAGGCATACTAAAGAAACTGTATACTGGAAGAGTGAGACCAGTTCTAGAGTATGGCATTGCGGCATGGACAACAGCAACGAAAGCGAACTTCGATAAAGTTAACAAACTTCAAAACCAAGCCATGAGAATTATAACAGGTGGCATGAAGTCAACGCCAATTGTAGAACTTGAAAAGATTACAAAACTGCAATCCATGACCGATAGAAGAGACTGCAGAGCCCAGCTGCAGTCAGAGAAACTCCGAAGACTGACCGACCATCCAATGCACCAGAGACTAAACAATTTGGGACATGGGAAACTAAAGCGGAGAAACTTTGCAGAAATAGCAAAAGCAAAGATGCACGAAGATCCCATAAACGCACTAACAACACCAAAACCCATCACTACTGTACGAAAACCTACCTGGAGGCAGGATATATTTCCAGAAGTGGTAGAAAATATACCAGGTATTGCAAACAAAAACTGCCAGACTGAAAAAGAAAGCAGAGATACTACCCTAAGCTTCATAACGAAAAGCTACCCAAGCATGGACTGGACCCATGCATACACCGACGGTTCTGTAACAAACACTACACAGAACGGAGGGGCAGGAGCATTCCTGAACCTACCAAATGGCAGAAAAATAACACTGTCATTCGCTACTGGTAAGTACACAAGCAATTTCAGAGCGGAGGCAGAGGCAGAGGCACTGAGGGCGGCAGTGGAAGAAATGGTGACACACAGTGAAAATGAGAGCCATATAGTCCTGCTGACAGATGCTCTCGCCGTAGTCACAGCGCTAAAAAGCCAGAAAAACACTGAGCTTAATGACTTAAGAGCAGCACTCTGCAAACTGTGCCAGCAGTCCGCACCAAAAAGGGTAGTGGTACAGTGGGTTCCGTCACACTGCAACATCCAAGGCAACGAGGAGGCAGACAGACTGGCAAAAGAAGGTGCAAGACTACCACAAACAGATACCAGTATGACGTACGAAGAGTCAAAACGGCTTATCAAAGCCAGATACATGACCAAATGGGAAACCGAACATACTGGTTACACCAAAAACGATGCCTATTACCAGTTGAGCAGGTCGTTGTCTTCAGACTTCGCACTGGCCACAACAGACTGAGGTACCACCTATTCAACAGATTGAAGATAGGGTGTACCGACGAATGCCCGTGCGGTACTGGTAAAATGACCGCTGAACATCTGCTGCAAAACTGCCCGACATACGAGGATCAGAGAGAGCAGATGTGGCCATTACCAGTGGAACTGCAAGACAAGCTCTATGGCGGTGGCGAGAGCCTCAGGATGACCGCCGCTTTTTTCGAAAAAATAATGGTTACTGTCTGACTGCGTACGCAGAAGAAGAAGAAGAAGAAGAAGAAGATAGGGCAGACATATAAAAGATGCGTCGCCGGCACATAAGGCCATGCGATCAGCACAAAGTTATCCAGAGTCACCAGTGGGGACGCCGCAACCCTGCGAGGTGAAACGACGATTGGTTTTGAACTAGCTCTAGAATTGCCACAGTTATCCAACGTAGTATCGTGGCATATATGGAACCTCTACTGATTTAATGAGCCATTCGCGATTTCACCGTGAGACAGTGTGAACTTAGACATGCATGACTTAATCTTTGAGACAAGCATATGACTACTGGCAGTTTCATGCAGATATATGTCGGAGACGGACGAACCACACACACCGGTCGGCGAAGGATGGATGTGTAAAAAGCCTCACGAGGACGGCCGCAGGGACCGACTGACGGACGGACGGTTGTTCCGTTCCTCACTCCGTCAACCTAGGGACCGCCTGGCAGGGGCCCCCGTACACACACCAAACGACCGACCGATTGCTAGCTCAGGGAGGGATGGCAGCGCTCTGTGCAGAACGGATCCCAACGGCCCAGGCGATGATTTTCACTCGGACTGGAAACGATTTTTGCCTGCCGGCCTGCCCTTCTCCGACCGGTTGGTCGGGCGAGGACAGGGCTTTTATGCACGATTCCTGCTTTCCATTTGCCGGCACAAGCTCATTGCTAGAGAAAGACCTCAAGCGAGACAAACTGTCGAGATTGGCTATACGCGCTAGCCTTCGACGAACCACACGGCCTGACAAAGCTTCTCGATACGGACTACAGTAACGCACCTTTACCAGAGGTACGACTCCACCAAATTGGTCCTGCTAGAGTGCCGGGGAGAGGCGGGCGCACTTGGTAGGAAAGCCGCGCTCTTACTCCGCCTGGCGGGACTGAGATCGCTGTACGAACACTGAATGCGAGCCAATCGATCCACCGAGAGACTTGCCCCAGAAAGCGTTCAAAAGTCGTATGTGTTTTGGATATCAAAACCTTTTCATCCAGGCGCATATATATGTATTAAACCACCGCACTAGCAAATCGCTCAAATAACAATGCACTCATTGCAGTTATTAACACGGTGAAACACCCATCCTCTCTCCCACACCCCTCCTCCATTAATAGAGCTGATAAAGGATGAAAGGCGGGGATGAAAGTTGAGAGGTCACCTTACCACACAATTGACAATTTGGCTTAAAATAGGTACAGTAGACTGAATAACTCGCTCTAAAAGGAAAATCAGATTGAATAATTGGCTTTAATAAAAATAGTAGAATTAATAAATGGCCTTAATATGAATACTCCACTGAATAACTGGCTGTAATAAAAATAGTAGACTGAATAACTGGCTTTAATAAAAACAGTACACTGAATAACTGGCTTTAATAAAAATAGTACATTGAATAATTGGCTTTAAAAAAAATAGTTGATTGAATAATTGGCTTTAATAAAAATAGTAGATTGAATAATTGGCTTTAATAAAAATAGACTGAATAGCTGGCTTTAATAAAAATAGTAGATTGAATAACTGGCTTTAATAAAATTAGTAGACTGAATAGCTGGCTTTAATCAAAATAGTAGATTGAATAACTGGCTTTAATAAAATTAGTTGACTGAATAGCTGGCTTTAATAAAAATAGTAGATCGAATAGCTGGCTTTAATAAAAATTGTAGATTGAATAACTGGCTTTAATAAAATTAGTAGATTGAATAATTGGCTTTAATAAAATTAGTAGACTGAATAGTTGGCTTTAATAAAAAATAGTAGACTGAATAGATGGCTTTAATAAGAAAGTAGATTGAATAGCTGGCTTTAATAAAACGGTGCACTTAATAAACAGCTTTAAAAGGAACAACTGACTGAATAACTGGCTTTAAAAGGAATAACTGACTGAATAATGGCTTTAAAAGGAACAACTGAATGAATAACTGGCTTTAAAAGGAATAACAGACTAAATAACGGGCTTTAAAAGGAATAATAGACTAAATAACTGGCTTTAAAAGGAATAACGGACCGACATCTGGTTTTAACTGGTGCAATGAAGCAGGGTTTCATTTCAGGGTTGAAAAATTGGTAGCTGGGACTAAATGATTTTTAACAAAACAAGATGAGGAAAAGAAAATGTGCATCTGATAGGGATACGACAGAAACGATAGCCAAAAATTATGTATTTGTAAACGCAAAGGCCAAGCCAATATCATTAACTACAAACCCTGGAGCTATAATGCGATATTTCGATCAATGACAATAAGAAAGGATAGTCGGAAAAGAAAATAAACTGCATTTCCTGAAATTGGATCACCCAGAAATTCCCACCAAGAACTCAACACATTATAAACTGATAGCTAGTTTGAGGGTGCAACTAAAAACATGAAGGCGATAAAGTTAAGTTAATCAATGTTAAAAGGAGACCCCTCAATATGAGTTTCTTCTGGGCAATTCTGTAACACTATCCACTCAAAAACAATGTCACTAATACGTGCAGAAAAAATCAGAATCAACGGGAGAGGTTTCGCAGCATAATAATGCTAATAACAATAATAAAAATAACAACAATAATAACAATAATTAAAGAAACATAATAAAAGTTGCCCATCTCAAGCAAAGATAGCGACATCAGCAGACTATTGCTGTGAAATGTGTTCTTTGATGGTTGTAAAGACCAATCCAGAAACGGCACAGACAAACATGAAGAAGCCACCTGCGGAATTGTGTTGTTTTTTTTCGAGCTGTACGCTTTTACTGATCTCACAGGACGTGACCTAAATAATAAAGCATTTCAGAGACACTTTCAAGATGACTGTAGCGTTTCACCTGCCCTTTTGGTGAGCGTCTGCATGCATTATCTCACAGTATAACAGCTTCTTGGGAGTGCGTTAAACTGTCATGCGAACAACATGTGAACATTGGCATTGATATTTCAACATAAAAATGATGAAGTCAGAACATTTATAAAACCTGCCTTTAAATCAAAATGGGAGACGCATCTCATTTACAAAATGACGACTAACATCAATTATGTCCTCATTAAATAGGTTGTCTGACTCACCGGGAAAACAGCCTTATACGTCTCATTCCACAGCGAACTAAATGACGGAGCTCATAGTGTGCCAATGTTTATAATCAACCCATGCTCCATACAGAAACATAATACACATTTACAGTATAAAATACAACAAACAACTTTTGAGAGTTATCCTTTCACATAATCCTGGCGTGAAACCAACTGCAAATCCATCTTTGTTTCACTGTTAGTTGACTCATGAAAGTTCCGTCTTTTAGTTAACCTTGAATTCTGACGTTCCAAAGGTATTTCTCCGTGATTCAGAAGGCTCGTATCTACAGTAGGCTGTGGACCAGCCTAGATAATTCTACGCTACCGGAATACATAACTTCTAGACGGATAAAGCAAATGCGTTGCAGTGTCAGATGTCGAAAATAGTATAGGTAATTTAAATCCATCGCTCATAGTAGTCTAAAAATGACATCAGTCCTGATACTTACTGAACTGGTCTCGTATATCTCTGATAGATCGTTCAAACATCACTGCGAGATACGGACGGGCAGACGTATGTAGGTTTATAAGCACTCAAAGAGCGATGGAGCTAAACCACACCAAACTTCTTTCAATAGCATCGTAGATACGTCGCTGTAGAGAACGTACAAATGCGCACAATACGTCTGCGCTAAATTCACAATAGATGAACACGAGAAGTTACAACCTGCCTGACCTTTCAACTACATGGGGCCATACGGACGTCTACCAATGAGATGCAGAGATGGCGTGTGAGAAGCACTAGGCCCGATATTAGCCTTTTATGCAATGGATATAATCGAATTCCCACAACATTTTATCTACCTGGCCAGAGGCAAAGGATATAACTGATTGAACAACAGCATCATCACAATCACCATCATCATCTCGTAGAATGCCCTTTACAGAAAGGCGCTCTCATGATAACCGATTTGTAAGACATTCGATCTATAAGACATTCGATCCCTGACCAGCTTTCCGCCTCTGCCACTGTCATTCCTAGAGCCTCTATAATAGCCTTTGTCCTTCTTCTACACGGTCTGCTCCTGTTTGTTATTCCTGACACCATCCCATCCACTATTGTTCTTTCTAGACAACTGCCGCGTTTGATGCCGCCAAAGTATGTTATTGTCCTAAACGTAATGTTTGTTACAAGTCAGTTTTGTTCTATACCGACGAGCTCCTCTGGGATTTTCGCTTTTTTCTTTTGCCCCTATCCAATATATTGCGAGTACCCTCTTGTAACATTTTATCTCGATGGATTCAATCTTCCTCCACGTAGGGTGTGTGTGGTTGACCCTGATTCGAGACCGTACATTACCACCGGGAAGATGCAAGTCTTCTTGATCCTGCCATTGTGTTAGTGTTCTGTCATACGTTTTTCATGTTAGTTAACCTATGCATAGTCATTCTTCTCGTTATTGATTGTTTGCAACTTCCGTTAATGGGTCGACACATTTCAAAACTAGTGACTTTGGGTCGGAGTGGTCTAGTGGTTACGTGTCACGGCTCACAATCCGAAGGTGCTGAATCGCTCCCCAATCACATCATCGGCCGTTACCCCGGGGAAGCAAACCTTTTTAAGATGGGGGAGGAAGCAGACCCTTACATAAAATGCATGCCGATGTCGAATACATTGGCCGTACACGAGCAAAATAAAAACAATGCGGTGCACACCGTCTTGGGGAATAGGGAAAATAGACGAAAGCAAAAAACAAACAACCCAGCAAAACAAAAACCACTCATGACTTATGACTGAATATCAGTACTATATATTACAGATTACACACTACATTCCGTTCCCAGAACAATAACATTACATATTTCTCATGTAATTCGGTCTTCAACAATTCAGCGCATGCCTAAAGTAAATTATATTAGTACAAGTTTGAGGCATTGCCATTTTTTAGTAACTATTTTTCATCTGCTGAATATATATTGATTTTGTAATGTTGGTAATCATGAACACAAATATAACATGGAATGTAATCTATGGTGTCGCAACTTTAACCACCTTCTCCAATACGCTTAGCGACAATGTAACACAGAACATAGTTTTTAACTATTGTTTCCAGAAGTGAAACACCATCAAAACAAAGAATTCCAGAATTCATAATCTCAAATACAAAAGATGCCTTCAGATACAGTCGAAAAATATATTTTGGTATGGGATTTAGGGTGTAATTGAAATTTCAGTTAACTAGCATGCGTTGGGACACCATGATAACACCAGCCTGAATTCCATAGCAGGATTTATTGCAGGGGGGAACCAGTGAAGTCGATATAAGGTTTTCGCCTCGGGTACTTGAGGCCGCCGATTCAAATCCTGGTGAAAACTGGAATTTATTCATGTAGATCATACGGTAACAATTGCCTCTAGGTAATGAGATCAGACACCCGCCTGCACTGGCACGCACGTTAATACATTGGCAGTTGGAACGAAATAGCAAAATGTAGGCTTAACGGCCCATGCTCGGTTACAATGCAAGTTTGACATCTACTCAATCATTCTCGGCATTCTCACCTTCAGAGAATATGTAACAAAAAGGTGACTATGTAACTACAACATCGAGTATTGGTTATAGGATAAGCGAGGCGGCAAAAATGGCGCCTGCCAAGCTGCAGGTCTACCTTGCTCTAATTTACAATTTACGTTTTCACAAACCACTAAGACCAAACATAGGCGATCGTATATTCCAGGAGCTACCAACCGTTAGGTGGGTAATATATACTGACAAGTCACCAGCGGATTTTGGTCTGCCCAAAAATATAAACCAAAAGGAAGTCTCACGTCTCCCCCCCCCCCCTCCCGTCTAACGACACAAGTAGAATGAAAATAGATAGATATAGTAAACTAGACATATAGATAGATAGACAGACAGACAGACAGACAGACAGACAGACAGACAGACAGATAGATAGATAGATAGATAGATAGATAGATAGATAGATAGATAGATAGATAGATAGATAGATAGATAGATAGATAGATAGATAGATAGATAGATATAGATAGATAGATACATTGATTGATTTATATTAATTGATTGAGATAGATAGATTGATTGAGATATATTAATTGATTGAGATAGATTGATTGATTGAGATAGATTGATTGATTGAGATAGATTGATTGATTGAGATAGATTGATTGATTTAGATAAATTGATTGATTTAGATAGATTGATTGGTTAAGATAGATTGATTTCGATAGGTTGATTTCGATAGATTGATTTAGATAGATATATTTAGATAGATAGATTTAGATTGATTGATTGATAGATTGATATATTGATTGATTGATTAATATGTTGATTGATTGATACATTGATTGATTGATTGATACATTGATTGATTGTTGATGATATATTGATAGATTGATAGATTGATATATTGATTGATAGATAGATTGATAGATTGATATATAGATAGATTGATAGATAGATAGATAGATAGATTAATATATATATTGATAGATATATAGATTGATAGATAGATAGATATGTAAATACATTGTTGGACCAGCCTGCAGATTTATAAATTCTGTGTATATGTCTGTGTGTGTATGTTGGGAATATATATATATATATATATATATATATATATATATATATATATATATATATATATATATATATATATATATATATATGCACATGCGTATACATATACGAACATGCATACATAGATACATATGAATCCATGTACACACACACACACATGCACGAAGTTAAATGGATATTTCCTTGAACTTTCTTGCACAATGTAGCATCTCAGCCATATAAAAATGTTCATTCATTACCTTTGCCATCTGAATGGCAAGCCAACATTTGCACTATGAGGATTTCCTTTTGAAAGCTTCGATCGTGACAATAACACGTCTCGAGGCGTGACTGGCCTGGCCGTCCGAACGCACATTACAGCAGACAGTGATCAGACTAGGCAATCAACCGAACATATAATTTTCAGACTTGATCATTACCCGAAATGTTGTTCCAGATCATTATAAGATCTATTCTGACCTCGTGGTTATAGAGAACTTGTATTCGAGATGTACGTAAAAATAGTTGAAGATAGTGCACTCTTGATTCTTTTAGGTATCTGAGGGATTCAATTGTGCCATACTGAACGTGCTACACACATTGTAATGACGTCAAGTGGAAAATGAATGTTTGTGATCGCGAAGTCATTTTATGTGAATCTATTATTCTTGTTTGTCTTTTTCTGAGAACGCTTTCTTGTATCATCATTATCATCATGTAGCATGTCTTTTGTAGAACGTTCTTAGTTCTTAGTCGACCTGTACTTCTACAAGGGCAGATGCCCCTGTGCAGGTCCCAACTTTGCAATGAGCTGGATGTAGCCGGGAGAAGGGTTTCCTGCTTAGCGGGCTAGGCTCGTGCAGCTTAATACCCCGCTGCGTTGGGACAAGCGCTTACGGAGGGGTGGTTTACCGAAGTGCGAGTCCATTTTAATAGACTCAAACACTAGAGCAAAGTAGACCCGCAGCTTGTTAGACGCCATCAACGCTGTAGTAAAAAAACCACCTAGTCATGACCGATGTTATGCCATGTCACACAGTTAGTCGCCTTTTACGACATGCTCTCTGTGGGGCAGTGGTGTTATTCTTGTCCGTATCATACACAATGATCCCGGCAGACTACTCGTTAGATTTGGTAACAGCATACATGTTAGAAACTTGATCTCAGGACAACTATCCGCCACTGCCACAGTAAACCACATAGCCTAAGTAATGTCCCTTGTGTATCTTCTTCTACGCATGCCTGTGCCTTTTTGTGCCAGGTACCACACTCTCCGGTACTGTTCTCGCTAGACCATCGTGGTCTTTGATGTGGCCAACGCATGTCAATTTGCTAGTACGTAATTCTGTTTACTTAGCCCGTATTGATCTATTGCTAGCTCTTGTAGGATATCTGTTTTTCTTTTTCGATATCCGTGAGATTGGGATCATCTTCTTGTAGCATTTTGGTTCAAAGAGCTCAATCTTTTTTCCGTTGCGTTTGTGTAATTAAGCATATAATGCATCCGTACGTTAGTCAATGGACGATGGAAGTTCTCAAGATCTTTATTTTTGTCATTTTGCTATTCTGTCCATACCATTTTTGTTTTTAGTTAACCTCTGTAGACTCTACACAATTCTTATACTTGCTTATTTTTGGAGATCTCCATTGTTGCTAATAATCGAGCTGAGATATTCCAATCTCCTGACGTTCTGAACATTTTAAATAATTGAGAAGGGTTTCTTGAGTAAATGTGAATGCGTTTTATTGGATACATGTGAATGTTTTTTGAATACAAGTGTATGCTTTTTTGAATACATGTGAATTATTTCTTGAATACATGTGAATGCTTATACTTGAACATGTTAATGCTTTCTTAAACATATGTGAATGCTTTCTTGTGAACATGTGAAAGCTTTCTTGAAAACATATCAATGTTTTCTTGTATAAATAAGAATTTTTTTTTTTTAAATAGATGCAATGCTGTAGTTATTTACAGTCATATTACCAATCCATAATTGATACTAGTGATTTTGATTTGACTTTTCCCTCAACTCGACTGCGAAATGGCAATACGAAGCTTCTGTCATGTGTTCGTTTTACCGTTGTCCTGGCAATATGTAAAATATTCCTATATTGTGAATACGTTTCCGTATATTGTGTGGGACATGTTTTCATTCTGTTAGATTCACATTTCACCACCATCTTCCTCTTTACTGTGAGTATCTCACGTCAACTGCGTGTCTGAAATGTTCCTTTACATTATGAGCGGCCCCATCCACATGATGTGTGATATGTTCCTCTATATTGTAAGCGACCCTCTCCACATGATGTGTGATATGTCCCTCTATATTGTAAGCGACCCTCTTCACATGATGTGTGATATGTTCCTCTATATTGTAAGCGACTCGCTCCACATGATGTGTGATATGTTCCTCTATATTGTAAGCGACCCTCTCCACATGATGTGTGATATGTTCCTCTATATTGTAAGCGACCCTCTTCACATGATGTGTGATATGTTCCTCTATATTGTAAGCGACTCGCTCCACATGATGTGTGATATGTTCCTCTATATTGTAAGCGACCCTCTTCACATGATGTGTGATATGTTCCTCTATATTGTAAGCGACCCTCTTCACATGATGTGTGATATGTTCCTCTATATTGTAAGCGACTCGCCCCACACGATGTGTGAAATGTTCCACTTTATTGTAGGCTACCACACCAACCCCTCCCCGACCACAAGTGTTCTAAAATCTATATAGTGTTAGCAACTCGCTTAACATCATGTGTGATATGTCCCTCAACTGGACAGAAAGCCACCCCGCCCGTACATCATGTGTATTATTTCGCCCCTCTGTACAGAAAGCGACCCCCCTTCCACATGATGTGTGATATGTCCCTCCTCTGTACTGAAAACGACACCCCCCCCCCCCCACATGATGTGTGATATGTCCCTCCTCTGTACTGAAAGCGACACCGCCCCCCCCCCCCCACATGATGTATGAAATGTCCCTCATTTGTACTGAAAGCGACACCCCCCCCCCCACATGATGTGTGATATGTCCCTCCTCTGTACTGAAAGCGACCCCCCCCCCCTTCCTCCCTTCCACATCATGTGTGATGTGCTGCAGTACGTTGAAAGCGACTCACCAAAACATCATCGTTATTAAGTTCCTGTGTACTGAAAGCGACCTCCCTTCCACATCATGCTGCAGTACGTTGAAAGCGACACACCACAACATCATAGTTATTAAGTTCCTCTATTTTGTTAGTTTCTCATTTCTGTACATACATGTCCAAATTGATAACGTCCTTGCCTACCATACGAACGTTCGCGCAAACTCTTTTTCTATTTCCCATGTATTTCTGAACTTCCGTATATGTAACATTGAAATGTTATTAAAGTAATACTTTGTTATTACTGTAAAAATCTTAAATCAGAACACCCATACCGTGTTTACCGCAACATTGTTACATCCGTTATTCCCAGACACAACTGTTCAATTATATTTTCCACTTACCATGTTGTTGTTTGTTGTATTAACGGTCAAATGTAATTTCCTTTAATTTAACTCAACAGTTTATAATATATTTCTTAATGCATCGTGTTGGAGTAAATATTTTTTTCCCAGTAGACAACTTTATCCAAAGCTTTTTTAATTAATTTAATTGCAGTACTACTTAATCAAATATAAAATTGTCCTTTATTATTCCTCTATATTTATTATTCCTCCATCTTCCCAACCATTTACTTGTTTAAAATGCACTTGGATACCATGATGGCTCAACTTATCGGTGAAATGAACAATACAATGTCGTGTTTGACTAGTGCAGTTGTTATTATTAATGCCCACACTGAGTAGGATTATTCTTTTGTGCGCCGTGAAAATGACGCTAAGTGACGAGTTGTCGTAGCTTTTATCACCTCCCGAGCGTGCTGATGGCAGTGAACTGAGATCATCCAGGTGGTTCTGCTATACTTGGCCTAATCTGCATTTCGTTCACTACTACGGGAATCAAGTCGATCCCTCGCCTTGCTAGCCAGGCTGCCACGAAAACAGCTCGCTTCTATGAAGAACTACGGGGAAGCCGAGGTGAGGGTCTTAGCCAGTATGTTTTGCCTGACCCTGACTAACATGTCTGATCAGTATGTTTTGCCTGACTGACTAACATGTCTGATCAGTATGTCTTTCCTGACCCTGACTAACATGTCTGATCAGTATGTTTTGTCTGACCCTGACTAACATGTCTTCCTCATCTTCTTCATCGTACGCAGTCAGACATCAAACTTTATTTTTTCTAAAAAAGCAGCGGTCATCCTGAGGCTGTCGACACTGCCATAGAGCTTGTCTACTGTTGCCACTGGTGATGGCCACATCTGCTCTCTCTGATCCTCGTATGTCGAGCAGTTTTGCAGCAAATGCTCAGCTGTCATTGTCCCGGTACCACACGGGCATTCGTCAGTGCCACCTATCTTCAATTTGTTGAACAGGTGGTACCTCAGTCTATTGTGGCCAATGCGATCTCTGAAGAACACGACCAGTATGTTTTGCCTGACCCTGACTAACATGTCTGATCAGTATGTTTTGCCTGACCCTGACTAACATGTCTGATCAGTATGTTTTGCCTGACCCTAACTAACATGTCTGATCAGTATGTTTTGCCTGACCGTGACTAACATGACTGATCAGTATGTTTTGCCTGACCCTGTCTAACATGTCTGATCAGTATGTTTTGCCTGACCCTGACTAACATGACTGATCAGTATGTTTTGCCTGACCAGACGTCAGTCTTCCTTTCCGACATGCATGGGTAAGGAAGGTTATTCAACGTTTCTGTTCTGGATTCATCGACACCATCATCCTATCAGTCCATTTTCTTTTTGTTAGCTAATATGAAGATACGCAATCGTATTGTAATTATCATCTGGGTCCTCGATTCAATTTTTAGTAAAGCTTGTGTTCAGTTTCCTAAAAGTGTCTATTGAAACTGAAAGTGTTGTTTTAGCACTGACGCTAAATTGTAATAGGGTTTGAACATTTACTATGAATGGCCATTTTCCTAGTATCTGTCGTTTTGGTTTATTTCTCCCGCTACCTTTCTAGGTTTCAGTACAATAATCTCAGTTGACATGTGCTGAACTTTCTTTCTAGTTCATTCTTCCTGGTTTATAGAATATGCTGATAACAGAGATCGGACGTGACTATGATCTTTATTCTTAATCGTGTTAGTCCCGTTGGAATATGTAAATATCGTCGAAATAATGATAGCTGGTTTGTCATCTCGTTGGTTCTCGAAAGCAAATTGAATCACTATGTCCATTCTCGTTATTTTGTGAAATATCACTTTTATGTTTGTGTTTATATATTTATTTATTTATTTATATATACACTAAAAGAGCAAGATAGATGGCACCCTACCGGTAGGGTCTAAATTGCTCTAGTGTTTTAGTTCATTATGAATGCCGCCAGGCCACATATTTACCTGGAATTCTCTCTAGTTGACAATTTACACTTGTGTTCACGGAAATGTGTCGTTGTTTTCTATTTGGACTGGTTAATTCATTCGGGTTTTTGTTGTTGTTGGTTACTACTTCTTGTAATTATGGAAAAGGCACGACACGCAACGATATATATATATATATATGTTTATCATTCCTATCCATAAACCGTAAGTAAAAATCGGCATACAGTCGTCTTGATAAAATCTTGCGACTGGATAAAGGAAGCTCAAGACCAGATCCAGAAGTTAGCAGAAGTCGCAGTTCCTTTCATTCTTTAATGCAAATCACCGCGCAAGTCCCCCATTTCAGTGGAAACATCAAGAGAGAATCTCCACACTGCTGAACAAAGAGGGTGGTTTTCACACCATGTTTTGGACGAATATCATATATATATTCATATATATATACAGAGAGATAGTTAGTTCGTTCATGTGTTGATTTGATGTTCATGCGTGTGTCAAAGTAAGTCAAGTCATTGATGTCCATGTGATGCTGTGTATGTGTTGATGTGATGTCATGATATGTGTTGAAACGATTATAGTTTATTAATTTATTTGATGCAAGTTCGTGTGTTGGTGTTACTTTTTGGATTTAATCAAACTTCATGAACTGTTGGTACCCAATTTCCTTCATGACCAGACCCCCTTCTGATAATTACACCTCCGCTTCCAATAATACAAATACTTGACGGGCTTCTAACAACATTTTGATATTTGAACTGAATCCAACAACACTTATACGCATCATCCTCTTTTTGACGATGCAATTCTGAAGCATGCTCTAACCCTTATATTTTCATCCCTACTTTCTATTTCTCTCCATACGCTTTCATTTTTGTTGCCATGCGATAAATAATCCTGTATACTCATTTTAACTGAATTTGCACAAAATAATACAACGCAATCTTCCTTAGCTGTGTTTCCAACTACCCTATCTTTCCTTAACATTGTGTATCCCTCTTTTTCAAGTCACTATCTGCAATGTTCTCATATGTCCATGATTCTGTTAATTATATTATATCTTCCAAAATCACTATTTCAGTAACAGGTATTTCATCTACACCATTTCAGTAAAAGTGGTCTCCCAAGATCACTTTTCTTAATTGCTAGTTTATGGGTCTCCAAGTTTTAAAGCTGTGGACATTTTGACAATTTTAGAAAAAAAGCTAAACACTTTAACAAGTCTACATGTTGGCTTGCAGAACCCTTCATTGACTTTTCACGACCATAAGATTGCCACGGACACATCATTGAGAGCCGTTGGATCAAACTATTGATATTAAACCTTATAGTTCTACAATAACCAGCCAAAGTATGTATTGTTCCTTATGGAAAGATAATTTATTTTTCAATGTTTAAAAGTGTGAGCTGTGAGGGAGCTGTAAGTCTAGACACGGGAGTCTCAAGGAGAGGACGTTTCTGAGAGAGACACGTGAAATATGTCGAGTTTAGTATTTTTTTTATCTGACATACCGCTCTAGTGGTAAGTGTATCGCTGTGCGTTGCTAGTTTTTTTCATGTGTCTGATGTCAGTGTGTGTGTTGATGTGTGAGTGTGTGGGGGTGTGCTGATCTGATGACCGTGTGTATGTGTATGTGTGCGTGTTGATTATATGATATTGTGCAGTGTGTTTATTTTGTTGTGATGGTAATGTGTGTTGATGTTTTGTAAGTGTATGTATGTTGCTGTGATGTTAGTGTGTGTGTGTGTGTGTGTTGATGTGTGAGTGTGTGGGGGTGTGCTGATGTGATGATCGTGTGTATGTGTATGTGTGCATGTTGATGCTATGATATTGTGCATGTGTGTTTATTTTGATGTAATAGTAATGTGTGCTGTTTTGTAAGTGTATTTATGTTGATGTGATGTTAGTATGTGTGTGTGTGAGTGTGTGTGTGTGTGTGTTGATGTTATGTTAGTATGTGCGTTATGTGTATAATGAAGTGTTGTTAATATGTAAGGGCGTGTTGAAGTGATGGTATTGTGTATATGTTGGGGTTGATGTTCTGTTATTGCGCAAATGCATGTTGATGTTAGTGTGTGTGTGTTAATGTGATATTAGTGTGCGTATTGATGTGTTGTTACTGTGTGTGCATTGATGCTAGTGTGGTGTTTATGTGATGTTAGTGTTCGTGTTGATGTAAGATGTGTGTGTGTGTGTGTGCATGCATGCGCGTGCGAGCGCATTGGTGTTATGTAAGTGTGGTGTTGATATGAAGTAGTGTTCGTGTTGATATGAGGTTATTGTGTTGTGTGGGTGTATCGATATGCTGTTAGTTTATGTATATATGCGATAACAGTTATGTTTGATGTATTTATGTGTTGTTAGTTTATGTATAGATGCGATGACAGTTATGTTTGATGTATTGATGTATTGTTATTTTATGTATAGATGCGATGACAGATATGTTTGATGTATTTATGTGTTGTTAGTTTATGTATAGATGCGATAACAGTTATGTTTGATGTATTGATGTGTTGTTAGTTTATGTATAGATGCGATAACAGTTACGGCTGATGTATTGATGTGTTGTTAGTGCCCGTGTATTGATGCGAAGATCATTTTATGTGTCTATACATGTGTGTGTGTGTGTGGGGGGGGGGGGGCGGCGGTATGCGTGCTTGTGTGTGTGTGGAGTTGATGTTGGTGGATATATATGTGTTGTTAGTGGATATGTTGATGTGATATTGATCAATGTGTTTATTTGATGTTGGTTGATATGTTCATGTGATCTTGGTTGATATGTTCATGTGATTTTGGTTGATATGTTCATGTGACCTTGGTTGATATGTTAGTGTAATGGTTGCTGGTGTGTCGATGTGATGTTTGTTGATGTGTTGATGTGATGTTAGTTGATTTGTGGATGTGATGTTGGTTGATGAGCTGACGAGGTGTTCGTTGATTTGTTGATGTGATGTTCGTTGATTTGTTGACGTGGTGTTGGTTGATGTGTTGTTGTAATGTTGGTTTATGTGTTGATGTTATGTTGGTTAACGTGTTGATGTGATTTTGGCTCTTGTGTTGATGTGATCGTAATTATTGTCACGGTGACATACGTTTTGTGTTGATGTGAAACTAGTTGTTGTTTTGATGTGAAACTAGTTCTTGTGTTCACCATATGTTTTTTGTAAATATGTGTTGATATGACTAGAAGGGCGAATGACCGAATTGTTTCAAGTTGTTATTGTTTACATGCCTATCTGCCAATAAGGAAGGCAGCTGGTCAGTTGACATTATGACATGTGTTGTTTCACTTTTGGGCGTGAACATTGGCGGCACATGGCATTGGGACAGCTGGGGCGAAACAGCCTGCACGCCCTCAGCTAAAGCACTTCTCCACTACCCCAGCAAATGGAATAAAGTCGTACAACAGCAGCAGACAGGCATGACATTAGTCTATGTGTTAAGTGGATGTTAGTTCTAGTATTTGTATATCGACGTATGTGTGTGTTGATACCATGTCTTTCGTGTCTTGATTTGGTGTTACTCAGTGCATTTGCGTGATAATATTTGTATTTTACAGTGTGTGGATGGCTTGGCTTGGCTTCGTTCACTCTCAATCTCCCGCTACCAAAACCTAAAAATGCTTAAGTAGCAGAACGTAGCCCAGAGAACGGAATGCGTTGTGTCGTAGTTTATAGTTTGACTGCGATATTTGCACCTTTCGATCCAACACATCCGACTTCAACAAGCATTTTTTGTGCCGGATTACCATTCATTCTTCGATCTCTTCTCCTTAGCCAGTCTGCCCTGCTGCAGCCTGCTATCCAGGATCACCACGTGGAGGTGTAGAAGGGTCTTGGCTGCTCTGTTTCGCTGGCTCTGACGCTAGCAGTCAGCTATGGGTCGCTGATCACTGCAGCTCATGCGCTGCTCGGCATTTTGATCTCTAGTGTGTGGATGTAATGTTAATGTATTTATTGAAACGACGTTTCCTTGCGTGTTTGTGCGATAGTTGATATTACAATTGTATTGTATTGACGTACTCTTAGATTATTGCGTGTTGATTTGATAACATATCTGTTATATATGTATATACATATGACTCCTAGAGACAATGCCATTTCAGGTCGTTTATCTTGGCTATTCTAAAGCAAAATAGTAAACCGAGTTGCTTTACCTCGCTAGTAAACGCTAGATTATCTTTATGTACCGAGGCTTTAACTTATTTGCATTTCTTTAATTTAATTCTGATGTCTTTACATTTATCTGATCTTATCTTTCTAGTTTTGCTCTAGGCAGTTTATATTCGTCTCTATGAGATAGTCTTTCATACACGCACACACATAGTCACAAACAACACACACATACACACACACACGTACACTGACTTCAACAACCACGTCGGCTTTGAACGCAGATCAATATTTAATTTGGCGCTGAACTATGTGTTCCAGTAAAACTGTTGATCAGACCATTTCACGGAATCAACCAACAAATGTTCACAGTTTTTGGAAGGTGTGAGAAAAACTGCGATTACGTGATGAGTGTATATAGCGAGTTGGGTGAGGAGAGGACATGTTGGACATTTCACACATGAACACAGTCTTGGCGCCAAGAAGTATTTTAAATGGCTTTCAATTGGTGTGGTGTAAAACTGTTGTGTAACTTAACGTTTGCGTTGCATATTTCTTAATGCAAGTTCCTTTTAAGTTAAATCATGAACACAGGAGCCTGCCATATTTAGCTATGATTGTGAAATAAATAATAAACATGTTCGCAGATGTAATGACGCTGACATGTAGGAATGGCTTGGCTTGGCTTCGTTCGTTCTCAATCTGTCCCTACCAAGCCCTAAAAGGGCTTTAGTGGCAGAATGTAGTTCAGAGAACGGAATGCGTTGTGTCGTAGTTTACAGCTTGACTGCGATATTTGCACCTTTCGATCCAACACATCCGACTTCAGCAAGCATTTTTTGAGTACCGGGTTAGCAATCCCTCTTCGATCCCTTCTCCTTAGTCAGTCTGCCCTGTTGCAGCCTGTTATCAAGGATCTACGCGTGGAGGTGTAGAAGGGTCTTGGCAGCTCTGTTTCGCTGGCCCTGACGCTAGCAGTCAGCTATGGGTCGCTGACCACTGCAGCTCATGCGCTGCTCAGCATCTTGATCCCGTAGGAATGAAGGCCGTTCTGTTCAATTATATTATTGATGACGATGTGGCTACACATCCAGATAGTCAACTTTGCCGATCGATGTCTTTGTCGTGGCCCCTGTGTCAGATGGTCACATGACGAGATGAAAATAATAATGGAACAGAATAAGAGACTACTAATCCATGTTGAGATTAATTAGGCACGCAGAATTAATATGAAGTGGAAATACTTATAAACATAGCTATTAATGCATTCGTAGGAGCCCACAGGTAGAACGACCGACATGAAGAAGATTTGTTTCCATCCATGAATAAATTCATTCCCATCCTTATGTCATCATCGCAAAGTCCTTCTGCACTTTGAGGGCAATGGTTAGCGCGCTGGCTTCGCTTCTGATTTGACCTGGGTTCATTCCCAAGTTGGGGAAAAATGGTTTTTCAGGCCGCAATGACTCCCAGCCTTAAATGTGTACCGGTTCAGTCCGGGAAGTAAAGGCGGCCGAAGTGACCCTACCACATCATCCACTAAGTGCCGTAGGTTACAAAATAATATGGGCCTAACACCATATTTCAAATGCCCTGCATGATGTAACTGGATCAACTTCTTTTTACTGTCTGCCCTGTACCATCCACCACTTCCATCTGTCCCTTTCCACGTCCTCCTCTGTGAGTGTTTCGATCTGCTGCTACTTACTTTGTTCTGATGATCCCAGAGCAGTGACTGCCTTGTAATGTTATCAGCTCGTTTCTATGTTTGCATGTCATATCCATCGCCAACGGCTGCTCTTTATGTTTAGTCTCATTGGCGTCTGTTCGGTTGCTTCCCACATTTCTGTATCAGAACATGCCATGTTTTCCGTTAATTCGGCACAAGCATAATTTGATGACAGCTTCGACCATTTTAGTTGTAGGTTCCTGCGTTCCCTAGGTCACAAAGCCAGACCTAAGGACGGTGTTGACATTTAAGTTGAAGATTTGTTTTTATGTAGAGGATTAAATGCTTGTCGAATTCCATAGTACATAAGACAAATGTTGGAATTTACGGAAGCGCTAATGGAAGAGCTGATGAAAGAGTTGGTGAAAGAGCTGATGGAAGAGATGATAGAAGAGATGAGGGAAGAGCAGATGGAAGAGCTGGTGGAAGAGCTGGTGGAAGAGCAGATAGAAGAGCTGGTGGAAGAGCTGGTGGAAGAGCTGAGGGAAGAGCTGAGGGAAGAGCTGGTGGAAGAGCTGGTGGAAGAGCAGATAGAAGAGCTGGTGGAAGAGATGATAGAAGAGATGAGGGAAGAGCAGATGGAAGAGCTGGTGGAAGAGCTGGTGGAAGAGCAGATAGAAGAGCTGGTGGAAGAGCTGAGGGAAGAGCTGGTGGAAGAGCTAGTGGAAGAGCAGATAGAAGAGCTGGTGGAAGAGCTGGCGGAAGAGCTGAGGGAAGAGCTGGTGGAAGAGCTGAGGGAAGAGCTGAGGGAAGAGCTGAGGGAAGAGCTAGTGGAAGAGCAGATGGAAGAGCTGGTGGAAGAGATAGTGGAAGAGCAGATAGAAGAGCTGAGGGAAGAGGTGAGGGAAGAGCTGGTGGAAGAGCTGAGGGAAGAGCTGGTGGTAAAGCTGGTGGAAGAGCTGGCGGAAGAGCTGGTGGAAGAGCTGAGGGAAGAGCTGGTGGTAAAGCTGATGGGAGAGCTGATTGAAGATCTGACGAAAGAGCTGGTATAAGAAGAAATAATAGAAGAGATCCTGGAAGAGACGATAGAAGAGATGATGGAAAAACTGATGTTAGATACTATGGAAGAGCTTATAGAAGACCTGCTGAAAAAGACAAAAACCTATCCCCAAGCAGATATCTGAACTTAATAATGAACATCGTTAAATGATATGTGCATTCAGGCCACTCGACTAATTTTTGCTCTCCTGTCAACCTGGATGCGGCCAGATCACAGGTTTGACCGTAGTTCACACTAGTCGAGTCTTACATCAATGAACGAATGATAATCTCAATCACACACATGTTGTCGTTTAAATACCAGCTGATCTTTTTCAGAATAATCACCGTCTAAATCCAATTTATCAGCGTCAAAATACTTGAAATTACTTTCAATTATTTTTTTCAAAACATCTTAGAATGACTATTTTCTAAATTTTCAAAACCATTTTTCGTCACGAAAATGAACCGGGAGATATGCTTCGATATTTACGCCATCATATTTGTTATTTCTGGAAATGTATATGCTTTTCAGACGTTACTATGATATGGCCAACATCCAAGCGCTATAACCAAAATTAAGCCTTAAATTTAGGGTCTATCCTTCACACCGACAAATAGTAAGTTTTATTTTGTAGGGACACAATCATTGTGTTGCCTAAAATGTACGGGTGTCTCGGGGAATGGGGTACTTGCACACACGCCAATATGTTGGTGTCACTGATTCAAATATACTTCATGCTTCAAGAAAACGAATCTACCAGCATTAGTGTCAATTATAAAATCATAATGACATAGAAAACATAAGAAAGCATGAGCTATTAGATGGAGTTTGAAAGCACATGTTCAAAACTTACTACAGTTATAAATTGGCGGGTATGTGTGTTTGACAAGGACAAGAATAGCACCACTGTCCTACAAAGAGCATGTCGTAAGAGGCGCCTAGCTGTGTGACATGGCATAACACCGGCCATGGTTAGGTGGTTTATTAAGAGCACCATAAATGGCGCCCAACAGGCTGCGGGTTTAATTTGCCTCAGTGTTTGAGTCTGTTAGGAAAGATTGATACTGCGGTTGTCCACCCTCCGTAGGGCTTGTTCCAACGTAGTGAAGTAATACGCTGCGCTAGTCTAGCCCTCTTAGCAGGAAATCCTCCTCCCGACAATATCCAGCTGAGGCCTGAGCACGGACTTTCACAGTTACATCTATCCCTGTATAAGTACACGTCGACTAAGACTAATTGATAGTTATAAGTATTATATGCCTTTGTTAATGTGTCACATGCATAGAGAGAGAGAGAGAGAGAGAGATAGAGAGAGAGATGGAGAGATAGAGCAATAGAAAGACATGTGGAGAAATGTAAAGAAAGAGAGACATTTCACTTCTGTTCGACACTGCGCAAGAGTTATGGCTTGCAAATAGCTTATGTCTTTAGCAAGCAACAAAACGCCATAACATAGACACTAGGAATTTGTCAAATCAGTTGAACAAAGATTTGCAGCCCCAAAATACCACGTAATCCTTCAACAGCAAAGCAAACAGAGAGAAACTGATAAATAGAATAAAAAGATTAGTTTATGTTAGTTGAGCTTAACAGGTAGTCCGATAATCTTCGAAGAGATCACGCAGACATTTAATTACACAGCAGCACAGACAAACAGATACACACAGGCACTCACTGACACACATATAGACAGTTATACAGACAGACAAACTAATACACACACATAAACACACACATCAACACATATGCAAGCACAAACACAAACGCACAGTCACATGGGCACATACATGCATACACTCACACACAGACGCATACGCACGCACACAGACACACACACACACACACACATACACTATCTATCATGTAGCATGTTTTTTATAGAACGTCACTCCCATCACAGTCTGTCTGAATAAAAACTCTTTCCCTTGCCAAAACTCCAGCCTCAGACACAATCATACCCAGGCATTCCTGGATATCTTGGTGCCATCGTCTTCTTGGTCTACCCCTGCCTCTTTTGCCTGGGACCATACCTTCAATCAATGTTCTCTCAAGACTTGTTGTGACCGAAGTATTTACATTGCCTGGGCACAATGGAATAGATAAACCAGTTCTATTCTATGCTCAACTAATGCAGAATGACTACATTTGCCTTTTTCTCCGTCCAGGGTATTCTGAGGATCTTTACACATACGCTAGTGAAAACAAAAGTCAAGTCGAAATTCAGCAGAATTAACCGCTGGCTGAAAATTGAGTTGTTTTTCAAAAAGACGCCATTGTACTAAGCCGCAACCTGTGAGAGGTGAGGTGGCCAGTGCATTTCGTCGCTGTTTCTAATATCTATATCTCATTCGTCGGGTATCCATTAACAGCTGGGTTGACTGGAGAAACGGTCCCCGATTAAAATCACGACCAGGATTCTTTTAGTCTCTGGACGCGATTCGAACCGAGGCACGCTGTTATCACAGAAAATAACGAATTGCTCGCTATGATCTGAGCTAACGTGCCAATGCCCCCCCCCCCCGCCCTTTCCCCCCACGCTGCTATACAACATATACATTTGCATATACGAAAATCATTGTATTGAATTACGTTTATAAAAAAACCAACAAGACACATGAAATATCGAACGGACGAAATGTCAGTTAAGCGTCAATTGGTTTCACCGGCCATACATTCAAAGGGACAAGTGTAATCACTTCTCACCACTCTTAAATCAGCATGTTGTTAAATGCGAATAGTAAAGATTGGTTATGTTTCTAGCAACTTCATTATGCTTAAATAGTTCTACCGATCCTGCAATGGTCATTCTTTGTTCTTAGCTCCTGGTCGACGTGTACTTCTACAGGAACAGATGATCCTGTGCAGGTCCCAGCTCCTGTATGAGCTGAATGTGACCGGGACAAAGGTTTACTGCTTAGCGGGCTAGACTCGAGCAGCTTAATGATCCGCTGAGTTGGGACAAGCGCTTACGGAGGGTGGTTTACCGATGTGTGAGTCCATTTTAATAGACTTAAACACTACAGCAAAGTAGACCCGCAACCTGTTAGGAGCCATCTATTCTGCTCTAAACAAACCACCTAACCATGGCCAGTATCCAACGACATGCTCTCTGTGAGACAGTGGTGCTATTCTTATCCTTATCATACACAAAGACCCCGCCAGACCAATCCGGACTTGTCATTATGGATACAAACATTTAGCTCCCTCTGGAATTTAGCTGATCAACAATTACGCTTCTTTATGCAACTTGGTTTCTGTGTTTTTCTCTCCCATGATTCCTTTTCTCTTTCTGAACATGCTCGAGTTGTGCTCTCAACGTATGTTTTAGTTAGTAGTAATTTTGTAACTTGTCATTGCTTCAGTCATGTTAGAGTCGTCCAACATTCTATAAAACACTTATAAAGATTGTTCTAGACGATTCCTCACAAGTGTCTCTACAGCGCGTCATTCACAGAGTATATTCATCTCTTAGTTGAAATATCAAATCGTTTCACTTCTAGACACTTCCCTCAATACATGCATGTCTCTTGAGTATAACAGTACTCCATATTGGCAGAGCTATTAGCAAACTTGCTTCTAGCAGCAAAGGGACAAGATTCGTGACCAAATCGTGACATGGAACAATTTGCAAAGTAAAAAAAATGGAAGTAGTTGACTTTTCTTTGTGTCACAGAAGACAGACAAATAGAAGGGGGACGTGTGAACTCTGCCTAATCAATGTAAAGGCCTTAGCCACATATGTATCGGGAATTTCCTTTGGAACTATATATATTGACCGAGACTACTATATCTCTTCCATGTCGTGTTTCCTGGAAATAAGTTGTTTTCAATGCAGTCTGGCGGACGAGATATGGATTGATCTGATCCCTGTAATTGTGAACGTCATGGAGACGAAGCTAAGCATAGCACAACCGCCTGGAGGACCCTATTCAACCTTCATCAACACGCTCTGGAATTTAGGAAAGCTACAACCTGCCCCTTAACGCCCTTTTAAGGGAACACAAAAGAGTAAACTCACTCGTTGTGGGCATTAAACAACAACAATAACAGTTGTGAAATACTGTGCATATACTAGAAGTAGTTTTATAGAAAACGTGATAGAATATATCAACGATTTCAATAGTGTATGTATGTTATTAAGAACGCACTTTTTGAGTGGGATACATTTGAAAAATACTACAAACATTCTGACATTTGGTAATATGTGCATTTGGTAAACACGTTTTAGGACTTCTGCTATATGGTTTGTGGAGGGGCTAAGTGTGAACGGTATATGAAGGAGGCCTTAATGACAGCTACGGGGTGTAAACAGCGGTGATACATGGATACCTGCTCTTGCCTTTCCAATAGATTGAACACAATAATTCCACTGATAATATCTGGTATTCAGTGGACATTCTGATCATAATTGGGTGACCTGGACTTACAAAGATGACCTGGTATTTTTTTAACAAAATCATAGCCAAATGCAATAAAAGTTGATAGTATGAAAGAGCAACCAGCCAAATGTGGATTGAATTTCAATACGAAGAAAAGCAAGATCCCTAAACTTAACACTCTAAACAGAAAAGCAATCATGTTGCAGAAATAATCATTGGAAAAAGTGAAAACCTTTACCTATTTGAGCCACACATTTGATAGAACAGGAGGTACAGATGCGGGTGTATGAATCAGAATTGGAAAAACAAGTGATACTAAACAACCAATTGGGATCCATAGAGATTAAGATTCAGACCAAAGTTATAATATTCAACGCCAGTGTCAAGCCGGTGCTGTTGTATGAAGCAGGAACTTGGAGAACGACCAACTCCCTTTCAACAAAGACTCCGGTTTTTCGTTAGCAAATGCTTGCGAAGGATAATATGAGTAAAGTGGCAGGGCATGGTGATAAATGAAGACTTACGAGGGTGGAGCCAACAGCAGTCACTGGAACAACATATTTAGCGAAGAAAATGGGGCTGGATTTGACATCACCTGCGAAAGGTACTGTTGTTGTTGTTGTTGCTGCTGCTGCTGCTGCTGCTGCTGTTGCTGTTGTTGTTGTTGTTTTTGTTGTTGTGGCTGTTGCTGTTGTTTTTGTTGTTGTTGCTGTTGCTGTTGCTGTTGTTGTTGTTGTTGTTGAAGAAGAATGCACACAATGAGAATGTGAACTTTTGTAAGCTCCCCGAAAAGGGCGTTTAGTGTGGTGGGTTGTAGTAGCTTTCCTCACAGTTCAAGCGCTGATGAAGATGGA
This sequence comes from Ariolimax columbianus, assembly GCA_036924085.1. Classification (NCBI taxonomy): domain Eukaryota; kingdom Metazoa; phylum Mollusca; class Gastropoda; order Stylommatophora; family Arionidae; genus Ariolimax; species Ariolimax columbianus. Next base: position 39,001,140 of record JAVGWX010000005.1, on the reverse strand, counting down.
CTGCGATCATCCATACGGTTGTTCTATGTTTGGCTTCCTCTGCATAACATTCACTAATACGGGGATCACTTCGATCCACATCTCGTCAGCAAGACTGCCTAGAAAACAACCTCTTTCCAGGAAAAGCTATATGGATGAAAGACAGTGGTCTTGGTCACTATATTGTGCTTGACCGTGATGCGTCTTCCTGGTCACTATAAGGTGCTTGACCTTGATGCGTCTTCCTGGTTAGTATGTCGTGCCTGACCGGACTAGCGTCTCAGTTCCTCGAAATGTGTGTCCTGGCGGAATGTTGTCAATGACCAATGCGCAGAGTAGAGTGATGGTTTTGATTGATTGAATAATCGATAGGTAAGTGATATACTTAAATGAGAAATGGCCCATTGCATACGAGCTCGTTCACTGTCTTTGCTGAAAGCGCAAGCGCATACGGCAAAGCGAAATCCGTACCTCCAGCAGCGACTCAAAAATTCGACACGGGCTTCCTCTGGTACCCATTTACAGCTGGGTCGGCTAAGAGAAGTGGGCATACCACGAACAAATACCCAGCATGCCTGGTCTGAGCACGGCATGATTTCAACTGGTTTGTTAGTGTTGTAAGGCAAAGGTCACAGGCCCTAGGTCTCACACGTCGCCAGAAACTGCAATGCCTATTAGTATACATTCAATGTTTTCTTAAACGACATCAGCATTATTTAACATGTGAGGATTAACACAGCAAAGACAGGGACAATAACAATCAACAGAATAGAGAATACATTAAATAGGCAGGTGAAAAGTGCATAACTTAAACATGTAAGAGAATTCAAATTATTGGGCAGCAAGTTCACATAAGATGAAACAATGGAGAGAGAGTAGTAGAACTAATACTCAAGTTAGTATATGCGGTGTATAATCGATTCTCACCATTATTTTCACTCAGACACATCCCAGCGGCGACAGTGGAGACATAGTGTTTTTCATGACATCTGATTGTGTTACTCGTAATAGACATTAAATCTCACCATAACACAAGCAAGAACAAAATCATGATATGCAAAATGGATGTTTGATACAAGCGATTGTGGTCACAAGGTTGGACATAGTGCGAGCAGAAGAAATTCGAAATAAGGTGCAATACTGTTCATGGATTATATGTTACAGCAGAAAATAACGTCTTTCGGACATCTGACAAGAATGCTACCAAATCTAACAACTGCACGGACACAGAACACAAGGAAAGAAAGTTAGAGATCGAGAGGGAGACCAAGAAAACAGATGGATAGGGGATGTAAGTGACATATGGAACGACTACAGCGTTGGAGACACATCTCGGACAGCAAAGAAAACTATACTACCGCACGATGTCTACCGACACAAGGGGATAGAAATAGAAGATGAAGACTATATTACCTCTATTTTAAAAACTATGAAATAACTAATATCGCTCTGAGAGCAGGTCGTAACATGTGTCTGACAGGGCTCTAGTTATCTGTCTAAGGTCGAACTCTCTCCAACAAATCATTTCGGTACATCCTCTGCTGATTGACGTAAACCAATTACAATCTGAGTGTGGGGCAGTAGAGTGAGCTTGAGATATAGTTAAATAATGGATACCCCCTCAATCAATGGTGAACAATGTGTTTCTTATGGCAAACCATGACATACCAATGATCATTTGTCGCGGCTTTTCAGTCTCTCACGTCTCAAGAATAGAAGACACACACCAGCACTTGTCTAAATGAAGAAGCTAAGCATGGTTCGCAGCCCTCCAGAGGGACACTCAAACATGAATGAACGTCTACAGGGACAAAGAGCAATACAGGATCACGAACTTCCACAGAACACATAGCCCTACATGATCACGTAGTTTCACAGAGACACAGACGCCTACATTATCTCAGACATCCACGGGGAAAGAGAACCCTACATGATCTCAGACATCAACGGAAATCTCAGACATCCACGGAGACACAGAACCCTATATTATCTCAGACATCCACGAGGACACAGAACCCTACATGTTCTCAGACATCCATGGAGACACAAAACCATACATGATCTCAGACATTCACGGAGACACAGAGCCCTACATGATCTCAGACATCCACGGAGACACAGAACCCTACATAATCTAAGACATACACGGGGACAAAGAACCCTACATGATGTCAAACATCCACGGGGACACATAACCCTACATAATCTCAAACATCTACAGGGAGACAGAACCCTACATGATCTCAGACATCCACGGGGACACATAACCCTATATGATCTCAGACATCCACGAGGACACAGAACCCTACATGATCTCAGACATCCACGAGGATCTAGAACCCTACATGATCTCAGACATCCACGGGGACACAGAACTCTACATGATCTCAGACATCCACGGTGACACATAAGCCTACATGATATAGAACATTTACGAAGACACAAAACTATACATGATCTCAGACATCCACGGAGACACAGAACCCTACATAATCTCAGACATCCACGGGGACACATCACCCTACATAATCTCAAACATCAACGGAGACACAGAACCCTACATGATCTCAGACATCCACGGGGACACAGAACCCTAAATGATCTCAGACATCCACGGGGACACAGAACCCTACATTATCTCAGACATTCACGGAGAAACAGAGCCCTACATGATCTCAGAAATCCACGGAGACACAGAACCATCACTGATCTCAGACATCCACGGGGACACAGAACCCTACATGATCTCAGACATCCAGGAGGACACAGAACCCTACATGATCTCAAACATCCACGGGGACACAGAACCCTACATGATCTCAGACATCCACGGAGACACAGAACCCTACATGATCTCAGACATCCACGGTGACACATACGCCTACATGATATAGGACATTTACGAAGACGCATAACCCTACATGATCTCAAACATCCACGGAGTCACAGAACCCTACATGGTCTCAGACATCCAAGAGGACACATAACACTACATGATCTCAAACATCTACAGGGAGACAGAACCCTACATGATCTCAGACATCCACGGAGACACATACCCCTATATGATCTCAGACATCCACGAGGACACAGAACCCTACATGATCTCAGACATCCACGAGGATCTAGAACCCTACATGATCTCAGACATCCACGGGGACACAGAACTCTACATGATCTCAGACATCCACGGTGACACATAAGCCTACATGATATAGAAAATTTACGAAGACACAAAACTATACATGATCTCAGACATCCACGGAGACACAGAACCCTACATAATCTCAGACATCCACGGGGACACATCACCCTACATAATCTCAAACATCCACGGAGACACAGAACCCTACATGATCTCAGACATCCACGGGGACACAGAACCCTAAATGATCTCAGACATCCACGGGGACACAGAACCCTGCATGATCTCAGACATTCACGGAGAAACAGAGCCCTACATGATCTCAGAAATCCACGGAGACACAGAACCCTCACTGATCTCAGACATCCACGGGGACACAGAACCCTACATGATCTCAGACATCCAGGAGGACACAGAACCCTACATGATCTCAAACATCCACGGGGACACAGAACCCTACATGATCTCAGACATCCACGGAGACACAGAACCCTACATGATCTCAGACATCCACGGTGACACATTCGCCTACATGATATAGGACATTTACGAAGACACATAACCCTACATGATCTCAAACATCCACGGAGTCACAGAACCCTACATGGTCTCAGACATCCACGAGGACACAGAACCCTAAATGATCTCAGACATCCACGGGGACACAGAACCCTATATGATCTCAGAAATCAACGGGGACACAGAACCCTACATGATCTCAGACATGCAGAAGGACACAGAACCCTACATGATCTCAGACATCCACGGGGACACATGAGTGTACATGCTCTCAGACATTGACGGAGACACAGAACCCTACATAATCTTAGACATCCACATGGACACATAACCCTACATGATCTCAGACATCCACAGAGAGAAATAACCCTACATGATCTAAGACATCCACGAGGACACAGAAGCCTACATGATCTCAGACATCCACGGAGACACAGAACACTACTTGATCTCAGACATTCATGGAGAGTCAGAACCCTATATGATCTCAGACATCTACGGAGACACAGAACTCTATATTATCTCAGACATCCACGAGGATACAGAACCCTACATGCTCTCAGACATCCACGAGGACACAGAACCCTACATGATCTCAGACATTCACGGAGACACAGAGCCCTACATGATCTCAGACATCCACGGAGACACAGAACCCTACATAATCTAAGACATACACGGGGACAAAGAACCCTACATGATGTCAAACATCCACGGGGACACATAACCCTACATGATCTCAAACATCTACAGGGAGACAGAACCCTACATGATCTCAGACATCCACGGGGACACATAACCCTATATGATCTCAGACATCCACGAGGACACAGAACCCTACATGATCTCAGACATCCACGGAGACACAGAACCCTACTTGATCTCAGACATCCACGGTGACACATACGCCTACATGATATAGGACATTTACGAAGACACATAACCCTACATGATCTCAAACATCCACGGAGTCACAGAACCCTACTTGGTCTCAGACATCCAAGAGGACACATAACCCTACATGATCTCAAACATCTACAGGGAGACAGAACCCTACATGATCTCAGACATCCACGGGGACACATAACCCTATATGATCTCAGACATCCACGAGGACACAGAACCCTACATGATCTCAGACATCCACGAGGATCTAGAACCCTACATGATCTCAGACATCCACGGGGACACAGAACTCTACATGATCTCAGACATCCACGGTGACACATAAGCCTACATGATATAGAAAATTTACGAAGACACAAAACTGTACATGATCTCAGACATCCACGGAGACACAGAACCCTATATAATCTCAGACATCCACGGGGACACATCACCCTACATAATCTCAAACATCCACGGAGACACAGAACCCTACATGATCTCAGACATCCACGGGGACACAGAACCCTAAATGATCTCAGACATCCACGGGGACACAGAACCCTACATGATCTCAGACATTCACGGAGAAACAGAGCCCTACATGATCTCAGAAATCCACGGAGACACAGAACCCTCACTGATCTCAGACATCCACGGGGACACAGAACCCTACATGATCTCAGACATCCAGGAGGACACAGAACCCTACATGATCTCAAACATCCACGGGGACACAGAACCCTACATGATCTCAGACATCCACGGAGACACAGAACCCTACATGATCTCAGACATCCACGGTGACACATACGCCTACATGATATAGGACATTTACGAATACACATAACCCTACATGATCTCAAACATCCACGGAGTCACAGAACCCTAAATGATCTCAGACATCCACGGGGACACAGAACCCTATATGATCTCAGAAATCAACGGGGACACAGAACCCTACATGATCTCAGACATGCAGAAGGACACAGAACCCTACATGATCTCAGACATCCACGGAGACACATAAGTGTACATGCTCTCAGACATTGACGGAGACACAGAACCCTACATAATCTCAGACATCCACATGGACACATAACCCTACATGATCTCAGACATCCACAGAGAGAAATAACCCTACATGATCTAAGACATCCACGAGGACACAGAAGCCTACATGATCTCAGACATCCACGGAGACACAGAACACTACTTGATCTCAGACATTCATGGAGAGTCAGAACCCTATATGATCTCAGACATCTACGGAGACACAGAACTCTATATTATCTAAGACATCCACGAGGATACAGAACCCTACATGCTCTCAGACATCCACGAGGACACATAACCCTACATGATCTCAGACATCCACGGGGACACAGAACTCCCCATCATCTCAGACATCCACACTGACACATAAGCCTACATGATCTCAGACATTCACGAAGACACAAAACTCTACATGATCTCAGACATACACGGAGACACAGAATCGTAAATAATGTCAGATATCAACGGGGACACAGAACCCTTCATGATCTCAGACATCCAAGAAACACATAACCCTACATGATCTCAGACATCCATGGAGACACAGAAACCTACATGATCTAAGACATCAACGGAGACACAGAACCCTGCATGATCTCAGACATCCACGGGGACACAGAACCCTTCATTATCTCAGACATACACAGGGACACAGAACCCTACACGATCTCAGACATCCAGGAGGACACAGAGCTCTACATGATCTCAGACATCCACGGGGACACAGAACCCTACATGATCTCAGAAATCCACGGGGACACATAAGCCTACATGATCTCAGACATCCACGGAGACAAATAACCCTACATGATCTCAGACATCCACGAGGACACAGAACCCTACATAATCTCAGACATCCAGGAGTACACAGAACCCTATATGTTCTCAGACATCCACGGAGACCCAGACCTCTATATTATCTCATACATCCACGGTAACACATAAACCTACATGATCTCAGACATCCACGGAGACACAGCACCCTACATGATCTCAGACATCCACGGTGACACATAAGCCTACATGATATAGGACATTTACGAAGACACAAAACTATACATGATCTCAGACATCCACGGAGACACAAAACTATACATGATCTCATACATCCACGGAGACACAGAACCGTACATAATCTCAGACATCCTCGGGGACACAGAACCCTACATTATCTCAGACATTCACGGACAAACAGAGCCCTACATGATCTCAGAAATCCACGGAGACACAGAACCATCACTGATCTCAGACATCCACGGGGACACAGAACCCTACATGATCTCAGACATCCAGGAGGACACAGAACCCTACATGATCTCAAACATCCACGAGGACACAGAACCATACATGATCTCAGACATCCACGGAGACACAGAACTCCACATGATCTCAGACATCCACACTGATACATAAGCCTACATGATCTCAGACATTCACGAAGACACAAAACTCTACATGATCTCAGACATACACGGAGACACAGAATCGTAAATAATGTCAGATATCCACGGGGACACAGAACCCTTCATGATCTCAGACATCCAAGAAACACATAACCCTACATGATCTCAGACATCCACGGAGACACAGAAACCTACATGATCTAAGACATCCACGGAGACACAGAACCCTGCATGATCTCAGACATCCACGGGGACACAGAACCATACATGATCTCAGACATCAACGGAGACACAGAACTCTGCATGATCTCAGACATCCACGGGGACACAGAACCCTTCATTATATCAGACATACACAGGGACACAACACAGAACCCTACACGATCTCAGACATCCAGGAGGACACAGAGCTCTACATGATCTCAGACATCCACGGGGACACAGAACCCTACATGATCTCAGAAATCCACGGGGACACATAAGCCTACATGATCTCAGACATTCACGGAGACACAGAGCCCTACATGATCTCAGACATCCACGGAGACAAATAACCCTACATGATCTCAGACATCCACGAGGACACAGAACCCTACATAATCTCATACAACCAGGAGTACACAGAACCCTATAAGTTCTCAGACATCCACGGAGACCCAGACCTCTATATTATCTCATACATCCACGGTAACACATAACCCTACATGATCTCAGACATCCACGGAGACACAGCACCCTACATGATCTCAGACATCCACGCTGACACATAAGCCTACATGATATAGGACATTTACGAAGACACAAAACTGTACATGATCTCAGACATCCACGGAGACACAGAACCGTACATAATCTCAGACATCCACGAAGACACATAACCCTACATGATCTCAGACATCCACGGAGACACAGAACCCTACATGTTCTCAGACATCCAGGAGGACACAGAACCCTACATGATCTCAGACATCCACGGAGTTACAGAACCCTACATGATCTCAGAAATCAATGGGGACACAGAACCCTACATGAACTCAGACAAGCAGAATGACAGAGAACCCTACATGATCTCAGACATCCACTGGGACACATAACCCTACATGATCTCAGACATCCACGAGGACACAGAACCCTACATGTTCTCAGACATCCACGCAGACACAGAACTCCACATGATCTCAGACATCCACACTGACACATAAGCCTACATGATCTCAGACATTCACGAAGACACAAAACTCTACATGATCTCAGACATCAACGGAGACACAGAATCGTAAATAATGTCAGATATCCACGGGGACACAGAACCCTTCATGATCTCAGACATCCAAAAAACACATAACCCTACATGATCTCAGACATCCACGGAGACACAGAAACCTACATGATCTAAGACATCCACGGGGACACAGAAACTTGCATGATCTCAGACATCCACGGGTACACAGAACCCTACATGATCTCAGACATTAACGGAGACACAGAACCCTGCATGATCTCAGACATCCACGGGGACACAGAACCCTTCATTATCTCAGACATACACAAGGACACAGAACCCTACACGATCTCAGACATCCAGGAGGACACATAGCTCTACATGATCTCAGACATCCACGGGGACACAGAACCCTACATGATCTCAGAAATCCACGGGGACACAGAACCCTTCATGATCTCAGACATCCAAAAAACACATAACCCTACATGATCTCAGACATCCACGGAGACACAGAAACCTACATGATCTAAGACATCCACGGGGACACAGAAACTTGCATGATCTCAGACATCCACGGGTACACAGAACCCTACATGATCTCAGACATCAACGGAGACAGAGAACCCTGCATGATTTCAGACATCCACGGGACACAGAACCCTTCATTATCTCAGACATACACAAGGACACAGAACCCTACATGATCTCAGACATCCAGGAGGACACAGAGCTCTACATCATCTCAGACATCCACGGGGACACAGAACCCTACATGATCTCAGAAATCCACGGGGACACATAAGCCTACATGATCTCAGACATTCACGGAGACACAGAGCCCTACATGATCTCAGACATCCATGGAGACACATAACCCTACATGATCTCAGACATCCACGAGGACACAGAACCCTACATAATCTCAGACATCCAGGAGTACACAGAACCCTATATGTTCTCAGACATCCACGGAGACCCAGAACTCTATATTATCTCAGACATCCACAGGAGACTCAGAACACTACATGATCCCAGATATCCAAGGAGACACAGAACTCTATGTTATCTCAGACATCCACGAGGACACATAATACTACATGATCTCAGACATCCACCGGAACACATAACCCTACATGATCTCAGACATCCACGGAGACACAGCACCCTACATGATCTCAGACATCCACGGTGACACACAAGCCTACATGATATAGGACATTTACGAAGACACAAAACTATACATGATCTCAGACATCCACGGAGACACAGAACCGTACATAATCTCAGACATCCACGGGGGCACAGAACCCTACATGATCTCAGACATCCACGGAGACACAGAACCCTACATGATCTTAGACATCCACGGGGACACATAACCCTACATGATCTCAGACATCCAGGAGGACACAGAACCCTACATGATCTCAGACATCCAGGAGGACACAGAACCCTACATGATCTCAGACATCCACGGAGACACAGAACCCTACATGATCTCAGAAATCAACGGGGACACAGAACCCTACATGAACTCAGACATCCACGGGGACACATAAGTGTACATGCTTTCAGATATTGACGAAGACACAGAACCCTACATAATCTAAGACATACACGGGGACAAAGAACCCTACATGATCTCAAATATCCACGGGGACACATAACCCTACATGATCTCACACATCCACAGGGAGACAGAACCCTACATGATCTCAGACATCCACGGGGACACAGAACCCTATATGATCTCAGATATCCACGAGGACACAGAACTCTACATGATCTCAGACATCCACGGTGACACATAAGCCTACATGATATAGGACATTTACGAAGACACAAAACTATACATGATCTCAGACATCCACGGAGACACAGAACCGTACATAATCTCAGACATCAACGGGGACACAGAACCCTACATAATCTCTGACATCCACGGAGACACAGAACCCTACATGATCTCAGACATGCACAGGGACACAGAACCCTACATGATCTCAGACATCCAGGAGGACACAGAACCCTACGTGATGTCAAACATCCACGGGGACACAGAACCCTACATGATCTCAGATATTCACGAGGATACAGAACTCTACATGATCTCAGACATCCACGGGGACACAAAACCCTTACAAATCTCAGACATCCACGGGGACACATACAAATACATTATCTCAGACATTCACGGAGAAACAGAACCCTATATGATCTCAGACATCAACATGGACACAGAACCCTACACAATCTTGGACATCCACGGAGACACAGAACCATACATGATCTCAGACATCCACGAGGACACATAACCCTTCATAATCTCAGACATCCACGGGGACACAGAACCCTACATGATCTCAGACATCCACGGGGACACAGAACCCTACATGATCTCAGACATCCACGGGACACAGATCCCTACATAATCCCAGACATCCACAGGGACACATAACCCTACATGATCTCAGACATACATGGAGAGTCAGAACCCTATATGATCTCAGACATCTACGGGGACACAGAACCCTTCATGATCTCAGACATCCAAGAAACACAGAACCCTACATGATCTCAGACATCCACGGAGACACAGAAACCTACATGATCTAAGACATCCCCGGGGGCACAGAACCCTGCATGATCTCAGAAAACCACGGGGACACAGAACCCTACATGATCTCAGACATCCACGGAGACACAAAACCCTGCATGATCTCAGACATCCACGGGGACACAGAACCCTTCATGATCTTAGACATACACAGGGACACAGAACCCTACATGATCTCAGACATCCAGGAGGACACAGAACCCTACATGATCTCAGACATCCACGGGGACACAGAACCCTACATGATCTCATACATCCACGGGGACACAGAACCCTACATGATCTCAGAAATCCACGGGGACACATAAGCCTACATGATCTCAGACATTCACGGAGATACAGAGCCCTACATGATCTCAGACATCCACGGAGACACAAAACCCTATATGTTCTCATACATCCACGGAGACCCAGAACTCTATATTATCTCAGACATCCACGAGGACACATAAACCTATATTATCTTATACATACACGGAGACTCAGAACACTACATGATCTCAGATATCCAATGAGACACAGAACTCTATGTTATCTCATACATCCACGAGGACACATAACCCTATATTATCTCATACATCCACGAGGACACATAATACTACATGATCTCAGACATCCACGGTGACACATAAGCCTACATGATATAGGCCATTTACGAAGACACAAAACTATACATGATCTCAGACATCCACGGAGACACAGAACCGTACATAATCTCAGACATCCACAGGGAGACAGAAGCCTATATGATCTCAGACATCCACGGGGACACATAACCCTACATGATCTCAAACTTCTACGGAGACACAGAACCCTACATGATCTCAGACATCCACCTAGACACTTAAGCATACATGATCTCAGACACCAACAGGAACATAGAAACCTTCATGATCTCTGACATCCACGGAAACACAGAATCCTATATGATCTCAGACATTGACAGGAACACAGAACCCTACATGATCTTAGACATCCACGAGGACACAGAGACCTAAATGATTTGAGTCATCCACTGGAAAACAGAACCCTACATGATCTCAGACATCCACGGGGACACAGAACCCTACATGATCTCAGACATCCAGGAGTACACAGAACCCTGCATGATCTCAGACATCCACGGAGACACAGAACCGTACATAATCTCAGACATCCACGGGGGCACAGAACCCTACATGATCTCAGACATCCACGGAGACACAGAACCCTACATGATCTTAGACATCCACGGGGACACATAACCCTACATGATCTCAGACATCCAGGAGGACACAGAACCCTACATGATCTCAGACATCCAGGAGGACACAGAACCCTACATGATCTCAGACATCCACGGAGACACAGAACCCTACATGATCTCAGAAATCAACGGGGACACAGAACCCTACATGAACTCAGACATCCACGGGGACACATAAGTGTACATGCTTTCAGATATTGACGAAGACACAGAACCCTACATAATCTAAGACATACACGGGGACAAAGAACCCTACATGATCTCAAATATCCACGGGGACACATAACCCTACATGATCTCACACATCCACAGGGAGACAGAACCCTACATGATCTCAGACATCCACGGGGACACAGAACCCTATATGATCTCAGATATCCACGAGGACACAGAACTCTACATGATCTCAGACATCCACGGTGACACATAAGCCTACATGATATAGGACATTTACGAAGACACAAAACTATACATGATCTCAGACATCCACGGAGACACAGAACCGTACATAATCTCAGACATCAACGGGGACACAGAACCCTACATAATCTCTGACATCCACGGAGACACAGAACCCTACATGATCTCAGACATGCACAGGGACACAGAACCCTACATGATCTCAGACATCCAGGAGGACACAGAACCCTACGTGATGTCAAACATCCACGGGGACACAGAACCCTACATGATCTCAGATATTCACGAGGATACAGAACTCTACATGATCTCAGACATCCACGGGGACACAAAACCCTTACAAATCTCAGACATCCACGGGGACACATACAAATACATTATCTCAGACATTCACGGAGAAACAGAACCCTATATGATCTCAGACATCAACATGGACACAGAACCCTACACAATCTTGGACATCCACGGAGACACAGAACCATACATGATCTCAGACATCCACGAGGACACATAACCCTTCATAATCTCAGACATCCACGGGGACACAGAACCCTACATGATCTCAGACATCCACGGGGACACAGAACCCTACATGATCTCAGACATCCACGGGACACAGATCCCTACATAATCCCAGACATCCACAGGGACACATAACCCTACATGATCTCAGACATACATGGAGAGTCAGAACCCTATATGATCTCAGACATCTACGGGGACACAGAACCCTTCATGATCTCAGACATCCAAGAAACACAGAACCCTACATGATCTCAGACATCCACGGAGACACAGAAACCTACATGATCTAAGACATCCCCGGGGGCACAGAACCCTGCATGATCTCAGAAAACCACGGGGACACAGAACCCTACATGATCTCAGACATCCACGGAGACACAAAACCCTGCATGATCTCAGACATCCACGGGGACACAGAACCCTTCATGATCTTAGACATACACAGGGACACAGAACCCTACATGATCTCAGACATCCAGGAGGACACAGAACCCTACATGATCTCAGACATCCACGGGGACACAGAACCCTACATGATCTCATACATCCACGGGGACACAGAACCCTACATGATCTCAGAAATCCACGGGGACACATAAGCCTACATGATCTCAGACATTCACGGAGATACAGAGCCCTACATGATCTCAGACATCCACGGAGACACAAAACCCTATATGTTCTCATACATCCACGGAGACCCAGAACTCTATATTATCTCAGACATCCACGAGGACACATAAACCTATATTATCTTATACATACACGGAGACTCAGAACACTACATGATCTCAGATATCCAATGAGACACAGAACTCTATGTTATCTCATACATCCACGAGGACACATAACCCTATATTATCTCATACATCCACGAGGACACATAATACTACATGATCTCAGACATCCACGGTGACACATAAGCCTACATGATATAGGCCATTTACGAAGACACAAAACTATACATGATCTCAGACATCCACGGAGACACAGAACCGTACATAATCTCAGACATCCACAGGGAGACAGAAGCCTATATGATCTCAGACATCCACGGGGACACATAACCCTACATGATCTCAAACTTCTACGGAGACACAGAACCCTACATGATCTCAGACATCCACCTAGACACTTAAGCATACATGATCTCAGACACCAACAGGAACATAGAAACCTTCATGATCTCTGACATCCACGGAAACACAGAATCCTATATGATCTCAGACATTGACAGGAACACAGAACCCTACATGATCTTAGACATCCACGAGGACACAGAGACCTAAATGATTTGAGTCATCCACTGGAAAACAGAACCCTACATGATCTCAGACATCCACGGGGACACAGAACCCTACATGATCTCAGACATCCAGGAGTACACAGAACCCTGCATGATCTCAGACATCCACGGAGACACAGAACTCTATATTATCTCAGACATCCACGAAGACACATAAACCTATATTATCTCAGACATCCACGGAGATTCAGAACACTATATGATCTCAGACATCCACGGTGACACAGAACCCTACATGATCTCAGACATCAACGGGGACACAGAACCCTACATGATCTCAGACATCCAGGAGGACACAGAACCCTACATGATATCAGACATCCACGGAGACACAGAACCCTACATGATCTCAGACATCCACGGAGACACAGAACCCTACTTGAACTCAGACATCTACGGGGATACAGAACCCTACATGATCTCAGACATCCATGGGGACACATAACCCTACATTATCTAATAAATCTTTGGGGGCACAGAATCCTACACTATCGCATACATCAACGCGGACACAGAACCCTACATGATCTCAGACATCCACGGGGACACATAACCCTACATGATCTCAGACATCCACGGAGACACAGAACCCTACATGATTTCAGACATCCACGGAGACACAGAACCCTACATGATCTCAGACATCCACGGAGACACAGAACCCTACATGATCTCAGACATCCACGGGGACACAGTACCCTACATGATCTCAGACATCCACGGGGACACAGAACCCTACATGATCTCAGACATGCACGGAGACACAGAACCCTACATGATCTCAGACATCGAGGAGGACACAGAACCCTACGTGATGTCAAACATCCACGGGGACACAGAACCCTACATGATCTCAGATATTCACGGGGATACAGAACCCTACATGATCTCAGACATCCACGTAGACACATTCCAGGACGGGTGTCGAGAAAGAAGACAATATCGTCATTTGTTGAATTGTACATCTCCTCCTCTTGATCTATGCTCAACCAAGAGTGCCAGCTACATTTGATTTTGTTTGTCTCGTAAGTTGTCCTTATGTTCATGTATGCATTTACACAAATTTTATATATAACACAGTAAAACAAGATCTGTCCATTTCTGGAAATGTAGTTGTTGAACAGTTTTTCTACCTTTGTATGTACATCATGCATTAACGGTGAACTTTATTTCTATTGATATCCAATGCCTTCCAACACACTGTCTCCGTACACAACATCATTACACAAAACAGTCATTTGGAACAAATAAGCAAAGAAACGCCATGTCAATCAATTAATCAAAGACCCAAAAAATACCAAACATCACGCAAACTCTTTACCTAAAGTCACATTGACACATTAAAGACATATCATCAGATAATTATTACGATGCAATAGGCATTGTTATTGGAGCGTGCGTGTCACCGAAAGCTAACAGGACACACTTAAGTGCAGCTCACGTGTTTCAGTTTATCATATGGAAGGTCAAGGTGAATTTCATATCTGACACTGATGGCAGGATACAACCTTAGAACTTCATTTTAGACAGCACCCATTGCTTTGTTTGGGTTAACGACACAGTGCATAAATCGCCATCTAGACTCCCCTAACTATAAGGTACCAATTAAATGGCTGGTTTGACTGGACAATGTCCCAATCCTGATCTTTAACAGTTCCCATTCCTGCAAGAGACAAGTGCTTCCACGGCTCTGTCACTCATCATCACCACGATCATTACACAGCGTAATAATAATGCATTGGACATGAGTGCTCATTATTTAGTTTGAGAAAATCGTGGATCTCGTTTCACCATCTGGTATACTCCGTGGAAGGGTCAAACTAATCTACATGACCCAGACACGACACTAATGGGGGAAGCTATCCACGCAACCTCAGAACAGATTAAGCAACGTACAATGCGTTCCTGCCAAAGTTATCCCTAGCGACAAATACGGGTATCGTCGAAGCGATGTTTCTAGACTGTTAGTGTTCTAAATTTATAACTGTCTTTCACTACTGCGTATTCTCACTTTCGTACCTCTTCGTAAACAGCACATGTCCATCAATACAACTTATTTACTTACATAAAGCGCGTTACAATGCAGCTGCGCCCGATACTGCAGTAGCCAATTCTTAAACAATTGAGTCGCTAACTCCAAGCACGACTATCTTCATTCGTCGTGTACAATATGCATGTCAAGTTGAAGTGTTTCTGTGCGTTCTTCACCAAATACCACCAGCGACTATGTATTAGTTAAATGAATGTTACACATACAATCTAATGCTTCTAATCAAAATATACATCTGTTTCTGTTTCTGTTTCTGTTTCTGTTTTTGTTTCTGTTTCTGTTTCTGTTTTTCTTTTTAAGAATCGACGTCACTGTACCCCCAGTATACCCATAGGTGCTCAGTCTCTCTCGGAAAATGGCGTAGGGTATGGATGCTGATGGTCCCTGTAGCTCGCTGGTTGTACACTCTCCTGCTCCGTCCTCTCATGTGCCGTACCCCTCGTAACTTTGAATCCTGTGGATTGCTGCTTCATCTATTGCTGTCTTCATCTAACAGGCCGCCATTGATTGATTTCAAAATGTAACTTCATGAAAATATACATGTTGATTCTAATGTCCCTACCAACGCATGAGCCACAATGTTTGATTTGACTTTGCTATGCATTTAATGAAATACTATAATTTGAACAATTGCTATTGTAATGCAATGGTAAATGGCAACACCTGCATATGTTTACGTTAGATAATGTTGCATGATTGTGTCCCATTGTGACAATGGGCTATTTATATCGTCTAGACACCTCACACGTGATTACTCGCGCCGAGGCACGGGCACATTAATATACTTTGAATGCTGCGAACAGAAATGGTTTATTTTTTGTTCATCAAAAGGGCATACACAATCCAAGAAGAACACCAGAACTGTACTATGTATTGTTTATCCCGTAAATACTACCTTGAGCTGGTGGTACAGGTTAGGCGGTCTTGTAAGCTATTTCGGCGGATCCCGTGCTCTCCTGATAGATTCAGTCAAAGCGACGGGCCACATAGAGACAGACCAGACTAAGCGGAGAACCATACTCCCGTTTAGAGATTGGCTTATGTATGTTTTTTTTATGTCTTGTTCATTAATGCCCGCAATGTATACGTTTACATTTTTTGTCGGCACTGAAAAAGACGTTTTAAGTTGCAGGTTGTTGTAGCTGTCCTTATATCCCGAAAGTGCTGATGAAGATGGGCCGAGGTCCAGGCGGTTGTGCTATGCTCTCTCTCTCTCTCTCTCTCTCTCTATATATATATATATATATATATATATATATATATATATATATAAATACATATGTATATGTATATATATATGCGCTATGCTCACTACTACGGGGATCACGTCAATCCACATCTCGTCAGCCAGACTGCCTTGGGAACAGCCCGTCTCCAGAAAATGCTACATGGAGGACAGACAGTTATCCTGGTCAACATGTTGTGCCTGATCGTGACGTGATGTACTGGTCAGCATGGTGTGCCTGACCGTGACGTGATGTACTGGTCAGTAAGTTGTGCCTAACCGTGACGTCCTCGTCAATATGTTGTGCCTGACCGTGACCCGACATCATGGTCAGTATGTTGCGGCTGGTTTGACTAGCCTTTCAATGCCGCTTAAGTTAGGGTTACCAGCCTACAACTAGAAGAACTATTTTGTAACAGCGCCAGCAACATTAATCGAAATATCAGTACTACAGCCCAATTTTTGGGGATTCCTTAAAAGCGAATCTTAAGGCAAGACCTGATGAAAGCCAGCCAATGAAAGTCAGGTTCTGGACATATCTTCTGACAATAAAGGTTAAACAATCAGGAGTCCTTTATAAACGGAAAATGCAGTCAAAGTTGACAAGACAATGAAACGATACCAGCTAAGTCTCCTGGACCTTGTAGTGGTAAAATGTGTAAGATCCACCACATTAAGTACACGATATAAACCAACCATTTATTCGTGGCTCTAGGAGGTCAATGGATCTCCTACACGTTGTCAAGCAAGTTACCAAGTGGGAACCAATATCACCAATAGAATAATAAATACAATAATCCCTCAAATGAAGAAACACACCACTTATACATACAGGCTTCTGGGCAACAAATAATGCTGATGACAACGCCAAATGTATATTCTTTGAAATGATTCAGGGAACTCTCAACAAGGCTCTGATGCGTGTGAGGTGTGGGAGGAGGGAAAGGGGGGGGGCGATATCATTTTCGAGATTATCATGGGAGATATCAATGCAGAGGTTGGAACATACAAAACAAATTATGCATTGATTTTTATTAAAAATGGCATGGGAACAAACAATGAAAATGGTTAAATATTTGTAAACTTCTGTGACTTCAACGACCTGGTTATATGGGGCACCATCTTTTTCCATAGAAAGTGTACATATGAACACCTGGTGTTCACCGGCCGGACACACTGACAACCAAATACACCATTGCACAACAGATCAAAATTTGATATGCTTCATTTATGATCTGAGATACAGAGATGAGCAGACAATGACCCACTCATAGCGACTCTGACAATATAACTGATGGCTTTTAACGATAATGGAGTTAAAATCAGACATAAATAAGTATCGCAAAACATAGCAAACAGAGACACTAAAGCTAAATTCAAACTAAATCTAAAGAACAGATTTTAAATCACGTGAAACGTCACGGATGAAACTGCAGCCAGCTACTGGTACAGTCTTGAGCAAACAATTAATTAAGAACACGTGTAAAGAGCTTCTTAGAAATTGAGTCAAACAGCATAAGGAATCTATCTGTCTATATCCTTTGCGCGCCAAATACGGCGCAGAAGGCAGAAATAAATTATCTCCAGTTGAAACGGTGTGACGCCCCTGTTTTTAGATCTTGTATGGTGCTGAGGCCCTTTCGGATGAGTGTTTCTTTGGGTCTCCCTCTTTTTCGGAACGACCCTTGGTGTCAATTCGAGTGCTTGCAATGGGAGACGGTTGTTGTTCATTCTAAGGACATCTCCGATGTATGTCCATTGTTTTTTTCCGTATGATGATCGACCCATATAGTTGGTTTGTCTCTGTTTTTATCGAGTCATTATTTATGAACTGGTCCCAGCGTAAATTCAATAATTTTCTTAAACAGTTAGTTTCAAAGATATTTAGTTTGTTTTCAAGCGCTTATGTTGTATTCCACCTTTCACATCCATATGGCAGGACTGATATTACGATTGAGTTGAATAGTCTGAGCTCACATAAGGAATAACTCACATAAAACCACATTGAACCTGATAGGAGAAATGAGCATTACGCATCACACAAATAGCTCACGCTAGGAGCAAGACGAAAAAACAAAACTGTGCACACTATGTTCTGAGCTAAAGAAGAAAATGAAAAGAAGTGACGGACAGGATTAGAAAAAACAGATAGATAAAGTAGGTGAAGAGGTTGACAATGCAGCAAGACAAGGCGATCTGAAGACGCGATACAACATAACTAGGTATTATCAAAAGAAAAACTGCACCATAACAAACCAGTGAAAGAGACTCCAATAGAGTACATCTGTAGGAAGAGCAGCAACGAGACATAGCTATGTTGCTGTTATGTTCTGGTATGAGTACTGGTCAACCGTTAACTGATAAACTTGAGCAGTATCTTCTTACAGAGCATCAGGGTGGTTTTCGTGCTATTCGTGAGACGGTTGACATGATATATACAGCTCGTTAACTCAGAGACAAATGTTAAGAACAGCACTGCAGCATGTGTACGGTTTTTTTGTCGACCTGACAAAAGCCTTTGACAAATAATGGCGAAGTGTGGTTGTTCTGGCAGATTCATTGCAATTGTCCGCTGTTTCGTGATGGCATGATGGCTGAAGTACTGCACGCCAGTGAATTGTTTAGTGTCTTTTCAGTCATCAACAGTGTCAAACATGGATGTGTGCTGACAGCAACACACTTTAGCATGGTATTTGAAGCAGTTTTCTATGATGTTGTACATGGCGCTGCCATTGTCATGCCTATCAGGTACAGGGCACAAGATCGGCTGTACAGTTGGGGAAGACTGACGTCTTACATCAAATAAAGTGAGGTCACCATCTAAGATCTCTTGTTTACTGACGATTGAGCATTTAACACTTTCTCAGAACGAGTTATGCAATCTACTATTATCAGCGGTCTACAGTAACTTTAGTCTCATGATCATCACTAGAAAATACAATTGAGCTACTCTTACAGCCTACTCACGGGAAGCTGTACATTGAACATGACGGTACTGGATCAACGTCTCCAGACACGTGCTAGCTTCACCTACCTAGATAGTATCTTCACCAGAATGGCGAATATAGTCTTTGAGGTTAACATCAGCATTGCAAAGGCGATCTCTGTGTTTGCGAGGCTGCAAGGAAACGTCTGGAGTCGACAGGACATCATTGTCGCCACAAAAGGTACACACGTTTATCGTGCTGTAGTAAAATCATTTATACTGCATGCTTGTAAAAAATATGCAGTGTATAGCAAACAGACGCGCCAAACAGTTAAACCGTTCACGCGCCAAACAGTTAAACCGTTCACGCGCCAAACAGTTAAACCGTTCACACATGAGATGTCTGCATAGGCTCCTCAAGGTGGCAAGGCGAAGTGACTAACTCTGAAATTATTAGTAAGGCTCGCATATTGCGCATGCATGTATTACGGTAAAGAGTATACATTATATGGAGATAGTATGTTGTCTGTATGCATAATAAGCCCATCCCCAGCAGCTGTTATACGGTGAGTTCAGAAAAGGCAGACGCTCACCAGAAGGATAGAAGAAACACTAAAAAAGCCCTTTGAGCGTATCTCTGAAAAGATAAACAGTGATGCCACCGCCTGTGAGTTGCTTGCCCAGAGCAGTTCCACCTGGTTGCGCTGTGATCCAAGGTGCCCAGATTGCAGAGTGAGACCCAGAGCGGAGGTCAGAGTAATTGCGCCGCTAGAAATGTCAGAGCGCACGACGACTTCACAGGTATCTCCTAACATGTGTGCCCGGAGTGTGGCAAAGTATGCAGCAACTGTAGCGTATCTCACCCATGAACCCGGCACATTGCTGTTATCCAATCGGTACATTTACTTACAATTATGAAAGCCAATGTCGACATGAATGCGTCTTCTTATTCTTTTTCGTACGCTCAGACGTCGATTCTAATTTGTTGTTTTTTAAAACAGCGCTCATACTGAGGCTGTCGACAGTGTCATAGAGCGTGTTTAGTGTTGGCACTGGTGATGTCCACGTGTGCTTTCCTTGGTCCTTGTATGTCGGGCAATTTTGCAGCAGATGTCCAGGAGTAATTTTTTCAGTACCACGGGTGTATTTGTCAGTAGCACGTATCTTCAGCTTACTGAATAATTGGTACCTCAGTGGTTATGGCCTGTTCAGAGTATGAAGACCACAACTGCTCATGTCAGTTCAACTGGTAAAAGCATCATTGTTTTTTTGTACCAATTTTGCTCTGTTTCCAATTTCGCCAAGTATCTGACCTTAACAAACCGTTTGGACTCTTTGTAGGTCACACTTGAATCTTCTTGTGGTAACCTTCCACCTTCTTTCACCAGTCTGTTTGCCTCCTCGTTGGCTTGAATGTTCCAGTGGGATGGGACCCACTGTACTTTGAATCTTCTGGGTTTGGACTGCTGGTGATATTGACATAATACTGATCTTAGGTAACTTCGGCGTAAATGCATCTTATCTCATCAAAAGAGGAGGAATTCATGACTCTCATACTTCATAATAATGATATTACTAAGTTCGCTTATTCGGTTGAGGCTCGTCGAGTCGATCGTCATCTGCTGCAGCGTCTCGGCTCAGAGTAGAAGGGGAAGCGGCTATCTGCTTGGGCCATACTGTGCTGCAACGACCTTTTAGTGGCACCAGCCCGTCGGGGATTTTCTTTGGCGCAGAGGAACGATTTGCGAAGTATCTTATGAGCCGGTGTTTCCTGGTCCAACCGTATGATATGATCGAACACTGAAACTCAGGGGCGGTACAACGTGTGGAGATCTGTTTTACGTTGCGGATCTAGTCATGTGATCGGATGGCCAGGATGGGTCGATCGCTGCACATTTGGAAGGCCTCTAGTCTTAATAATGTCAATAGTTTGAGGAAACAATATCGGTGCCGTAAAGTAAAACTGGAACGTCTCAAGACTTGTAGATGCGGATACGTGTACATGTTCTTACCTACAGCAATTATTTATATCTGGCTAACGTTTTCCACATTTCCTTTAAATAATTGGTTTCAGTAACGCTGCACATTTTAAGCACTACATGTGACTTATATAAAAACAGTATCTGTACATACGCACAGTCAACGATATTAAACTTGACAAGAAAAATGTATACCTTTTGAACAAAAAATGCCTCTGAGCGGATTTCTTGCCGTTATCTCAACATCTCATATTAAATTAAAATCACTTCATCTTCTTGACACCTTTTCTGTTTTGTTTTTCAGTGTCAGGTTATGAAGAGATCTCACATTCTCTGTCTCATATATTTCGGTATGCCACCTTAATCGTGGTGGGCCTTTGGCTTTGAATCCTTTGCATCTGGACAGCATTGCTTGTTTGGATGGGGATGGGGAAAAGGGCAGAAAAGTGTGCTATGTGGTGGTAGTAGTCTCATAGCGTGACTAACCCATTTTAGTTGATGTCTTTTGATGCAGTCTAAAACTGGTGATGTTCCTAATAGTATCATGATGTCATCGTCACCCAATATTTGTTGCAAGCATTTCATTTCTGTTGTTACAATTTGCTGTTTTTCAATTGATCTTAGTGTCCAGTTTTGACATTGTAGCATAATGTCGTGACTAAAATCGTGTTGTATAAAGTTCTTTTGGTAGTTAGTGCCACGTGCTTGCAATTAAGTGTTGGTGTTAACTGCTCCATGATCTGGTGTCCTTAATTGTATCTTTGTTGAACTGCCGCTGAGATTGCAGTAACGTATTTGACATTTATCACCTGTTTGTTGCAATTATATTTCTGAAGTTGCAATGACTGCTTGATCATCTACGAAAAGAAGTTCGTTTAAGAGTTCACCAATGCTGTTTCCTTAATGTGGGTAGTCTGTTAACATATGTGATCTACATATGTGATCTACATATGTGATTGCAAGCAATAAAGGAGATAGCACACATCGTTGCCGTGCTACATATTTTACACGCACTTGTTGTGAGAGTCCGGTTATTTTTCAAACAGAGCAATGGCTATCAATGTCAAGGCTTTTGTACATGTTAATTAGGTGATCGTTTACTCCATACGGTGTCAATATGTTGCATAAATGTTGAATATCTACCCGGAGTTCCTGATCATATTCAATTGCTTTTTTGCACCATTGCCTGAGAGTAAAATCTGCAACCCTACAGCTTCTGTTCTTTCTAAAGCCCATCTGTGTATGACTGAGTTATAGTTCAACGATGTAGTGTAATCTTTCTTCTAGAAATTTACAAAATGTGTTGCCAATGTGGCTCAAAAGCGATATCTCTCTGTATTATGTACTTTCTCTTTTGCTACCCTTCTTTTTCAATATTGGAATTATTATTGCATTTCTCCAATCATCTAGCCTGTTCTGTGTGGTCTATAGTCGGTTATACAATTTCTTTAGCGAAAATACTCCTTTCCTCATTTGCTGGTTTGATTAATTCATCAGGGATTTCATGAGGTCCTGGACATTTATTGAGAGGTGCTACAACATTTCTGATTTTTGAAAGTAAAATGTTTGGTCTTAACTCCTTGTTTACGTTAACGTTGTAATCTTGTTTGCCATTGTTGGTAAGTTTAGAAGTTCTTTAAAATATTGCTGCCATCTGTTCAGGGCCAGTTGTGGGTCTTTTTATAAGATTACATTGTCGTCGTTAATCATTTCTGTTGAGTTGTAACAATCATCTCTGCGTCTCGGTCTGTTTATCTTTTTATATACATTTCTTGTTACATTTTTGAAATGAGAATTAATAATTTCCCCATGCTCTTTCCAAAATTTAGATTTATCCTCCTTAATTACCAACTTTGCGAGCTTTCTCGTTACCTATAGTCGACATGTTCTTGTTATGTTATGTTTGTAGTCTATTTTTGTTATCTGTGGTAGTTGTTTTTATGTCGTTGCCCCGCCTCGCTGTTATTAAAAGTCTTGACATTCTTGATGTTACAGTTCCAAATATTTCCTTAGCTGTTTCTATTAAAGTACTTGTAATCTTTGCCTATTCTTTGTCGACATATTTAGTTCCTGGTGTACGTCTAGCGAAGCTGTCGTCAATTGTCGGAACATAGTCTTCTTGTTTGTCCGTTTCTTTAAGTGTGTTTGTTTTGAGTATTTTTTCTCACGAACTGTCCCTTCCAAAATGATTGCCTTGAGATCAGTATCTAGACGTTAGTTAGGAATGGTTCTTTAATCTATTTCTACTCGTTTCTAGTTTTTCTTGACTAGTGTAAAGTCTATCTGACTTTTGCAAGTCGGGCCATTTGTACCCCGTAAATACTTGGGATTATCTATGTGGAAACACTACAACGTTTTAGTAGTGTGCAACTACTATTGTTTGTCAGTGTTTTGTTTGTCTCGTAAGTTGCCTATCAAATCCTGCCGTGGCATTCAAATCACTCATTACAATGACGTTATTCTCAAATATGGTTTCTTTGACAGTGTAACAAAACTAGTCGGACTCGTCTTCGTTATTTGCGGCCTTGCAGAGATCACATTCTTAAATATATGTGGTATTACCGCCATGTTCTTGGATTGTAACTGCCACAATCCTCTGAGAGATATTAATTATATTTAAGGTACGCTTTGCCGTTGTTCAGTTTATAATGAGCTCCACTCCATGGTTTTCATTTAATTTCATATCAACTCCTGGGTATATAAATGTATGATATTGATGCATGTTTTGGTATCCCCTAGCTGTAATCCTATTATATAATACTCCCATTGTTGTTATCTGTATTGTCTGTATTTTTATATATCAACAGCTGTGTTCTACTGTACACAATTATCGTGTACATTTTAACTTCCGTTCTAATTGTATGCTTACGTTTCGTTCTTGAGATATCGTCTGTGTTATGTGAACGTGAAGCTAAATGAATGAATACCCCATGTCCGCTTCATAGGCCAGTCTTTTATAACGTCTTTTCTTCTTCTTCTTCTTCTTCGTACGCAGTCAGACAGTAACCATTATTTTTTCGAAAAAAGCAGCGGTCATCATAAGGCTATCGACACTGCCATAGAGCTTGTCTTGTGGTTCCACTGGTGATGGCCACATCTGCTCTCTCTGATCCTCGTATGTCGGGCAGTTCTGCAGCAGATGCTCAGCGGTCATTTTCTCGGTACCACACGGACATTCGTCGGTACCATATATCTTCAATTTGTTGAATAGGTAGTACCTCAGTCTATTGTGGCCAGTGCGAAGTCTGAAGACAACGACCTGCTCTCTTCTGTTCAACTGGTAATAGGCATCAATTTTGGTGTAGCCGGTATGTTCAGTTTCCCATTTGTCATATATCTGGCTTTGATAAGCCGTTTTGACTTTTCGTACTTCATACTAGTATCTGTTTGTGGTAGTCGTGCACCTTCTTTTGCCAGTCTGTCTGCCTCCTCGTTGCCTTGGATGTTGCAGTGTGATGGGACCCACTGTACCACTACCCTTTTTGGTGCGGACTGCTGGCATAGTTGACAGAGTGCTGCTCTTAAGTCATTAAGCTCAGTGTTTTTCTGGCTTTTTAGCGCTGTGACTACGGCCAGAGCATCTGTAAGCAGGACTATATGGCTTTCATTTTCGTTATGTGTTACCATTTCTTCCACTGCCGCCCTCAGTGCCTCTGCCTCCGCTCTGAAATTGCTTGTGTACTTACCAGTAGCGAATGACAGTGTTATTTGTCTGCCATTTGGTAGGTTCAGGAATGCTCCTGCCACTCCGTTCTGTGTAGTGTCTGTTACAGAACCGTCGGTGTATGCATGAGTCAAGTCCATGCTTAGGTAGTTTTTCGATATAAAGCTTAGGGTAGTATCTCTCCTTTCTTTTTCAGTCTGGCAGTTTTTGTTTTCAATACCTGGTATATTTTCTACCACCTCTGGAAATATATCCTGCCTCCAGGTAGGTTTTCGTACAGTAGTGATGGGCTTTGGTGTTGTTAGTGCGTTTATGGGATCTTCGTGCATCTTTGCTTTGGCTATTTTTGCAAAGTTTCTCCGCTTTAGTTTCCCATTTCTCAAATTGTTTAGTCTCTGGTGCATTTCTGGTCAGTCAGTCTGTCTTCGGAGTTTGTCTGACTGCAGCTGGGCTCTGCAGTCTCTTCTATCGGTCATGGGTTGCAGCTTTGTAATCTTTTCAAGTTCTACAATTGGCGTTGACTTCATGCCTCCTGTTATAACTCTCATGGCTTGGTTTTGAAGTATGTTAACTTTATCGAAGTTCGCCTTTGCTGCTGTTGTCCATGCCGAAATGCCATACTCGAGAACTGGTCTCACTCTTCCAGTGTACAGTTTCTTTAGTATACTTTCGTCTGCTCCCCAGCTTGTGCCAGCTAGTTTCCTCATGATTGCCATTCTTTCTCTGGCTCTCATTCGGTTTCTCTCGATCTGACTTTTACCATGTCATGCGCCGATCAAATGTGACTCCCAGATAGTTAGGGTTGTCGTTTGGCTGCAGGAATTTGCCATTTAGACTTAATTTGGTGTTTTGTGGTTTGATTGAAAGCGAAATATTGTGCATGTAGTTTTCTCCTGGTTTATTTTGACCAGATAACGTCTTTTAAAACGGTATTATGTGCACTGTGCTACACATTCCTCTCAGAAACCACGTATTCCGATAAATTGGCGTCTAAAATTGACCCACATTCAATAGGCTTTGCGAAAACTTCGTCCGGGCGTGCCTCCATCCTGATGTGTTATAGCGACATGTCATATATATTCGTGTATGTTTTTATGTTTGAAAGTTGTAATATTACTTCATACTGATGCATTCTTGGCCGTTACTAGAATCTATATAAATAACTTAGCACATGTTTGCGTATGCCACGACCTTTCACGGACCCTCAAAATCTAATTTCATGAAATTAACGACTTCCAGGACAGTTTCTCACAATTCACGTGCCGATCACAAAATTGACCTGTGAAACTGGCAATCTGTGATTATTTTGCCATTCATTTCGTTCAGAGGCAAACTACTGGATGGATGCCACGCGTGGCGCTAAATGGGACGTTACGAGCTGTTGGCATGGTGGAAGGAAGAATGTCTGTATCTGCAATAAGACAATTTGGTGTGTCAAGACAGACTGTTAGACTGTGGTAACATCTCTACCAGATGACTGGGGCTGTTTATATCCTGCACAGTAGGGGACTTTCTCGATTAACGACCAGTCCACAGGGTCGTTGCATCACCTTCACACACCTGCGAAACAGATTTCAGTCACTGCTGGCACATCTCCAGACTGAGAAGAAAAGTTCAACTACTTGCAGGAACCGTTTGCGTGAGCAAGGCCTACGGGCAAGACGCCCTGCTATTCGTTCAACTCTCCAGGAACGACATCAGGCCGCTAGATTAGTCTAAGCCAGACAACATTTGCTATGGTAGTGAAACTTGGGCTCTAACCAAAGTAGCAGAGAACCAACTGAGCACAGCACACGCATCTTTTGAAAGACGCCTCGTGAGCATAACTCTCAGACAACAGCGGCAGAGTGAACTACATAACAGCGACATCCAGAGAATGTCACACATCAAGGATGTCCTACAGTACGTCAACCATTCGAAACACCGCTGGGATGGTCATATATCCAGAAGACAACATGAAAGATGGAGTACCATAACCACCATGTGGTACCCACACGACAAAAAGAGACCTCAGGGGCGACCTCCAACTGGCTGGCGAGATTCACTAGAAAAATACAACATTCATGACCTCACAGACAGACTACTATCATACTGGACGACACGCGTCCGCCGCAGAAACAACTGGGTCCTGAGTTGGGACCCACTTATGGGTGACCATCCCTTGACGAAGAACAAGTCAAACTAAGAACAGACAACATCTACGCTTTTGGAACGCTCTGTGGGACAGACTAGTGTTTGTTGACTAGTACTAATCAACCTTTATAGAGCTGATGATCGTCAGATAGTGTATCGTCGACATTGAAAGCAACACGCCAACAGATGCATTCAAGTGCGTGCTGCACCAATTATCGGACTGACCTCGTTATCTTAGACGTTGCTGTTACCGGCTTGGGACACCTTGAGGAGAACGTGAAGAACCACATCCCGCATGATGTGCTGAACCATGAACACTGAATTGTGCTACAGCAGGAAAACGCCCGTACCCGTGTTGTCAGAGTCGTGCAGAAGAAACTCCAAGCCAGAAACATTGAAATTTTGCCCTGGCCTGCAATTTCACCTGATCTGTCAGCAAATGAACATGTCTAGGACAAGCTGAAATGTCAACTTCAGCAACGACAGCATCCTCCCTCAGACTGTATGACTATTTCGTCCAGAAGTCGTACATGAGTGACAGAACATTCCACATGATTTTCTTGGGTGCTGCACTCGATCCATAAGGCGCAGATGTCAAGACGTGGTTGACACACGCATTACTGTGCGATGGCATTTACATAAAAATGACCAATGGGTTCGCCAACGCTTAGAAAATAATCACACTCATCATCATCGTGTAGCATGTCCTTTACAGAACGTCGCTCCCATCACAATCTGTCTGAAAGTATCTCGTTTCCTTGCCACAACTCCAGCCTCCGACACAGCCATACCCAGGCATTCCTGGATATCTTAGTGCCATCATCTTCTTGGTCACCCTTTCATCTTTTACCTGGCACCATACCTTCCATCAATGTTCTCTAAAGACCGTTGTATCTCTTGATGTGACCGAAGTATTTGCATTTCTAGCCAATTGAAATACCAGTTCACTTGTATGTTCAACTGTTGCCGAATGTCTACATTTGTCTTTTTCTTTGTCCAGGGTATTCTGAGGAACTTTCAGTAACATTTTGACTCAAAGATCGATTATTTGTCTGAACGTTTTGGTAATCGTCCATGATTCGCAGCCATATGCTGCCACAGGAAAATCACAGGCTCTCAAGAATTACGTTTATTGTTTTGTTGGTGCTCTGCCATAATTTCTTTAGACTGTTCAGTCTCTGCATTGCTATGGCGAGTCCTCGTCTGATTTCTTTCGAACAGTCGCCATTTTTGTCAATTATGGAGCTCGAATATTCAAAATGCGTGACACGAAAATGTTTTTAATTATTTAAGTTTCGATCTATGAAATTCAGTCTCTTCTCTGCATTTTTCGTTGTTTATAATGATAAAATAAAATGATATATATATAGGTAGTGTTGGGTTCTTTGTGAAGCACGAGTCTTCAACAAACTCACGCCAGGTAATGAAATGTTGATTTTCCCATACATAAATATATACAAATCATTGCTTTCGTCCAATGTCAGACAGGTGATCGAATTCAGGAGTGATTACCGCTCGACTATCCTTTACGTAGTCTGGTGAATATGTTCTGAGATCGTTCTTGTTCTTGTTATTGATGTTGTTGTTATTGAATGCCAACAATGATGCAGTTTACTCTTTGGTGCAGACTTAAAGTGCGTTAGGTTGGTGATTGCACAGTAGCGTTCCCAACCGTAATGTTGACGGTGTACCTGGGTCCTCCAGGCCGTTGTGTGTACTCGGCTCTATCTGAGTGTTGCTCACTGCAAATGGGATCAGGTCGCTCCCTAACTCGTGAGCAGCAAGTAAAATCACAACATCGGAGAACTGCATGACATTGAGGTACGCTCTTGATTGGTGTGTTAACCTGGCCCTGAATAACATTGTTTGATCATCACCTGTTGCCTGACAAGACCTACACCCCTCTCCCCACACCCCCCATTTTTCCTGGATAGAAATGCGTGTCTATGGGTCGTTCTCGTCATTCTGTTTACCCTCGACGTTTCCCCATTTCGTTACATAACATTTAGCAAGCGGTTGGCATGTTTTGACTGTAGGGTATTTGAAACCCACTGCTTGAAGAATATGTTACCTTGGTTCTAGACAGCACAGTGTGTCGCTGTTTACATCATAAACCTGGTCTTGAATGTTCTAATTTTAGTCTGGTTCCCAATCATACCTTTTACCAACTCGATAGTGAGTGTTACAATGTTCATATGTTTCACAATCATTTCTTTTACAGACAAACTAGAA
This sequence comes from Ariolimax columbianus, assembly GCA_036924085.1. Classification (NCBI taxonomy): domain Eukaryota; kingdom Metazoa; phylum Mollusca; class Gastropoda; order Stylommatophora; family Arionidae; genus Ariolimax; species Ariolimax columbianus. The sequence goes on along the minus strand of JAVGWX010000005.1, from coordinate 38,970,605 downwards.
AAAAAACACAATATCACCCCCTTGCTTAACTCTCAAAATAACAACATCTATATTATTTATAAAAAAAAATTATAATACGATTATAAATCATATGTTAATTTAACCATTCTGATTTTATAGCTTTGCTGTAGTTCTAAATCATAAGACATAACCCCACTAAGAAATTCGAAATGCAATAAACCATACATCATTGAGCACTCATAGAGATTGACTTGTAGCACTGTGGATTATTGCCAACCGCAAGATGCGGACATATGAGAAAGTACATAGACTAGTTCAAGGCGGAGAAGTGAAACCCTAAACGGAACATAGAATGCAATATACATCTAAAAAAGTCGACTAGAATTATCAACCCTATGCCATCCACAGCGTCAAAGAAATATTGAACACCGGCCACACATTGCCAAGTAAGAAGCATGCCCTTTACAGAACGTAGTTTCTTACAACCGCATATCTATTTAGCTTTTATAAGTTTCTTATCCTTTAGCAAAGCGCACTGTTTTTATTGAAAATGTTCAGAACTTTATTTTTCGCTATGAAAGTTGACTTTCAAAATGTTTTCTGTTTGTTGGTCAATAAATTTGATTTTATTGTGTGTAAAGAAACAATTGTATAAAGAACATGTTGGTGGTATTGTTTTTGTTGTGTGTTTGTTAGTATCTGAGATGCAAAAAGATGAAAGTGAAAATGTATGGAAAACCAAAAGAAAATTTGGACTCAATCGCTAGGCATAGTCGCTCCGATAGAAATCAATGGAAACCACAACAGCGCATCGATAATTTGTTTACAATATCGACTCAACTGTTAGTTTCCAATTCAAACGTACATCTAAACAAACAAAATAAACAGATCTACGCGATAAATATATTTTCCAACAACCTACTTTACCTTTGACAAAAAGTCGGCTTGCTCTAAACGGAGTATAAGAAGAAAAATTGTTCAAAATCCAGTTGTAAACGAACCTACGATAAGTTTACCGGTAAAGTATCGTCATAGATGGATGACGTATTCCACATTTTTGTTAAATGGCTATGGGTAGGGCGCAAAAATTGTTTTTTTTAAAATTTCGATTTTGTAGGCCGAGTTGATCCAGAGACCATTATTATCCCACATTGGAGGCGTGCAAAAAGGCATGTCGCTATCAGGCTGGACACAGCGTGATTCGAACTGGGTGTGTTGAAATTGTGAAACGGACGCAACCTCCTACCTAGCAAAGTTCAAATGATAATATATAAAATATGAATGTACAAGCGTAGAATGAACAATAATTTGTTGGGCAGAGAAACAAAAAGTATAACAAATTGCACATAAGAGAAATAGAGCGGCATGTTGATAGTCCACACGCCAGACCCACATAACTCAGATATAAAATAGATACGCCAGCCACATTCTGAGATGTTTTTGGGCGAAATAGATGTGATTATTTGATAGCGCCATACCAAGATCCAAATGAAGTTTATTCATGGAAAGGGCTGTATAACAAATTATCATTGACACTTGTATGGTACGTGTCAGAATTCAAACCAGAATTTCGTTTCATGTGCTTGGCAAATGTTGTATTGTAAATTCGCACGTACATGGCGGCATGCTTAATGTCATTTCGTGTTTTTTTTGTGTTTTTACTAATAAGAAGAAGAGAACGGAGAAAAAGAAGCAAAGGAAAAAGAAAGACACAACGAAAAAAAGGAGAAAAAGTATAAAAATAAAATAAAATAAGGAAGAAAAAGAAGAAGAGAAATAAGAAGAATGAGAAGAGTTTGTTATAAGAAAAAGAGAAAAAAAAGACCAAAAAAAAAACAAAGAAACAGAAGCAGATAAAGGAGAAGAAGAAGACGAAGAAGAAGAAGAAGAAGAATGACAAGAAAAAGAACAAGAACAAGAATAGGAAGAAGAAGCCAACGGACGAAGAAGAAGAAACCAGAAATCATTTAAAAACTCCTGCCGCAGACGGATGTGTCGGACCGAGAGGTGCATATATCGCAGTCAAAATGTAAACTAGCGGCACAACGCATTCCGTTCTCCGGACTAAATTCTGCTACTGGCAAAGCCCTGTTCAGAACTTGATAGCGGGAGATTGAGAACGAACTGAGCAGAAGAAGAAGATTGAACAACTAGCGACAGCCGATATTGCTGGTAATGTACTATAGAAGTGTAGTTTACAGCACAATTCACCCGAGGTTAAACACTTCCTTTAGAAATGAAACGTTTTTGTTTTTCATAACTCTGGAACACTGTCATGTCTCCATCAATGAATTTTGTCAGAAATAAAATATATAGGAATGTCTCAGTTACCGTGCCGGAAAGAAACAAAGCAAAAACCACGCAATAGCCATACAATCTTTGCTCAAGTTCGTCGTAGGATACGATAAACGTCATACTTTAAATCGATTTCATATCTGTTTCCTTTGCACATTTCTCTTTCGCTCTATTTTGTCACGTTTTTCTGTCAATTCTTTCTCTGCCTTTATATGTCTTTCGTTTTATAATAATAACTATTATTATTTGTATTGTTATGTTACTACATCCACACGTTTTGAAAATAAATACAATTAACAAATGATAGAATTGGGTTGGGAGTCACCCACCTTCAGAATGTGAGGTCTTTCACATACATTGGCAGCAATATAGACGTTTGTTTAGTTAATAATACAGAAGGCGAGAAAAACATCTATTGCATTCATCAATTTCAGGAGGTCAATAGAAATTAGAACCATATCCAAAATAAATATCTCCATCTGCAACGTAGAATCCGTTGTATTATATGACTGTGAAACATTGAGGAGACAGGACAAAAGGGTACTTATGAAAAAGGTACAGACTTTCGTAAATGGTTGACTGCGCAAAATACAAGGATGGACACGGTTCGACAAGATCACCAACGTGGAATTGATGGGTAAATGGGGAAAAATACCAGTGGAGCATGAAATACGTAGGAGGCGATGGCAATGGGTATGCCATGCATTTCGCAAACCAGTGTATAACATTACCATACAAGCTCTGTTCTGGAATCCTCAGCGCATGATAAATAGAGGAAAACCAAGATGCTCATGGAAGAGGGAACTGGGAGTAAATGTAAAGGCAGCAAACATGACCTGGACAGAATTGGCTCATGGTAGGAAGATGTGGCGAAAATGTGTTGATCACTTATGCTCCACAGGGAGCAACACATGTGTGATTGATTGCTTGAATACATGAATTTATGTAATATGTATATGTGTATGTATGTGCATATAAGTCTGTTGTATATATATATATATATATATATATATATATATATATATATAGAGAGAGAGAGAGAGAGAGATAGAGAGAGAGAAAGATATATATATATCTATATATATATATAAATATATATATATATATATATATATATATGTATATATATATATATATATATATATATATATATATATTTGTATATATAGAAAGAGAAAGAGAGAGAGAGAGAGAGAGAGAGAGAGAGAGAGAGAGAGAGAGAGAGAGAGAGAGAGAGAGAAAGAAAGAGTGAGACAAATTCGTGTACCTGGGCAGCACGCTGTCGACATCTGTCAGCCTCGACGATGAGGTGACAAGCAGAATAGCAAGGGCCAGCACTGACTTTGGGAATTTGCGCTCGATGGTGTGGGTGCGTCGTGGCATCAGCGTCAAGATTAAACTCAAAGTCTACCGTACCACCATCATTCCAACCCTACTCTACTCCTGCGAAAGCTGGACTGTATACTGTGGACATGCACAGAGATTAAACCACTTCCACACAGGTTGCCCGAGGTGAATATTCCACATCCGATATCAAGATCGTGTCACTGACATCGAGGTTCTCTCGATGGCTAACATGCCCAGCATCCATGCACTGCTAGAGAAAGCACGACTAGGATAGGCCGGACACCTCGTCCGTATGTCAGACGAGCGGCTCCCAAAGAAGCTTCTCTACTGCGAGCTGAAAGAGAGATTTCGCTAGAGAAGCAGCCCATGGAAACGTTGTAAAGACAGTCTGAGGGACTCACTGAAAAGTTGCCAGATAGACGTCGACACTTTTGAATGTCTTGCGCAAAACAGATCTGACTGGAGAAGCGCAGTCAAATCGGGTGTAGCTACCGGCGAAGACAAGCGTGTTGTGAAAGCCCAGAGCAGACGCGAGGCCCGGAAATAACGAACAGCGGGAACACCATGACCTTCTACCGACCTCATGTGCCCGATATGTAGCAGATGTTTTCGTGTCCGCATTGGCCTGTTTAGCCACATGCGCACCCACACCCAACAGGGAAATCTGTGACAAGGATGATGTCGGCGGTCCTCATCGACAACGATGGACAGCTATTATTATATATGTATGTGTGTATATTGATTTGTATGGGAATGTAGTAGTATGCATTAGTAGGTATATGCATTGGTACATGTAATTTAATTTCATGCTTGGCCAACTTTGTTCTTAGAGACATTTCGTAATGCGCATGATCTGACCCACTCAACGGCTAATACAGTAACAATCATGCGTATGGTATACTGTTTGTCGTGGGTTCTTATTTTTGTATCCCCTTGTACAGTGGGACTCCATAGGGAACATTAGTTTTTTGTCCATGGTCAGCCGTCGCTGAAGTAGTCGTCATACCAAAAGGATTTAGAACATTCGAAACAGTTCCTATCCATCTCGTTCTTGGTCTGCCGCAGTTGCGAAAATCTAAAGGTTGTGCATTATAGGCGCACAGGGGTAGTTAGTCACGCTGCATTCGAGGTGACTTAATGCCGGTTATAAGGTAATCAAAGGATCGTATAAATTAGACTATAACACGTTTTTTTTCAAATAACAACCACATACAAGAACAAGAGGGCATAGCTGCAAATTAATTAAAGAAAGTTCCAATAAGATTTAAGAAATAATTTTTTAGCCAGAGAGTGGTGAATGCGATAAATGCATTGCCACATGAAGTAGTGCAGACATGGACAATTAATGCATTTACAAATATATTGGATGCACATAGCTTTTAGAACAAGGTAACGTAAATGAAACTGGTTGCATACAGAGTCTTCTAAACCAGTATAAAGATTTTAAGTTAAGTTATTCTCACTAGATGGCCGAACCACTCCATGTTCTCTCTTTCAGTTTTATCAGTGCAGGGTCTTGATTCAAAGATGCTTCGCTACCTCTTCATTCTGCATTTTGTTTCTCATAAGATGATGGTTTTTGCTGAGGCATCTCATCTGACATGTGATATATCTCTCTTTACTCCCAAATTTTAAAATTTGCTAACAGAGCTCTGTCTAGACTATAAATCAGCAATCTTTATGTTGACATGTTTTTGTTAGAGTGTTTCAATAATGGTGAGAGCTGGCGCTAACTTGATGACACCGATTCTCATTTCTGTCTTAACTTACATCCTGTATGAAAACACCACCCAAGCACTTAACTTCCTTCCTGTATGAAAACACCACCCAAGCACCTAACTTACATCCTGTATGAAAACACTACCCAAGCACTTAAGTTCCTTCCTGTATGAAAACACCACCCAAGCACTTAACTTCCTTCCTGTATGAAAACACTACACATGCACTTGACTTCCGGAATTTATTTTGTTTTGATATCGTTGAAGTTTAATCTATGTTTATTTTATGATTATTACATGGTTTAGCTTGTTTTGTCTCTAACGAAGACCGTGTTATATTTACATGGATTTTGTTTTGTATCTGTTCAGGTACTGTGGCTGAACCATGACCAGAAGTGTACATGATTTAACCGAATTTTGACCGCATTTCCCGCTACTTACTTCAATCCTTGAATCCTGATATTTAACTAGATAAGATTACATGAAGCCAGATAGCCAAAATCTGCTTTAATCGTTATGCGTCCTTCTCATTGGAGTACTTGATGGTCCATTTGCGTGGTGCAGATCATTTGTCCATCTCGTCGGCTGGCGGCCTCGCGTGCGGATGTAGTTGTATGGCCACCAGAACCACAACCCCTCGCCCCTCTACAGACAGTCATGTTGTCCACATAGCTGGCCCAAATGTCCTTTCGCATTGACGAAGAGTCGACGACATCCTGGAACTCTTTTTCGTAGCGGATATAGGTTTTTCGGGTGTGGTCTCATGGATATATTTAAAACCCTTCTTTTGATGTCTGTTTCGGTAACACGGAGCTTCGCTGCGTTTGATTTGGGTATGCTCCAAGCCTCACATCCATATACCATTGCCGGAATAATAAGGTTGTTGAAGAGTGTGCATCATGGCTTTGACGTCCGTTACCTCCGTTATATTTTTACCTTGTCAATGGATTTACGAAGACGTTACGCCGGCATAGACGGGGAACCTCCAACGCACAAAGGATTCCAGGAAATAGTGTTCTCAAAAGTAAGTATTACTAAAAACATTGTGTGTTTTTCAACAAAGTATTGGGCTATTTAGTACAAACACTTATTTCAGATATTCAAATGTTACAGTAGTAGCGTGATATATATTGCCGTCTGGGAAACCGTTCACCTGATTGTAAGATGTGTGCTCGTGTAAGAGGGAATGTTACCATTACTCTTCAACGATTCCTTGTCTTCACTAACAGTCATTTACAGATGGATATACTGGAGCATACCGCCACCGTGGGACGAACCCGGCCCGATTTTAATGAGAGCCAAGTACTATATACGCCCTGCCACTCTTACACTCGTTATATATGAAACAATCCAAACTAATTTGAGGCATAAGCCCTCTCATATTAGAGGCAAGCCACTTTTTGTATTTTTATTTATATGGTCTACAACCACGATGTCCCGCGCTGATCTGCCACCCCCACCCCATTTCTAAAACAGTCACGCCACTGTTTATCTTCTTATTTGCATGTTCTTTGACCAAGAGGCTGAGTGGCCTAGGGGCGAAACTCGCTCGGTTTTCACAATCCTAACGTTCCGGGTTCGATTCGCACTTGTGTCCAGTTTGGGAGACACTGGATTTCTTCTCGGGCTAATGCTCTTCCACGTACGGAAAGTAATGGCAAACTACCGTACTGCAAACATGCCAAGATAATTATAACATCCAAATAGTTGGCCGTTGTAAGAATCTACGTTCTGTAAAAGGACATGAGACTTACTTTCTACTTTTGACCAAGATGTCAAGTTGATCCTGCCAACCCAATCAAACCGCACCTTTTATATAAGCGTCATTCCACTGTTGATCTTATTTGCCAGTTCTGTAGCAGCAATGCCTTGCATTTATTAACCAACACCATCCCTTACAATTGTCGATTGTTTGCTATCATCAAGTGGGAGGCGTGTGCTGTCGTTAGATAAAGACACTCAATATATAAACAATATATATACACACCTATATTTGTGGCAACACTGATTCCCTGACGGTCCCAAACATTGTATCGTAGTGTTCAAAAAGTGGTACTCGCCTTGGAAATCATGTTGTCGACCTCATAGTCAATATTTCCTTCTCTGGTAAAGGCACTACCAAGGTAGGTAAAGCTATCAACTTATTTTAGACGTTGTTCATGTACAGTGACGTTTAGTTCTGTTTTCTTGGTGTTTACATTAAGACTAAAATTATTGCATTCTTGATTGCCAGCATGTCTTGTTCTCAGCACATGTTAATTGTGCAGTCATCGGCAAAGAGGAGATCTAATATAGTAGCTTCTTTCCCTTGTATGAGGGCCTTTAGGTGCCTCAGAATGAACAGCTGCCCATCCGCCGGTATCTGATCTGTATGCCAGTGTCACAGACACGTGTTACATCAGCAAGCATGGCTGCACATACCATGCTACAAAGTGTTGGGGCCAGCACACAGCCCTGATTGATTCCATTTTGACTAGGATTGCTGCAGAGAGTTGACCATCATTCAGTACGCGGGCAACATACCATCATTCAGTACGCGGTTAACATACCATCATTCAGTACGCGGCCAACATACCATCATTCAGTAAGCGGTCAACATACCACCATTCGGTACGCGGTCAACATACCATCATTCAGTACGCGGTCAACATACCATCATTCAGTACGCGGCCAACATACTATCATTCAGTACGCGGTCAACATACCATCATTTAGTACGTGGCCAACATACCATCATTTAGTACGTGGCCAACATACCATCATTCAGTATGCGGTCAACATACCATCATTCAGTACGTGGCCAACATACCATCATTCAGTACGCGGCCAACATACCATCATCAATCTGGTGGACAACTATGATGAATTTTTCGGGGCAACCAAATTTTGCATGATGCTCCAGAGGGCGACCCTGTATCAAAGGCCTTCTTCGGGACAACTAAAGTGGTATACACATCACGATGATGTTAGTTATCATTAATTTTGTGGCATATTCTTGTTCTATCGAACTGAAGACAGCGTGATGACGTTTTTAGCGAACCATAGGACCTCTTATGTGTGACTTTTAATGTCATACACATATCTTGAGTGGACCTTTTCTTTCTTCCCCTATAAGGATCCACTGGGTCATCAAGTTATTAGCTTTTCAACCCGTATACTATACATAGCTGCTGGCAGTGGTTGTGGGTGGGGAAGAAGAGAGGGGTTCGATTCTTGAATTTCCTATGAAATCCTCGAAAACCTTATTTGAGCCCTGCACACTTATGCATGAGAATGTTAATGCAGTGGTCTCTGAAGTACGCCCTATGTCCCGCGTCTTGTCTGCCGCATTTGTTGGTCCGGTCTGCATGAATCTGAAAAGCATATTTTATCTCTATACATTGTTTAATTTTTTGAAGTATACAAGAAAAGAAAGAATTAACACGTCTGATGTCTGTTTAATGAGCATGCGGTATTCATTGTAGAAGCAGATAATAACGACATTCGTGGCATATGCAAAAACATTGAGAAACTATTTGGAAGGAGTGCTATGCACGTCCGTAGTGTGAGATCAAACATGAATCTAGTTATTTCCAAATCGTTAGAATACATCGTTCTGAAAGACAAGAATCAGTGCATTTCAGTTTTCAGTTTTTATGATGAATTGCACTGAAGGTGTAGCCATAACGAGCACTAGTTACTAGGTAGCTTAAGCTGTTGCTGAAACAGGCACTCCATTCACCGACGGACATCTTTCAGAGAATGAATCATATCGGTAATGGAAGAGTTATAAACACGGAAAAACACATCTGTTCAAAATAATGTAGCTCGTAGAAATTAGACAAATGTATGATCGTAGAAGAAGAATAATGTAAAAAAGAAAATGAAATAAGATACCAGAATTAAACGAAAACGAAAAAGGAGAAAGAGGAGAATAAGAACGACAAGGAAAAGCAAAATAAGAAGAAAAATAAGGAGAAGTAGAAGAAGAAGAAGAATGCAGAGAAAAAGATAAAGGGAGGCAAACAAGAAGAAAATGAAATAGGTGAAAATAAAGAAAAATAAAGACCAAGAACAAGAAGAAGAAGAAAAATAGTTGAACAGAAACAGACAAGGCAAGAAATGTCTAGTACTATTCCTTTGCGCATAATAATCGACTAATGAGTGCGGGGGTTCACTTCTTCTTCTTCTTCTTTGCGTTCGGCTTAGTGCGCTCGTTTTATGCCACCAGATGGGCGCCTTCATGAAGTGACACGTCAGTCGCAGGTCCTCAATGGTTCCCCACAGTTTGTATTGTATGTTTATTTCTTCGAATCAGGTCTTCTCACGGGAGCCTTGGTGCAGTAGACATGTTTGCAGGATTTGTTCTGGAGTCTTGGGGTCCTGTCTTCCCTGTGCATTGTGCAGTCTGTACCGCTTTCTTTTTTTTTCTATTTGTGCATTAAGTCTTCAATTACCTTTTCTGAGGCCGAAAATTGTGGTATACTGTTTCAAATTCAGTCTATTGATTGGTTCATGTTGGTATTTGCTGTTTGCTCTCTCTATCCACTGTTGTTTACATTGTTTGGGGATGTGTGCCTTGACTTCTGCCAGTGACACTGGGTGGGTGAATTGTTCTTTTTGTTTTCTCTCCCTGGCCAGTCTGTCCGCCCATTCATTCCCATGTATGCCGCAGTTAGCTGGAAACCACTGGATGTTGATGTTATTGTGGTCTGATTGTGGTGTTTATTGTTTATTTTATGTGACATCAAAGTGAATTCAATGTTCTCCAAGAATTGCGACTACGAAGTATGACAATTGATGAATGAAACAACACGTCTGGTGTGAGAACAATTTGAAATCAGACTGTTTGAAAATGTAAGTTAGTTTTACAATGGGAATTATTGATCTCCACTTAGAAGACTGTCAGAAGGAAATGTAAGTTAGTTTTACAATGGGAATTATTGATCTCCACTTAGAAGACGGTCAGAAGGAAATGTAAGTTAGTTTTACAATGGGAATTATTGGTCTCCACTTAGAAGACGGTCAGAAGGAAATGTAAGTTAGTTTTACAATGGGAATTATTGATCTCCACTTAGAAGACAGTCAGAAGGAAATGTAAGTTAGTTTTACAATGAGAATTATTGGTCTCCACTTAGAAGACGGTCAGAAGGAAATGTAAGTTAGTTTTATAATGGGAATTATTGGTCTCCACTTAGAAGACGGTCAGAAGGAAATGTAAGTTAGTTTTATAATGGGAATTATTGGTCTCCACTTAGAAGACGGTCAGAAGGAAATGTAAGTTAGTTTTATAATGGGAATTATTGGTCTCCACTTAGAAGACGGTCAGAAGGAAATATTCAAAGATATAAAATTGATCAATTTTTAATATTTGTTGCCACAAGACCAGTTAACATTTCTGAAGCAATTTGTTTTTTGTTTATAGACTTATGTCAGTATTTGGTATAATGCTTCTGTATGGACATATTTTCTTGCGGATATTTCAGTTTTTAGTCATATCTACCAGTATGAACAAATAGGTTCTTTGGATTCCTGTCAGTTTTTGCTACGCTCTACATTTATTAACACATGTTCTCTTGTGCATTTCTGCCAGTAGTTTGTAGACTACACATGTATGAACAAATGTTCTCTGTTAGATTCATGGCTGTATTTGAGACAATCTACATGTATGGACAAATGTACTCTTGTGGATTCCTTTCAGTTTTTGGTACAATCTACAAGTATGGACAAATGTTCGTTTGTGGATTCCTGTCAGTGTTTGGTACAATCTACATGTATGGACAAATGTTCGTTTGTGGATTCCTGTCAGTGTTTGGTACAATCTATTTAAATGAACAAATGTTCTTTTGTGGATTTCTGTCAGTATTTAGTTCTATTTACATGTATGGACAAATGCTATGTTGTGGATTCCTGTCAGTATTTAGTACAAATCTATCCTTATAAACAAATGTTATCTTTTGGATATATGTCAGTATTTGCTACAATCTGCCCGTGTGAAACAATGTTATCTATTGGATTCATGTCATATTCGGTAGAACATAACTGTTTTAACGAATGGTTTCTTGTTGATTTATGTCAGTATTTGGTAGAAAATAAATGTATGGCACGTGTTCTCTTGTGGACTGCTGTCAGTATTTGGTCCAACAATACCTGTATGAAAAAAGTTATCTTGTGTATGTCAGAATTTGGTACCGTCTACCTGAATGAACAATTGTTCCCTTGTTGATATATGTTTTTGTAGGAAATGCATTTGTGGACACGTGTTCTCTTATGGATTCCTTTCAGCATTTGGTACAATCTACCTGTGTGAACAAATGTTCCATTTTGCATTGTTGTCATTGGTACAATCTACTTGTATGAACAATGTTGTTGTTGTATACTTGTAATAGTATTTAGTACAATTTACCGGAATGAGTCAATGCTATCTTGTGAATATTTCAGCTTCTCCTACAATGTACCTGTGTGAACAAATATTTTCTGTTGGATATCTGAGTGTTTGTTACAATGTATCTTTGTGAACAATTGTTTTCAGTTGGTTTTTTCAATTTAATTTCTTCTGCATTGTACCTTTGTGACCTTTTTTGTTCCTGTTGGTTTTTTTTCGATTTGGTTTTCTTGTTACAACGTACCTGCATAAACAAATATTTTCTTGTGGAAATTTCAGTTCTTTTGAAGTGTACTTGTGTGAACAAATATGTTCTTGTAGATTTGTACCAGCATTTGATACAATCTACGTGTGGGAACAAACATGCTGTTATGAATTTGTGCAAGCACTTTGTGAGATCTACCTTTGTGAAGAAACATTTTGAAGAAGAATGTCATTCCGACTTTCGAACAAATTGATCTGATAAACATTTGATGTCAATTCGCATAATTGGCTCTCTGAGTTTATAATCTCAGTTGATCAACATTTTGACCTTTTAAACTCGTTGCAATCATTATCATTCATCCTGTTGTGCTGAACTTCATGACTTTTTGGTTACGTTTGGTATTTCCAATTTGCCAGTTCATAGTTAATATGGCTTTCTATTTCTGGAATATATGCGTGTCTTTCTGCGTTTCATTATGCGTCTGTGTCTGCTTTGGACAAAGCATAGATGGGAAAATGAATGCTGGTATATTGTCTCTGATGTTTACTACAATTTGTGCTGAAAGGGCATAGGGGACATTTATTTTTGTTTAACTTTTATTGGTAGCTCCAAGATTCTGGACGGAATTTCTTTGATATGTTAAGCTTTTTTCATGCGGCGTGTTTAGTTTCCTTAGTTTGGATGAATGATCAACGTTATTGTACACGGTTAATCCCATAAGTGCTCTGTTCTTCTCAATATTTTTTTAAGAATCTCTTCATAATGCATGAGCTCCGTAGCATAGGTGAGAATTTCGTAATTGGCTAGATTTTAAACATAACTTTGAATGTTTCCCGTGCAACGGACATTAAGTCTACTATTCTTGTTTTCCAACTGCCGAGAAATGTTTAACGTGCGAGACACTGAACACGGGCCATCTCTACTATCCCGTGATCCGGAAAAATACCATGAAGTCCAGGTGAAAACATCTCGGTTTCCACAATGATTTGAACGTGCATCCTGCAGCATCCGAGACCGACGTCTAACTTAGAGACTGCTCAGCCCTCACTTAGTTTCCTTATTGTATACTACGAACGTGAAAAGAATGTCATTGAAAGAACACAGAAACATTTCAGTAAATTAAATACATTAACAAATGTATAACCTAATGTTCCCGTCTGCTCTAAGCCCATGATAATTTCATTACATTATTTTGTTACGCTTAATTTTTGTGTAATTATTATTTAATATAATTTTCCAGTGAAAATACGACGTCATTATACAGCGAGTGTTACATTTATCTTTTGTTCTGAATCTTGTCGTGGTTTTTGACCTTAAATATATTAAAATAAAAACGTTTTCAATCATGTATAAACGTGGTTTGTTTTTATTGCTGTTTTAAGCGAACAACTGCAAAATACGCGATGTGGTCGTCGAAGAGCTGTAATAAATACGGGGTGTGGTCCGTGAAGAACTGTAGAATACGCGATCAAGTCCACGAACGATTGTAAAACGCACGATGTGGTCTCATAAGAACATTAAAACACACGATGTGGCCCGTGAACAAAAAGTAAATTTCGCGATGTCTACCTCGTACTGAAAAGTTTGAAGACCCTTGTCTAATTGGATTGTCTGACTGACAGAGTGGTAGAGCGCTGGCTTCTCACACGAACCGTGATGTATTCAAACCTTCTTTATTTTTACATTTCAGCCGACCAATTTGAGAATGAGTACCTGACTTACTGTTATGTGAGAAAGACAATAGAGAAGGGAACTTCCAACCCCTAGCATAAAATGATAAATGCAACATACAAGGAGTTGTTGCTTGAAACCTCATCTGGCAAAGCATTGTCAACGACATATTTTCTGAAGTAGTAAAGGGATTAGATGGGATAATTACAGAAGTTTCTTCTTCGTTCTTATTTTGTCGTACTGTTCTTGCCAAGCAACGTAACAGAGAGCCAAGTACGGTGATTTCTTGTTATTGCCAAGTGGGAGAAGTGTGTTGTCGCTAGGTGCAACTTCCTGAGCGTGTCAGAGACAACTTAAATCCATTAACGTCGTAGCCTGCCTCTTGCTGGTGGACAGGAGACCTACATTTGATATGCTCTTAATGCAGGCTTGCCATAATGCATTCTAAATGACCAAATCATTTGATTTGTTGAGAGTCAATGTAGGTACTAACTGGGTTTGTCCCATCTGTCTCGCTTGGGGACGGCGTGGCCTAGTGGTTAAGTGGCAGGGCTCACAACCGATAGGTGCTGGGTTCAATCCCCATCACAGCACCGGCAGTTACCCCGGGGAAGCAAACCCTTAGAAAATGCAGGAGGAAGCAGACCCTTACATAAAATGTATGCTTAAGTCGGATGCACTGGGCCGACAGGCGCAAAATAAAAACCACAGTGCACCGAACACCGCCTTGGCGTTTAGAGAAATAAGGCGAACGCAACAAAAAACAAAAAAATCTGTCTCGCTCAGCGTGGTGTTGCGGATTCGGTTACAGATTGTCTTTTTTGCTGCACTTCTCACACAGCGCATGTCACAGCTCTGGATCGTTTTCTTATGTGTAAGGACCATGGTTGACATTGGTAACACAATCTATGAATGAATGTTATTCGTCTATCGTAATCGATGAAGACAACTTTGTTAGCATTCACTGTACTCTGTTCTCACGAACAGATGGCAAACTCCGAACCTGGAATTGTCTGCTGAACTGTCTACATGGAAATAAGACACATCCTTCCACCGGAGTTGAAGAAGGGTTGATGTGAGGACTTGCAGACCGATCGTCTCTGTATGGCCTTATCTATTCTTGATGCCTCATATCTCTGAACACTCTCAGCAATAGTTCTGCCCCAGTCTGTCAGATTGGTGGCAATTCTTTCCCAGTCATTATGGTTAATACCACAATATTTCAGTGATCTACTTAGTGTGTTCTTCTGCCCACCGCCTGCTCTCTTGTCATTCTAGAGTTTACCTTAGAGAAGCTATTTTGGTAGACGTTGATCCAACATGCGTACCACATGACCAGCCCATATCAGCCATGATGTACATACCATACTGTGAATACTGGACATAACCGATCACGATAACACCTCTGTACTTGGCACCATGTCCTGCCATCTAATCATCAGTAGTTTTCGCAGGCAGTGTACGTGGGCGTGATTTAATTTCCTGACATGGCGAGTATAGACGATCCAGGTTTCACATGCATATAAGAAAGTAGGTAGAATAATTGCAGCGTAGACATTTTTGTTTTTTTGAGCCCTGTTCCCTAGCCTATCCCACAGCTTAGTATAAAGTCAACCAAATGCCTCACTTGCCCTAGCTAGTATAAAGTCAACCAAATGCCTCACTTGCCCTAGCTAGTATAAAGTCAACCAAATGCCTCACTTGCCCTAGCTAGTATAAAGTCAACCAAATGCCTCACTTGCCCTAGCTAGTATAAAGTCAACCAAATGCCTCACTTGCCCTAGCTAGTATAAAGTCAACCAAATGCCACACTTGCCCTAGCTAGTATAAAGTCAACCAAATGCCTCACTTGCCCTAGCTAGTATAAAGTCAACCAAATGCCTCACTTGCCCTAGCTAGTATAAAGTCAACCAAATGCCTCACTTGCCCTAGCTAGTATAAAGTCAACCAAATGCCACACTTGCCCTAGCTAGTATAAAGTCAACCAAATGCCTCACTTGCCCTAGCTAGTATAAAGTCAACCAAATGCCACACTTGCCCTAGCTAGTATAAAGTCAACCAAATGCCTCACTTGCCCTAGCTAGTATAAAGTCAACCAAATGCCTCACTTGCCCTAGCTAGTATAAAGTCAACCAAATGCCTCACTTGCCCTAGCTAGTATAAAGTCAACCAAATGCCACACTTGCCCTAGCTAGTATAAAGTCAACCAAATGCCACACTTGCCCTAGCTAGTATAAAGTCAACCAAATGCCTCACTTGCCCTAGCTAGTATAAAGTCAACCAAATGCCACACTTGCCCTAGCTAGTATAAAGTCAACCAAATGCCACACTTGCCCTAGCTAGTATAAAGTCAACCAAATGCCTCACTTGCCCTAGCTAGTATAAAGTCAACCAAATGCCACACTTGCCCTAGCTAGTATAAAGTCAACCAAATGCCACACTTGCCCTAGCTAGTATAAAGTCAACCAAATGCCACACTTGCCCTAGCTAGTATAAAGTCAACCAAATGCCACACTTGCCCTAGCTAGTATAAAGTCAACCAAATGCCTCACTTGCCCTAACTATTCTTATATTCACTTCATCATCTAAGTTGATAAAGAACTGCCAAGTTATATGAATTTGTTAACATTTGTTCAACAGCGGCTGTGTACATTGACTGAAGACTCTGAACATCTTACCATCAGCCCATCTTACTACGATCCTATCTTTCTCACTGATTTCAGAATTCCCATGTTCACTTTAGATCTGGTCTGCACAGCCCGTAAACAGCATGTAGAGCACTGTAACAATTCCTCATATCGTTCTTGTTAGAAAAAGTCTGCATTTCATACGCCTTCTGACTGAGCCACTTTATCTTGCAAATCACGGAGCTGTCGCTGTACAGTCGCTCGAGCTCTTGTGAAGTCATTCTTTGTTTGCCACATATTGAGGATCATTAGTAGAGTGCGGTGCTTCTCGTCTAGCAGGGGCTTGATCAATCCACAGTTCTCATCAAATCAATCTTGATGGTTGCGTCTAGAGGTACCGAGAGCATCAACAGCAGTAGAGTGAACCGTTTTGATAAAGGTGGCCCAACTGGATTTTATGTCAGTCATAGCATTGTCCAGTTTGTTTAGCTGATCTGTCAGAGTTTGAGCAAATGAGTGTGGTGCGCAGTTATGTCTGGGACCGGAGATGTTGAGACGTTTTGAAGTTTTAGTGTTTTGTGGGCACCTAGGAGCTTGGATAGGAAGGTTCATTTTAGAAATCTCCAGTCTGTGGTTCGTCCAGTATTCTTCTCCACACATAGTCTTTGTCACACGTACATCCTGACGGTCCCGTCTGTGAACAATGACATAACCAACCAGGTGCCAGTGCTTTGACCGTGGGTGCATCCAAGTGATTTTATTGCGGTTAGGGAGACGAAACACTGTATTGGTAATCACAAGTTCGTTAGCCGCACATGTCTTCAAGAGTAGGTGTCCGTTATTATTGCAGCTACCGATGTCATTTCTGCCAATCACCCCGTCCCATGAAATAGTCAACACCCACTTGAGCATTGAAGTTAACCAGACTGACGAAAGGGGACGGCGTGGACTAGTGGTTAGGTGACACTGCTCACAACCCGGATGGTGCTGAGTTCGCTCCCCATCACAGCACCTGTTACCCCGGGGAAGCAAACTGTAAGAAAATGCAGGAGAAAGCAGACCCTTACATAAAAATCATGCCGGAGTCGGATGCACTGGGCCAACAGGCGCAAACTGAAAACATAGTGCAACGCACACCGCCTTGAGGAATACAGAAATAAGGCGAATGCAAAAACATATTTAAAGAAATAAAAAATATAGCAGCTTGTCTAATGAGGTGAGTGTTGGACGGGATCCCCGTAGTAGTGAATGACACGCAGATGAAGCCAAGCATAGCACAACCTCCTCGAAGACCCCGTTCCGCCTTCATCAGCACGCTCGGGATGTGAGGAAAGCTACTGCAACCCGTCTCTCAACGCCCTTTTCAGGGCGCACAAATAGGTAACCTTCTCAGTGTGGGCATTCCCAAATAACAATAGCACGTCAGTTTGGAGGACAACAGTATACTTTCATCAGGCGCTCGGCATGTAAGGAAAGCTATTATAAGTCTCCACGAACTTACTTTTCGGGAAACACACAATGAGTAATCATACTCATCCTGAATATTGACCAACAACAACATGAACAAGAACCAATAATGACAGATTAGGTAGAGAAATTGAGGTTCGATGTAAAAAAGCAAGTGCATCTCCATATCAGCTGAAACATCCAAACATTCAAATGGCCTCCATTGATCAAAAGTATTTTTGTACCAACACTACATTATATCCGCAAAACATGGAAATGAATATAGGCACAAGAGAGAAAGGTTTAGACCTGTGAGATGAGATGCTTAAAAATAACAATCATTAGGAGAGAAAGAATGAGAGAAATTGTCGAAACAAAACAGTCCATCGATATATGGATAGGAAGAAGTGGTTCGTTCACATACTGAGAATACAACATTCGAGTTTACCCCTGCGCGATTATAACGCGCAGTAAACAGACTTCCGCAACTGTGGAAGACCAAATACCAGGTGCGTGGAAAATAATAAGCATATGCTAAACAACGTCTGGTTGTCGATATGTACAGCAATGCATCTGACCCTAGACAGACACCTGGGATTCACCACGTCACCTAACGAAATATCTGAATAATACTAGAGATCGCGCGAGAAATTCGGATACGAGTAACATATATGAGCAATATCTTTAATACTAAAACAGTTTACAGTACTAGCGAAGTGTGGATGCAGACATACATTTACATAAATATATATATACCAGTTTGGCAGACACTGAGAGTCTTCCTCGGTGCAATCGCTCCTCCGCGTACGACAAGTAGTGACAACCTATCGTACCGCAACCTGCCATATATATATATAAAGCTCCGAAACCTGGACATTGCTGAAACATGACATGTCGAGACTGGAAACCTTTTACATGTGCAACCAGCGGCGTATCCTGGGTATCCCGTGGTATGACTACATCCGCAACGTGGAGGTCTCTGCTAAAACAGGCCTCCACCAATGCTCAGAAACACGTTCCCGGCGCCGAGTTTCTTTGTTCGGTCATGTTGTACGGCTGGACCAGGAGACCCCTGCCTACAAGATACTACACAAGTCATTCCTCAGCGCCAAAAGTCTTCCTCCGACGGGCTAAGGACGCAGAAGCGGTAGTCCCCGAACAGTATGGCTTCAGCAAGTAACAACCTGCACCTCCACCCTGGACGAGGCCTTGGACCACGCCACAGCTGTGGGTCACATATGTGGCCGACCGACTCAAATGACATCAGACGTCTAAGCGAACATTATTTTTATTATTATTATTATTATATATATATATATATATAAATAAATAATTGTTTTTTTTATTTTTAGTTTTTCAGCTTAAAAATCGAATATCTACATACCAAAATAGATCTTTCCATTGTCTAGCTCCTATATTTGCCGATGTATTAATAGTTTTAATCAAAAATTATTTCCATCATTCTGTCGCTCAATGTTTGTGCAGTTAGCCGACGATGATACGTAATTTGAACAGAGTTCGTCTAGATATACACACACATAATCACGCACATGTGCTCACGCACAGACAGATACACACACACACACAAACATACGCTCTTTTCATCTCTTACACCCACACACATACAATATCACGCGCATACGTTTAGAAATGCACGCAAAGTATGTGACTTATCTTTAATTATACCCACTATCTTCACATTTGTAATGTTGGGTTGTTGAGTTTGTTCTGTATGTATATATATATAATGAGTAAATGATTATGTATTGTGCCCTTGGACTGCTACTTTATATATATATAATTTTTGAATTTTTGTGTGTTTTTACGATCGCCTTTTTTCTCTAATCCCCAAGGCTTTTACTATGCGCATGTCGGCTCAGTGCATCCGACTTCAGCATGCATTTTATGTAAGGGTCTGCTTCCTCCTGCATTTTCTCTGGGTTTGCTTCCCCGGGGTAGCGGCCGGTACTGTGATGGGGATCGAACCCAGGACCTTCGGAGTGTGCCACTTAACCAGTTGCCAACGCCATTCCCATATATATATATATGTATAAATATACAACAATGAGCAGATTAACAAAAAGGGTCTGGGAGAACATGAAGCTGACTGTTAAAACAAAAACACTTATTTGCCATACCTGTGTCCACAGCACCCGACTTTATGGCAGTGAGACATGGTATACCTACATGCAGCAGGAGAGGCATCTAATCAGCTATTACATGATGTGCTTGCGCAGATTCCTGGTGGTTGGGTGACAATACATGATCACAAAAGCAGAGGTGTTGGAGAGAACAGTCACTGTCGCGATCTTTTCTATGTTTACTCTTCGAATGATCCAATGCCTGGGACATACTAAAGAGATGGATGATGGCGGAATACCAAAAGATCTTCTCTATTGGAAAATAGTTTGGAAATAGGGCTCGTAGACGGCCGCTACTTCCGTGTAAGGATGAATGCAAGCGGGATATGAATGATGAACTCATCGATATGGAATCATGGGACAGGACGCCATGAATCGTGTTGTATGGAGGGGTAGGATTAAGCATGGAATACAGACAAAGGAGATGCTGAATGCGGATAGGATAAAGATCCGGCGATCGAGAAGACACGCCACACCATGCGACTCTGCAAACCTTTCGGACTTTCATTGCACACACTGTTGAAGACGATTCTCTGCTCGGATCGATTTTACAAGTCACATTCGTTATCATCATATATATATCGTACTGGCACGATGGACTGTTCCGAGTTATACAAATTTGAAGGGTGAAACGAACCTGAGAAAACAATCCATCCAACATCAACAACTATAGAGGATAACTAACTGATAACAAAGGAAGAGGTACCTGCAACAGAAAGACATTGAGAAAAGGGAAGGCGGCCGGCGTGGAAAATATACCACCAGAGCTCTTACAGGCAGGTGGAGAGATAGTGGAGGAAGGCCTGACACACATCTGCAACAAAATATGAGCGACAGGAAACTGGCTTGACTTATGGACAAAATCAATGGTTATACCGTTTAATAAGTCTGGAAACCTAAAGCTGTGCCAAAATTACAGAACAATAAGCCTCATCTTAGCAAGGTCATGCTTAGATTAATCCTCAACCAATTGAAACCCAAAGCAGAGAACATCATTGCTGAGAAGCAAGCAGGATTCAGACATGGAAGAAGCACTACAGAACATATATTTAATTTAATGCTGCTAAGCGAGAAATATCTAGAACAGCAGCAAACACTGTATCATGTGTTTGTTGATTTTAAGAAGGCGTTAGATAGGGTATGGCATTAAGCGATATGGGCAAACACGAGGATGTATAACATCAACGGAAATAGTAAAACGGTCCTTGAGCACCTGAATGACAAGGCGTCCAGCGTAGTTCTTGTGAATGGGAGGCGAGGGGACTGGTTTCGCACATCAGTTGGTGTGAGACAGGAGTGTACACTCTCTCCAACCCTTTTTAATATATTTCTTGAGGGCATTATGAGTGAGGCACTTGGAGGTCACGTTGGTACTGTCAAGATAGGGGGCCGAACGATTACCAACCTTTGTTTTGCAGATGATATCGACCGGTTGGCCGGTTCAGAAGCTGAACTCCAGAAATGGGTCAGAAGGCTCGATGAAACAGCTCTTGACTATGGTATAGAGATAAACGCTGGAAAGACAAAATTAATGTCCAACAACGCCAAGGGCTTCAACAGCAGGATAAAAGCTAACGGTCAGGAACTCGAAGTGGTTGACCGTTTTAAATATCTGGTGTCGGTTGTCAGTGATGAAGGATCAAAATGTGAGGTGTTGGCCAGAATAGCACAGACAATAGGGCGCTTGCACGGCTTAACAAAATCTGGCAAGATAAACGGTTAGCACTATGCACGAAAATCAGATTAATGCGTACACTGATCCTGTCAATATTCCTCTATGCTTGTGAGACATGGACAGTTACAACTGACCTTCAGCGAATAATACATGACTTGGAGATAAGATGTTTCCGAAGACGTTTAAACATTACGTACAAAGATCGAGTTACAAATGAGGAAATACGAGATAGAATAACAACAGCAATATCGCCTTTTAAAGACCTGTTGTCAACTGTCAAAAGACGGAAACTTGCATGGTACAGTCACATATCGAGATCAAATCGTTCCTACAAATACGATCCTACACGGAAAAGTGCAAGGCAGACGACTAAGAGGCCGTCCCAAACAGAGGTGGGAGGAAAACATAAAATAATGAACGAATCTTCGACCAGAAGAGGCACAGGCAGCGGCCGCTGACAGAGAAGGGTGGCGTAGTGTTGTGAGGATGTCTCCATGTGTGCCCCAACGACCTCACCGATTACGGTATGTCCTGACCTGACCTGATATATATACACATATATGTGAATATATACATGCAGCTGACATGGATACATATATCCCATAGTACAGAAAAGTCTCTAACTGGTGTATTTACAACAATTTGCAGAAGAACTGCCTGCCATTCGGTTGATATCTGGATTTCACAAAGAGCTCTAAACAAAAAATAGATCACACATCATACTAGAAAATTTAATTAGAATGTCATCTTCCAGCGGCGAGAATATATTTATGTAATGTCTAGTACGTGTATCGACACTTCGATCTAAACATATATTAAATAACTTAGTTTCTCTTACAACATTAAATGAGCAACATATTAACATTAATTTACAAAATAACTCTCCATTGGCTTACATACATTTACAAAATGTGAAACATGTGCTTAGTTAATCTTGGTGGAGAAATAGTGCTTAATCTTAGAATGTTATTAAACGCTAAATGCTCCTTTCAATGTTACGCCATCGATGCTTCTTTCTACCCAACTTTCGTCTTTTTCTTTTGACTTGTTTGAATGCATGTACCACACTTTATCAGTTACATAGTTGTATAATATTTAAATGTAATATCATTTTAAGTTATCGACATATTTATTTGTTAGCGGACTATATGGCATCACCAGATACACACGCACGCACGCACATACACACACACATATACACACATATATACACACTTATACACACACCCACAGACACATACCCACATACACACACCCACACACATACCCACACACCCACCCACACACTCAAACACCCACATACACACCCACACACATACCCACACACCAACACACCCACAGACACACACCCACACACATACCCACACACATATCCACCCACCCACACGATTGCTCTTCATGGGACAAAGTAATCACAACCACCATACTGCGCACCTGCAAAGAAACTTGTAACAGCCGAAAGGTTGGCAGTTGTAGGAAGCGATGCTCTACAAACGACTAGCTACTTTTTTGTCTATTTTACGAAAGGTGTTCAAAGAGTATCGGACCTTTTTTTGAGAGGAAACAAAAAACATGGGCGTTGTCCTTCTGCAGGGATGTTTAGGAAACTGACATGCGCATTACTGACGGGTTTTCCTGCCCTCAGAATGCGTCAGTCGCTGACAGTCACGATTTTAGTTTTTAGTCTAATTAGCAGCCGTCGTGTTTTCATTCATCACGGTACGCAGCAATGTCAAAGTCTTACTAATAGTTGTCTTCGACTTCCGTTGGGTTGTGCATCACGTGCATACACCAAAAAGATAAGAACATTACCATTAAGTAGATACTGGAGACAATCTGTCGCCTTTGTAATGCTGTTCAACGCAAAGAACCAAAATTGCAGACAACGGGAACTTGGCAGATCCATCATGACAACGGGAACTTGGCAGCTCCACCATGACAACGGAAACTTGGCAGCTCCACCATGACAACATGATCTTGGCAGCTCCACCATGACAACGGGAACTTGGCAGCTCCATCATGACAACATGATCTTGACAGCTCCATCATGACAACGGAAACTTGGCAGCTCCATCATGACAACGGGAACTTGGCAGCTCCATCGTGACAACATGATCTTTGCAGCTCCATCATAACAATGGGAACTTGGCAGCTCCATCATGACAACGGGAACTTGGCAGCTCCATCATGACAACGGGAACTTGGCAGCTCCACCATGACAACAG
The DNA here is from genome assembly GCA_036924085.1 of Ariolimax columbianus. NCBI lineage: Eukaryota > Metazoa > Mollusca > Gastropoda > Stylommatophora > Arionidae > Ariolimax > Ariolimax columbianus. The sequence goes on along the minus strand of JAVGWX010000005.1, from coordinate 38,946,930 downwards.
GATCTTTGCAGCTCCATCATGACAACGGGAACTTGGCAGCTCCATCATGACAACATGATCTTGGCAGCTCCATCATGACAACGGGAACTTGGCAGGTCCATCATGACAACCCACTCGAGCGTTCTTCGCATCTGATTAAGATTTTCTTGGCCAAACACAACACTCCTCTGGTTGTCCAGGCTACATATTCCCCGGCTTGGCACCTTGCGGTTTTTAGCTGTTATTAAAGCTGGACATTGCACAGAAAGGGACACGCTCTGAGTCACGATAAGACATGATTGCTTAGGCGATGATCCAACTGTACTCCATTCTCAAAGAACTTTTCCTAAAATGCTTCCAATAATTGCCGGATCACTGGGAAAAGTATGTGCAGCCACAAGGAGTGCACTTTGAAGGGGATATGGGTTTTAAACCTCCAAGTGAGTAATTGAATTGTTAGTAGGTCTGTATGACGGATCCTTGGAATAACCTACAGAGATCGTGTCACAAACGTCAATATAAAAAAAACAAGCACACAGTCTAGTAGACCTTATTGAGACCTACTATCAGTAATAAAGGCACAAAAGGTCCATGTACTGCGATCGAGGGGACTACCAATCAAAATACTCAGAGGAACTGTCTCCAGAAAGAGAAAAAGTGGCCGCCCCAAGAAACGCTGGACAGATGATATTCGGAAGTGGACTGGACAGTCTCTGGAGGACACCGGAATTATGGTGCTAGACAAAAATGGCGTGAATATGTTCATGAGGCAGCGGCTATACCAAAACGACCTCACACAGACCAACGATGAATCCCACACCGCCCTGGAGAGGGTTTGGCGCGCTGTTAAGCACATGCCCAAGACACATCACTCAAAAGTGGAGGGATGCCCCTACGACCTGTCTGAGGGTTAAGAAAACGATAAGATGAGACGATATATATAAGTATATATATAAACTAATTACTTAGCAGTGCATTATCCAATATATACAATATGATTTTATGAAAAAGACTCCTTGAATATCTCACTATCTTTATTTCAACTAAAGTCGATGCAAGTGCACGTCACATGTGGCATCACACTAACGCAGATGTTTACAGCAAAGAGACGAGTAAACAAAACGCCTGAAAGTTCAAGAACAATGTCTAGATAAGGAGACGGAACATTTATTCGTGTGTATGCTAACAACGGTCCAGCCTCCAGAGCCACGATGCTATGAAACCGAAGGACATCGTCTTATCTTGAAATCCAAACAGTAAAGATAAAAAGAGGGTGAATTTTGCAGCAAAAAAATAAATTTACTGTCTAATTTAGACTAATATCTTTGCGCACTGTCTTAACTTGCTATTTTTGTAACATCCACGACGTCTGACTGTGCGATGAATTTTAATTCATGAGAAATTATTCCTGATGTATTGTGTTCTTCAGTCAGATTGAATTAATATATTTTTGGAGGAATTGTCCAAACATCGATCATTGTCGCTAGGTAGGCTGATTAACTTTAAAACAACATCTGATTTTTCGACGTGTTTGAAAAAAGGTAACTGTTTAAACTCCCACATAAATCAAATGATAGTGGTAACGTTAATTCTAGAGCCACGTCTAGCCTGGACACACCTAATGTTTCTGGGTTTTATATTCTAGCTGCTCTCGTGATTTGTAAAAATATTGTTTTTATATCGATTGTTTTTGTTGGATAAAGTTTCCTTGTCGGAAGACACGCGGTTTAAATCCAAGAAACGAGTCCATATTTCGTTTTATCAGGTCAATCATTTTAGTTTGGCTCGATGTACTTCAAATTACATTAAATAACCCGATCAATACCCTTAGTGAAGTTCCATTATCGAACTAATTTTACTAATTGCATTTCTGTATTTACTACTTTTAATTACTCCTGATTCCGTTATGTTATTTTCCGAAAAAAGTGACGTCATTATACTCCAGGCAATGTTCACTCCCCCCCCCCCCCCCCCGCCCCCACTCCCGCTAAATGTGAAGAGTTTAGATACTTACAGGTTATGTAACTCGCTGTTTGTATACACTCCTGTTCCGTTTTTCTCTGTCTGCCTTATGTAGGATTTAATAATCTTGCAATTTGTGCATTGCTAGTTCATCGACTGATGTGTCTTCTCCAGAAAGGGCGCCATCTGACAAATTTCAAAATGGCATATCTATCAAATTTCAACGCCCCACCCCTCTACACCTCCCCTCCCTTTGCGTGTGTCTCTTAAGCCAGAATGGCAGCTTTTGTATTCCCGCAAACCTCGGCACACCCAGGACAGTAGATCCACACATGTTCCCAAATGTTGGAGGCTTCTAGTCCACAATCTACTCATGCCACACCGGGCCTTTATGCACCTTCCGAAGCAAGGACTGATGGACGATGTCGACCCCGAGTAAAGAGGACCCAAACTGCTACCATCCATTCTGATACTGGACTGTAGTGACAAGTAATCACCCTTCTTTCGGCAACTACTCTCCCTCTAGCAGAAAAAATCCCCTATACGGCATTATACGGTTCAAGCATAAAGTATTTCATGTACAAAAGCAGTCATTGTTATTTGTTCTCTAATTTATGTTACCACCGACAGATGAAGCACAGGCGGAGACCGCGTACAGAGAGGGGGTAGCGTGGAGTTGTGTGGCTGCCATTATGTGTGCTCCAATGACTTAACCGGTTATGTGATGACCTCACTGATTTGTGTTAACAATGTACATAAATCAAAAACACACAGAGAACCACTGTTTACGCTGTGAGCACGCAGATATATCAGTCAACATCAACAAGAGACGTAATAGGTATTCCATAGATTTGAAGTTTCCGTCTGCTACCACAATTTCACGCTGCAATAAAGTGCTGTTTTTAGTATCTCAACCAACTTAACGTCATTTTAAAATTGTGCATTTGACCTAAATTCATTTCTCCAACTTGTTACAATGGATTATAGATATAGTTAGATCCAAATGTGTTTATCATAGACCCAAGCCTTGTTTTAACACACGTGTTGAGGATGATGAGGATTATGATGATGTTCTTCTTCTTCTTCTTCTTCTTCTTCTTCTTCTTCTTCTTCTTCGTACGATGTCAGACGTCAATCTTTATTTTTTCGAAAAAAGCAGCGCTCATCCTGAGGCTATCGACACTGCCATAGAGCTTGTCTAGTGTTGCCACTGGTGATGGCCACATCTATTTTCTCTGATCCTCGTATGTCGGGCAGTTTTGCAGCAGATTTTCAGCGGGCATTTTCCCAGTACCGCACCTGCATTCGTCAGTGCCACCTATCTTCAATTTATTGAATAGGTGGTACCTCAGTCTATTGTGGCCAGTGCGGAGTCTGAAGACCATGACCTGCTCTTCTCTGTTCAACTGGTAATAGGCATCGTTTTTGGTGTAGCCAGTATGTTCTGTTTCCCATTTTATCATGTATCTAGATCTAATAAGCCTTTTTGACTCTTCGTATGTCACACTAGTATCTTGTTGTAGTAGTCTTGCACCTTCTTTTGCCAGTCTGTCTGCCTCCTCGTTGCCTTGGATGTTACAGTGGGATGGAACCCACTGTACCACTACTCTTTTTGGTGCGGACTGCTGGCATAGTGGACAGAGTACTGCTCTTAAATCATTAAGTTCAGTATTTTTCTGGCTTTTTAGTGCTGTGACTACGGCCAGGGCATCTGTAAGGACTATATGGCTGTCATTTCTTTTGCATGTCGCCATTGCTTCTACTGCAGCCTCAGTGCCTCTGCCTCCGCTCTGAAATAGCTTGAGTATTTTCCAATTGCCACTGATAGTGTTGTTTTTCTACCATTTGGTAGGCTCAGGAATACCCCTGCCTCTCCGTTCTGTGTTGTGTTTGTTACAGAGCCGTCGGTGTATGCATGGGTCCAGTCCATGCTTGGGTAGTTTTTCGTTATGTACCTCAGGGTTATGTCTCTTCTTTCTTGTTCAGTCTGGCTGTTTTTTTTTCCAATACCTGGTATATGTTCTACCACCTCTGGAAATATATGCTGCCTCCAGGTAAGTTTGCATACAGATGATGTTCGTCTATCACATGCGATGGAGACCACCATCTTTGTTCAGCCGTGTTGACATTCTTTTCTCTTCCTGTTGTCTGCTGAAATGGGTGGCGGCATAAATTGGATTAAAGTGGGAAAGCAACTGCGCCATTTGTCAACCTCGTTCTCTTGTCTTGAGCTGTTTTTGTCTAATGTCAAGACATTATCGAGACGACTGGAAATAGCACTGGATGTGTATTTTTTTCTCAGTGCTTATTTCTGAAGCCTTTTCCGTAAACAGGTATCCAGCAATGTAGCGGATGGGGGGTGGGGGTGGGTGTATGACTTATATCGTTGTGCGTATTACCTTTCCCATAACCGCAAGATGTCGTAGCGACATCACTCCACGTGTTAGTGATGTTGGGTATGCCTCCTGATCGACGTGCCCTAGTCCATTATAATCATGTGTCTAAATTGTATAATCACACCAAAACTGGCACTGTCTCCAGATAGGGCGAAGGGCGTCAAACTCGTCAAGATATGCCTTTTGCACTTCACCGTGAAAATATGAACCAGGTTCAACCGTAGCACTAATTTCCATAGCTGATGTCCAGGCCAGCATAATCGGAAAAAGAAAACCCTAAATAATTATGGAAAACAACTACACGTTTACGTGAACACAAGTGTAAGTCGTCGACTAGTGTTAATTCCAGGCAGATTCGTATCCTGCCAACATCTATAATGAGATAAAACACTAGAGCAATGATAGACACGCGTGCTAACACCTATGTCAGGGACAACTAAACGACGTTCTCACATAGTGCTAATTGTGTCGCTTTCCTTTCTGTTGTTTGGTGTATTTACTTGCCAGAACACAAACACGCTAATACTTGTGAAGGTTGTCACATCTGATGAAAAAAATGACAATGTCTAAAATAGATTTATATGAGACCTCTGCGTCGAATCATCGGCATTTCATATCTAGATCACGTCACGAATAAAGCAGTTCAGGTCACCGTTAAAAGAGACGTGGGCCAATGTAAAGACATAATGACTATGGTACGAGTAAAACCACGCAATCTGATATGGTATGGGCGTGGTTCAATATTGTATACTAACTCTGAGAAGTGTAAGAGAGGGAAGCATATCAGAGATTGAAAGACACTATCAGAGAGTGGACGGGAAGGTTCATAGCTAGAACAAATATTCTGGCACAAAACAGAGTAGAATAGCGGGAACTGGTCTAACAATCTGCAGTATTGGTGCCCCAATGAAAAGGCAGAAATTGGTCTAACAATCTGCAGTATTGGTGCCCCAATGAAATGGCGGGAACTGGTCTAACAATCTGCAGTATTGGTGCCCCAATGAAATGGCGGGAACTGGTCCAACAACCTGCAGTATTGATGCCCCAATGGAATGACAGGAACTGGTCCAACAACCTGCAGTATTGGTGCGCCAATGGAATGGCAGGAACTGGTCCCACAACCTGCATTATTGATGCCCCAATGGAATGACAGGAACTGGTCCAACAACCTGCAGTATTGGTGCCCCAATAGAATGACAGGAACTGGTCCAACAACATGCAGTATTGGTGCCCCAATATAATGACAGGAACTGGTCCAACAACCTGCAGTATTGGTGCGCCAATAGAATGACAGGAACTGGTCCAACAACCTGCAGTATTGGTGCCCCAATAGAATGACAGGAACTGGTCCAACAACCTGCAGTATTGGTGCGCCAATAGAATGACAGGAACTGGTCCAACAACCTGCAGTATTGGTGCGCCAATAGAATGACAGGAACTGGTCCAACAACCTGCAGTATTGGTGCGCCAATAGAATGACATGAACTGGTCCAACAACCTGCAGTATTGGTGCGCCAATAGAATGACAGGAACTGGTCCAACAACCTGCAGTATTGGTGCGCCAATAGAATGACATGAACTGGTCCAACAACCTGCAGTATTGGTGCGCTAATAGAATGACAGGAACTGGTCCAACAACCTGCAGTATTGGTGCGCCAATAGAATGACATGAACTGGTCCAACAACCTGCAGTATTGGTGCGCCAATAGAATGACAGGAACTGGTCCAACAACCTGCAGTATTGGTGCGCTAATAGAATGACAGGAACTGGTCCAACAACCTGCAGTATTGGTGCGCCAATAGAATGACAAGAACTGGTCCACCAATCTGCAGTAATTGTGCCCCAATGCCCTTTTCATAATACTGGTCTTATGATGATGATGTTAATGATAAATGTAGAAACCGGACGAAACAAGGACAAAATGGCACAGCCCATGCTATTAATTAATACATTATTTTACGCGCTCGGTCAAAAAGAACTATTAGCAAATATATTGCACGACCAGCAAATCCCGAGGAACATTTGATCCATTCCAATGAACAACGTCATATTGACTTACTAAACTAAAACTTTCCAATATGAATATCAACACATCAGAAATAGAGCCAAAGAATAGGGTTAGAAAGCAGACCGCACATGATTTTCGCGAATGAAGCACAAATAATGCAGGTACGAAAATTTATGAATTTGGAAAGGTTTTTTTTACTGAAGATGCAGACTCGACAGAGAGGTAGAGACGAGAGTGCAGAGATGATGTCGCATTCCAGCTGTTTCCACTAATAAGACACACCAAGATTTTCCTGAAAGAAAAATATCAAATGATACATATTATCTTCATTTCAACTCTATGCTAGCAGTTCTAGATATGGGCTTTGAATATTTTGCACGTATGAAAGTTAGTGACCTGCGAAGTATGGTGTTTATGAAAGGTCACTGACAACACCTGAAGAGACATAATAAAAAATATGAGTATTCAGGAGAAGGCTGATACAATTCTCTGCCTACAGTGCATCGAGCAGTAGAGAATGAATTGGTTTGGTCACATTGTGAGAATGCAACCAGACCACATTGTTCATGCAACCTTCTACAAGAGAACATCAGGAAGAAGGCGAGAGGTAGACCGTGGGAAAGGTGGATAATCTGCGTAAACGACACCTGCCGTAACTTGGGAAAAATAGTGCACGTGCCACTAGACATGCTGAAGACAAATACATACCACAACACTGGGCTACAACCTGGTAGAAAGTGAGTTGACAATCTAAGAAGAAGAGGAAGAAGAACAAGAACAAAAACAAGAAGAAAAAGAAGAAGAAAACCAGAAATCATCAAATTATTGTTACACTCTTGATTAATGACATACGAGTGAGCCACGTCTGTAGTTTTACGACTGCGGCAATGCGTTTCATTCGCTCTTAGTTTCTGGATATACTTAATGCTCACAACGAAACAAGTAGACCAGGAGTGACAAGCTAAAGCCATCCTGATGATTTCATTTAGTTTTCTTCTTTTTTTTCTGTGTTAGTCCTGATATAACCATTTTGAGGCTGTTTTGTAGTTTACAGTGATACTGCGATATCTACAACTTTCGATCATCACAAAAACTGGCGTTTTTTTGGTATCCGGTTTAACATCCCACTGCGATCAAAATTCTCTTAGCCGAACTAAAGTAGTTTAGTGTGTTCCCATCACTTGGAGGCGGAATAAGGCCTTGATTAGCTCTCGTTCGCACTCTGGGGCAGGCAATCAGCTGTGTGTAGCTGATTATTGTCAGTTCATTTACTGTCCTACATCTTAGATTAGTCTTCGGTCTCAATGTGCACTTGATACAATCTTAATTGGTTGAAACATTTTTTTTTCGTTACTGAATGAATAAAGAAATGTTCTATTACAATATTTTTTTAAAAATTTATCGCAATAATTGTTCACTTCTTTTTAAATGTTATCTTTTTTACCGTAATCTGACTTTTGATCTGGCTGTTGTGAACGAGATTAAATATATTATCGGCAACATTACCATGTATCTTCGATAAGGATGTCCTGTAATATTGGCAAACGTTTTCTGTATTTTGGCAAGGTTTTTCTGTATTATCAGCAAGGTTTTTCTGTATTATCAGCAAGGTTCTTCTGTATTATCAGCAAGGTGTTCCTGTATTATCAGCAAGGTGTTCCTGTATTATCAGCAAGGTGTTCCTGTATCAGCAAGGTGTTCCTGTATTATCAGCAAGGTGTTCCTGTATTATCAGCAAGGTGTTCCTGAATTACGAACACGATTTTCTTGCTTTTTTTTTTTAGCACAGGTTCCATAATTAACGGCACTATTTTCTTGTCTTATAAACAACATTGTCCAACCATTATCGACAAACTTTTCCTTTATTATCGACAAAGTTCTCCTGTATAATGAACATGTTTTCCCGGTAATATTCGCAAGATTTTCCTGTATTATGAACAAGATTTTACGGTATTATTGACAAGGTGTCCCTCTTTTATCGGTAAGGTTTTCTTTGGCCTAGGGGTGAAACTCGCTCGTTTTTCGCAATCCCAACGTTTCGGGTTCGATTCCCACTTATGTCCAGCTTGGCAGACACTGGGTTTTTTTCTCGGTCGAATGCTTCTCCACGTACGGAAAGTAATGGCAACCTATCGTACTGCACACTTGCCAAGAAACGTATAACAGCCAAATAGGTGGCGGTTGCAAGAAGCTACGTTCTGTAAAAGGACATGCGACTTACTTAGCGTCATAGTCTGTCCTTTCAGTATGAACCCATTTTGTTCTGTAAAAGAAAAATAAATTGAGTCTGTCACTTTGTAATGTCCTTTTTCTCATCTCCTATTGTGATCCAGTTTACAGTTCACATGTGGCCTCTAGCCTCATATCCGTATATCGGTGACATTTCCTTCCTCCATCTTCTGTGAAAGGTTAAAGGGCTTGTTTGGAAGTCAAATTTTGATTCTTGACAATCGGAATCTACAGGAGTGCATTACTTGATGTAAATGCGTACAGCTCGCGCCAGCTAATAAATGGCACGTGTCTTGCTAATAACTATAATGCTGAAATATGTGATTGTTGTCTGAAAACAAATCAATGCAATAGTTGGTAATTGTTCGTCTAAAGAGATCCTGCCGTCAAGCTATTGTTTCAGTCCTGATCTTTCTGGCTAACAGAAGTGGGTCTTTAATAAATAATAATAATAATATCAGCCCTTTCTTAGTCATGTCTGACTAGGTTGATGCGACGTTGGATTAACAACTCTCTACTGAGTTTTTGGTTTTCCATTTCCTTTCGTCGTTGTCTTTTCACTTCTCTGTATCTTATGAGCTTATTTTCGTCCATCCTAAGCTGGCTCTTCAGGCTACATCCCTACTTGTATCGCTCTGCAGCTTTGCTTTCTAAAGATGTCAGATTCACATCCAGAGCCTTTTGTAACAGTTCCCGCCGGAGCAAGGGGAGTTTAGGATGCCTGAACATGTTAAAGCTTAAAGCTACATGAATGCATGTCAAGGTCACTCACTGTCTCAGCAAAGGAGAACAGAGTTGGGTTAAGGAATGTGGACAGGTAGAAACTGACCACTGGCCTTCCGATTTTGGTAGGGGGAGATTGATTGACAGACGAAATTGGCAACGGGGCTTGCTGCGAGAGAATGAGTGACAGGTGTGCAAAGTGTTTCGTTCCAATTGGAATTGAAGATGACCATACCTGAGATCGATTGGTCAAGCTCTGGTCTTGCTTGAGGATATATAACTCGAGACAAAGTTAAGCTCAAAAAGGCTGGAAGAGAGAGGAGGAGAGATGGAGAGAGAGAGACTGAATGTGGATAGTATGTTTAACTCACCGACTTAGATAGAGGAGCGATTGATTGACGGTTGGACGAATGTTTAGTGATAGAACAGGATCGCTCAAATAGGTGTGTGAGTTTTGCATTAATAGATAATGTGAAAGTGTGTTTGTAAGCAAGGACACATTGTGAACGAGTATGTCGAGATCGCCCGCCTGAGGGGATTTCAGTGAGGAAGAGTATTTGATAAGGTGTGTTGAAGACGCAGTTAAGGCGATGTGTGTGTGATGTAATTGCAAGGCAATAGAACTGGGTTTTTAGTTAGTTGGGAATTCCATCAATAGCTAATGCTTACAATTCCCGTTTTAGTATAATGTTTAGTTAAGATATGTATTATATTGTGTTTGTAATTTCTCTACTCATTGTATGATATGAGTATGATATAATAAATATGCCACCTGCTGTGTGATATGTCATTTACTGAGTATGGTCATGATGATGTGGATGAGTGTGAGAATGTTCTAAGTTAGATCACGGCCAGGGCAAAGAATTAGAGGATCTGCTACACGTTATTATTATTTTGGTGCCTGTTGACCACGGATAGTCGTGGTAGATTTATAAATATAGTGCGTGGGTAGCTATAGATCTTGATTTGCATGTTTAACACAAGTGTCGCAGTTATATATAACTTGTGTGTGTAGTTAGGAATAGAGGAGTAGCTAGTGGTTAGAGTGTTAGTTACCATAGACAGCTTTTCCAATCATCTGACTGGTAAGTGTGACATTTTTCTTCCACCCATTGTTGTATTATTGACAAGACTTTGTGCGTACTTGACAGTCTTATAATTTTTTGGGTGGGCCAGACGGGTTTATTTAATATGTCGAGGTTGGACAATGTTAAACAATGTTATCATTGTCTAGCTTTTGGACATTTGTCTATAGGATGCCCAAATATATTTCGGAATACGAACGTTGTCTGGAGAAGAGGACTGTTTGTCAAAAACAAGCCTTTCATGGCACGAGTTACAGTCAGCGATAAGTGGGAGGACAAAAGTCAACTACAAAACCAGCTAAGAGAACTAACAAGCAGAGTTATTCGGCTGGAAAGACAGGAAAAAGACCTCCAATGGAAGCTGCGACAGCTGTTGCAACAGTTTGAAAACGGAGCTTTCAAACCAGCTAGGAAGGAGAGAAGAAGTCAAGAAATCACAGGAGTAAACACGGCCCAGTATTTTGGAAGGGGACAGAGTGGTAGGAAAGTGAGTAGGAAGCCCGTACAACTTCCACATTCCGATCCGTGGAGGGACAGAGGTGGAAATCTCAGGACGGACGTGTGTGGACGACTGGAAAGAGTTGTCGAAAAGGATACGAGTTTGACCCAGGTGGAGAGGCCAAGTCAAGTGAGGGGAGGAGGAATGGTTGGGCAGAAGTTTGAATCGGGCAGATTCTTAGCCCAGAAGAGGCCTTTTGCACGGTTACAGATGGAGAGGCAGGACAGGAGCTATCAAAGAGACTTTAAGCACGAGGCGAATGGACAGAAAGAAAGAGATACAGGTTTTGTGTATCCAGAAAAGTTAGGGACGGAGGGCAGGTTACGCAATGCAAACGAGACAAACGTTCGCTCAGAGGTCCAGATGAAATGTTACATCATTGGACAGCGTAGGCCTAGAATTCAGAAAGAGGGTATTACGTCGATTAACATGGTCGGGCGTGCTGAAAGGGGCCAAGTTTACCAGGAACTTGTGGTCAAGCCTGGTAGAAAATTAGTTAAAGTCGACGAAGAATCGAACAAGGAAATAGTCAGAGATTCGTCAGATAAAGAAGAAAGGAGAGGAGGAGGAGTGGTGGCAGGACCAGCTATGGTTTCGTGCCCACCCAAGCCAGGTTCTAGCCATGCGGGAGAAGTTGTTGAACAGACCGAAAGAAGGGACAACCCTTCGGCCACCGAGGAAGGAAGTGGGAATGACGCACAGTTGGAATGCGAAACGGACGCACCAACAGCAGCCAACAAAAGAGGAACAGAGTTTCTAAGGAAAACGAAGAAAAGGGAAAGACAGGTTAACCACAGCCAGGACAGCGAACCAGTCATCGAAGCAAAGATGAAAAGATCTCAGTTCGAGATAAGCCAACAGTCAAACGAACAGTGTGAAAAGTTTTTCCCACAAATAGTGAATACAGATGGACGGAAGGCTGAAGTAGCGGACGATGTAAGTGTACGTAACACTACCAGAGAACCGGTGGATCCGAACCAAACAACCGTGAAACAAACAGACCAGACGATGGGCGTTTTACAGGAGGAAATCGCGCAGCAATCAGAGACAGCTGATGGGGCAGCGCATAGTCTGGTTAAAATAAGCAGTAGTGATAAGGAACGGTTGATGCAATGTTTACTGACGCTAGCCAAAAACATGGAATTCAGAAATGGAATTAGGTAAAGTCGTGTGGAGTACTTACACACATGGGCTATCATGTGAAACTCCAGTTGATGTATGCATTTGCATAAAATTTGTTTCATCTACCGTTATCCTTGAGAACGGAGATTTTGATAATTAGGGGGTAGGGTATAGAGATGGAGGAATGGCCAGATGTTAAAAATTCCTTTGAATTCGTTGTCTCAAGTAAACGCCAGACAATGAGCGGACGGTCAGTCTGAAGCTAGACTGACCGAGATCAAAGGGACATTTCCGACCAGAGAAACGGACGGCCGGTCCGAAGCTAGACTGACGAGATCACAGGGACATTTCCGAACAGAGAAACGGACAAGAGACGCAGGATAGCTGGATGCGCCAGGTAATGATTACGTGACGCAAGGTAACACGTGGACGCGATGTTTCGGTTAATATCTGACCAGGTAGCTTTGATGCGGAGAATTTGGGGAAATAGCGGTGAATTAGTTAGATCACAACACTCGGTTTTGATTCCTCGGGACAAAGACTGCACCCGGACTAGTAGGGTTACAGCATGACGTAATTCGACATGTGGACGATTCGGTTTTTGACTTTTGACTCAGACATAGTTTAGTATCTGATTAAGTTACAACTTAGTCATAGTTTAGTGACATTTGTATTTAGTGTTTGGGTTTTGACTAATGGTATTACTTGCATTTTTAGTGGGTTGTATGGTCGATATAGTATGCATTGAATTTTTCTTTATTTTGTTGTTGTTTTGTTGTTTAAACATGATTACATATCCTGACAGTATCAACGTGTTATACTTGCTGACTGAAATATTGATATCATAAGTATGCGTGCAAATATTTTGACATTTGTATTTATTGTTTGGGTTTCGACATTGTATGCAATGCATTTGTCTTGTGTTTTGTTGTTGTGTTTTTGTTGTTGTTGAATCATCATGTTTACAGGTATTTGATACAGGTTATTTAGGTGATCTACAGAGCAGTATATCTCATCCAGACTGTAGGCCTCCGCAAGCACAAGTCACCACGAGTTCCAGAATCACATGTATGTGGAGTCTTTGCAGAGAAGACTACATTGATCAGAAGTTTTAATATTGACTATGACATATGTTGTCAAATATCGTTTTTGTGGGAAACATAAAGAATTTTGCTGTTTTCTTTGAGAGGGGATAGCTGTCAAGAGAGACAATGATAACTAGCCTGAGGATAACCCACGTAAATTCGTGGCCTCACAGGAGTTAGTATGAAGTGAATCGTCGGCCAGGCGTGTAATGAGACCGCCTGAGAAAATTGACCTGAACTGGTCGAGTGTAACAATGAAGGTTCGTGTCCTTAGAGGAAGGCACGGGAAACAGGGCGAGGTATGTTGACCTCAAATGAGTAAGGAGAATTCCTTAAGGTGTTTCTGTTTTGATGAGTTAAAGGTCCCGCAGGGACAGACTTAGGTGAATTTGACTGTAAAACGATGTAAAAGTGTTGGTTTGTGTTGTAAAAACTCCCAGCCACAGTGTTTTTCTTCTGCTTGTATTGATTGTGTATGTATTACAAAAAGTTTATATGTATCAAATGACATGTCTTTTTATGCATGTACGATGTGAGTGAAGTTGTAAACAGGAGTAGTGTTTACATTTTGGATAGTAGAGACGAAAATGGTGGTCATTTGCCAGATGAAAAAAATGACCATCCATGTTTCGGTCTGTAGTTTAGGGAGGTAATGTAACAGTTCCCGCCGGAGCAAGGGGAGTTTAGGATGCCTGAACATGTTAAAGCTTAAAGCTACATGAATGCATGTCAAGGTCACTCACTGTCTCAGCAAAGGAGAACAGAGTTGGGTTAAGGAATGTGGACAGGTAGAAACTGACCACTGGCCTTCCGATTTTGGTAGGGGGAGATTGATTGACAGACGAAATTGGCAACGGGGCTTGCTGCGAGAGAATGAGTGACAGGTGTGCAAAGTGTTTCGTTCCAATTGGAATTGAAGATGACCATACCTGAGATCGATTGGTCAAGCTCTGGTCTTGCTTGAGGATATATAACTCGAGACAAAGTTAAGCTCAAAAAGGCTGGAAGAGAGAGGAGGAGAGATGGAGAGAGAGAGACTGAATGTGGATAGTATGTTTAACTCACCGACTTAGATAGAGGAGCGATTGATTGACGGTTGGACGAATGTTTAGTGATAGAACAGGATCGCTCAAATAGGTGTGTGAGTTTTGCATTAATAGATAATGTGAAAGTGTGTTTGTAAGCAAGGACACATTGTGAACGAGTATGTCGAGATCGCCCGCCTGAGGGGATTTCAGTGAGGAAGAGTATTTGATAAGGTGTGTTGAAGACGCAGTTAAGGCGATGTGTGTGTGATGTAATTGCAAGGCAATAGAACTGGGTTTTTAGTTAGTTGGGAATTCCATCAATAGCTAATGCTTACAATTCCCGTTTTAGTATAATGTTTAGTTAAGATATGTATTATATTGTGTTTGTAATTTCTCTACTCATTGTATGATATGAGTATGATATAATAAATATGCCACCTGCTGTGTGATATGTCATTTACTGAGTATGGTCATGATGATGTGGATGAGTGTGAGAATGTTCTAAGTTAGATCACGGCCAGGGCAAAGAATTAGAGGATCTGCTACACTTTATGTCCTGCTTACATGCGTCATTAAACCGCAGCTGTGGTCGGTCAGCAGTTCTTTTATCACACGCCAGCTGCCCGTAGAGAATAGCTTTAGGGATGCGACCGACTTCCATACAACGAACATAACCACGCCATCGCAGTTTTTGGTGCCGACGGAGGGTGTACATATTTGGAAGACCGGTTAATAATAATAATAATAAAATTAATTAGAGTAATAATAGTAGTCAGCCGTGGGTTTTGTGTATGACAAGGACAAGAATAACACATCTGACTCACAGAGAGCATTTCGTAAGAGGCATAACTGTGATGTGGCATAACTCCGGCCATGGTTGGGTGATTTGTTAAGATCAGCATAGATGACGTCTAACAGGCTGTGGGTCTAATTTTCTCTAGTCTTTGGGTCTATTTACATAGGCTCGAACATCGGTTAACGACCCTCCGTAAGCACTTATCCCAACGCAGTGAAGTATTAAACTGCTCGGGTCTATCCAGCTATCAGGAACCCTTCTCCCGGCTACATCCAGCTCATACCAGAGCCGGGACCTGCACAGGGGCATCTACCCCTGAAGAAGTACAGGTCGACTAAGATCTAACAACTAAAAACTAACAACTTACAAGAGCAATAATAGTTGCCCATAGCAAACAATGATGGCACAGAAATAGACGTGTGCTGCCAAATATGTTCCCTTATGGTTGGATGTAAAGGCCCATCCTGGATTGGTATAACCTGCTCATTGTTTGACGTTCATGTGGATAGCATGGATGTGTGGTCGGTGATAATATTTGTTTTATAGGCATTACGCTATCTTTGAACCTGCACGATTGATTTTCTATCTTTGCAATGAGCACCGTTGGTGATGCTAGCGCGTCAGTTGGTTTTGTGCAAGCAGCTCCCAAGAGGTGACATCAATGTACAGCTTTTCTTCTCCACCCCTCCCTCCTCCCCAATTCCTCCCCCAATCAGGTGTGCATCTGTCTGTTGTGATCTTCACCATATAGAAACTAATTAGGAATGCGCTCATCTGTCTAAAAATGTAAAAGTTAGGCACTTTGTTCTGCCACCTGATCCTGAGCAACCCTCACATACAGTTTCAATGACACCTATTTAACTGCACGGCATGTCTGCTATTAACTGTCACGTTTAACAGACATACCGAAGAGTGGTTACTACTACAGCAAAGATACGCTATTACCTGTTTGGAGACATTAATACATTTTCTGTTCCAGACTTGTTCTTGTAGTATAGCTTGCCTTTGCAATCCTGTTGTTAATCTTACATTCGATTTTCGCTTGTCTGGTCAGGTTTCTGTCTAAGTAGGTAAAGCTATCGAATATATGGAGCCGTTGGTTCTATCAGAAGTGGGCCTACTTAAAACATTGTTTCCAACTAACTTTACGTTAACAACATTAACAATGACCTTGTGCAAATTAATCAAATTAATTTCACCTGTAAGAAGATGCTGGTCACGATTATTAATTTCGGTCATTTCACAACGCGGTCAGCTGTTTATAACGACGGTGATACAGTTAGCAGAGGTAAAATAAGAATGTATCAAACACAGAGAATAGGGAAAGAAGGGCAAGTGGCATTTATTCCTCACAGGCTATATATCTGTATATAGGACTACAACAATGAGAATAAAAATGTTAATGCCATTTCTTTTTACAAGCGCCGATTTAACGATGTCTGCTTACAGGACTTTCTGCCATGGCTGTTGTCCCTTTATTGGGCAATTCTGTCTCAACCGTTATCTGTTTGTGAGGAATTCTTGAAATGACCGATTTCTGTTTGTGAGGAATTCTTGAAATGACCGATTTCTGTTTGTGAGGAATTCTTGAAATTTCCTGAAATGGTCGTTTGTCTGTTTGTGTAGACTTCTATTTCCGATATTTTACCCAACGTTACTAAAACCTAAGAGAGCTCAGTTGCATACACAACATCTGCTAGTCTGATTTGTTAATCTTTCACATTTTAAAGTATCCTGGACAGGTTCTTCGAAAGCATGCACTAAATGAAACACCTAAATTTAAATAATCACTTGTTTAGTAAGTGAGTAAGTAGTGAAGTAGTTCTTTTCAGTTATGTCTAAATATAGTAGCATCACTCTACTGAATACTGAAGACTGTCTGTGACACTGTCAACCGACGCGACGGGCACAGGTCGCCTTATTTACTTTATTAATAAAGTTGACTGCCCGACTGTCAAGTTATCAGCAGGGCTAGACTCTCTGGCATCCATACCCTACTTTAGAAAGCCCAGATCAGATGGACAGGGCATGTTCTTCGCATGTCAGATGAGCGCCTTCGCACAAGTTGAATAGAGGACCATCAGGGAGGCGCAGGGAATGCGAGCTGCACAGAAAGGAAAGAATGCAAGACTGCCCAATGACAAATGATGTTAATGTGTGCCCGACGTGCGGTAGAGTTTGTCACGCTCAGATCGAACTGCACAGTAATAAACAGTCACATCTAAATAAGCATGTCTCACACTGTCGCTAGCTTTGCTTTCAATGGGCAACTAACTAACTAACCAACTAACTTTATTTACTCTTTTGTCATTGAAGCCGTGTGAGACAACATGTTTCCAATGTTCCACAACATGCATTGCTTTACAATGCCTTATTCATTTAACATGTTTGCTGAAGATTTAGACAAATAATAAGATGGCCTGGGTTGTGTGTTGCTCCCAGTCAAATGTCTCATCATCAGTGTATCCCCATCTATGTAACTTAGATCGGCATCATGATACATCCGTTCAAAGTCTACTTATTGACGTCCATGTTGCGCAAGGCAAGTGGTATACAGGCGGAGATTCATCCTGCAGATCAATCCAGGGAACATGCGTAAGTTCATTTCATTTTTGGATTCGTCCTTTTCCAATCAATCAATAGTACGCTTAGGCGATCAGGACCCGTTGCTTGGAATGACCACGTCCATGACCTCGTCTGATGACCGCGTCCCAGGCGGGTTGCAGTTCTGTTTAGAAGGTGGCGATCTGTTTTAGCCAGGTGTTGCGAGGGCGTCGTCAATTACGTCTCCGGGATGAGCAGGACTGCTTCATGTAACTTGCCTCCATAGCTAGCCAGATCCTCTCGTTGGCTGGTACTTCCTGAGAGAGACAAACAACTTGACAGAAGATAGAGACGAGCCGATGGCCATCAATCGTTGAGATAATGCCTGCAGTTATAGTATGTCGAACTACTTCGCTGTTTGAGATCATGTCATGCCAGACGATCGCGAGGATGCATCTCTGGTTGCACAGGTGGAAAGCCTCAAGACGCTGCCAGTCCTGCCATAGTAGTTTCCATGACTTGGAGCCGTACGGAAGAATGGTGACAATGCAGGTGGAGTAAATAAGAACACTGGTCTCCAGGGAGAGCTATCGCTGGGACCAGACTCGGTGGAGCGAGTGCATAGATGACGCCGCTAAGCTCATTTTACAGGTCATGTCATGACTGCTGCGTGCGTCAGACCGTTGCCTGTTGCCGAGGTAGACGAAGTCCTCGGTCGCCGCAACGGGGTTGTCGTTCACGGTCATGCTCAGCGCAGAGGAGCCCCTGTTATATTTGCATATTTATCTCTTTCAATTTCTGATGTGGCACTTCTACGTGTTTCAATCTATTCTATGCTGATTACGGGGTATATTTTCTCTGTTTGACTTTTGGCCAGTCGCATTTACTAGTCTCCCAAGAGAATTATTGTTTTTGTTTTCGACAATCTAAATGACGTGAACATTTAATCGCTCTTGTTCCTTACTGACTGCACATAAATAGATGAATAACTTTGCACTAGCACTGATTCTGTCCTGCAGAGTTCACTGAAACACAAAATATAGGCCTGCACTCAAATCATCAGCTTCTGAAATGCGTTGTCTGTAGAAAGATGGCAAGACAACCGAAGTTATGGTGCAAAAATGTGCCGAATAGAAAAGCTCATTATAACTACATAGACTTCGTGTCAAGTAATTATAATATGACCTGATTTTAGATTGGTGGGCATTGATTATAAGAGGTTTTAACAGAGGCATGTATTATGAATGAAAACGCTACGATTTGAATGTAGTATTACATGTAGGTAAAGATACAGTAATTATGAATGGATATAATGGAACGCGAGACACACAATGCCACTGGTTTTATGATGCGCTGATTTGTGACAATGACAATAAGAACATGTGGTATTAAAAGCAACATGCAAGACGAAAATTGGAAAACATCACGGGGAAATGGAGATAATGAATACAATCATACTAAGGAGATCAATTGGTGCAGAAGAAAATAAACTTTTTAAAAACAGATTGTAGTTCATTCTATAGGAAGTAAACATGAAAGGGAGGTCGGAACAACACTAGACATAGAAAGAGATCAAACGGTAATGTGGTTACGGACATTATTGGATCAAGTCGTATAAGCTGAATTGAACAAGGGCCAAATTGATGGCAGGAACATTTATTGAACAACATCGACAACTTAGATGAAGACATTAACACACAATACATGGGTAGAGATGTGGACATGTTGGAGCATAAAAGATGAAGACATTAACACACAATACATGGGTAGAGATGTGGACATGTTGGAGCATGAAAGATGAAGACATTAACACACAATACATGGGTAGAGATGTG
The DNA here is from genome assembly GCA_036924085.1 of Ariolimax columbianus. Classification (NCBI taxonomy): domain Eukaryota; kingdom Metazoa; phylum Mollusca; class Gastropoda; order Stylommatophora; family Arionidae; genus Ariolimax; species Ariolimax columbianus. The sequence continues at coordinate 38,927,638 of JAVGWX010000005.1, read as the reverse complement.
GACATGTTGGAGCATGAAAGTCATAAAAAGACATACAATCTTGATGGCAAAATAGTGCTTAATCGTATAATATATTAAACGCTGAATGCTCTTTTCAAGATGGGCTCAGTTGTTTCGAGATAAGGTGTCAGTCTCAGGTGCCGAAGTTAGCTAGTTCGAATCGGGATTTATTATTACATCAATCTTTTCATTGAGAAATTCCTATGATCTCTGGGTAGTGAGATCGGACTCCTGTGTTCAGTGTCGAGCAAGCCAAACTTCTTCTTCTTCTTCTTCTTCTGCGTACACAGTCAGACAGTAACCATTATTTTTTCGAGAAAAGCGGCGGTCATCCTGAGGCTCTCGCCACTGCCATAGCGCTTGTCTTGCAGTTCCACTGGTAATGGCCACATCTGCTCTCTCTGATCCTCGTATGTCGGGCAGTTCTGCAGCAGATGTTCAGTAGTCATTTTTCCAGTACCGCACGGGCATTCGTCGGTACACCCTATCTTCAATTTGTTGAATAGGTGGTACCTCAGTCTGTTGTGGCCAGTGCGAAGTCTGAAGACAACTACCTGCTCTCTTCGGTTCAACTGGTAATAGGCATCGTTTTTGGTGTAACCAGTATGTTCGGTTTCCCATTTGGTTATGTATCTGTCTTTGATAAGCCGTTTTGACTCTTCGTACGTCATACTGGTATCTGTTTGTGGTAGTCTTGCACCTTCTTTTGCCAGTCTATCTGCCTCCTCGTTGCCTTGGATGTTGCAGTGTGACGGGACCCACTGTACCACTACCCTTTTTGGTGCGGACTGCTGGCACAGTTTGCAGAGTGCTGCTCTTAAGTCATTAAGCTCAGTGTTTTTCTGGCTTTTTAGCGCTGTGACTACGGCGAGAGCATGTGTCAGCAGGACTATATGGCTCTCATTTTCACTGTGTGTCACCATTTCTTCCACTGCCGCCCTCAGTGCCTCTGCCTCCGCTCTGAAATTGCTTGTGTACTTACCAGTAGCGAATGACAGTGTTATTTTTCTGCCATTTGGTAGATTCAGGAATGCTCCTGCCCCTCCGTTCTGTGTAGTGTTTGTTACAGAACCGTCGGTGTATGCATGGGGAGCAAGCCAAACAATTATTGGGCAGTTGGACAAGAGTAGGCTTAAAACTGATGCAAGGACAAAATGCTTATATGAAAACCTACCCAAGTTAATTGATCCTTTGCCCAGGTGGTTTGTTAAGAGCAGCTACAGATGGCACCTAACTGGCTGCGGGTCTACTTAGCTCTAGTGTTTGAATATATTAAGATGGACTTTGCACATCGGTAAAAACCACCCTCCAAAAAACTGGTTGTGTTCAGACTATGTAGAGTTTTCTAAACCAGTATAAAGATGTTAAGTTAAGTTAAGTGAATGAACATAGACCAGGGCAATGCTCCAGCAATCTTGTAATCTCGATTATCGTCAACACTTCCGAGATGCAATGTTTCGCCAATTTTCTTCTTGTTTTGTTGTTGTTGTTGTTCTTCTTCTTCTTTTTCTTCTTCTTCTTCGTCTTCTATCATTCTCATATCGAGGTCTCGGTTTCTCTTGTCGGGCTGTTTTGTCTTATGTAGTGTTTGACTCACATTTGTCTCACGAAACCAATATTGTTCTTTCTCTTTATGCATGAGCATCGATCTTTGTAGGATGTGTTCCGCTCCTCGGCCATGGTATTCTCCCCACTTGGACTCCTGTCATCTGTCCCAATCCCCGATGTTGCTGTAAAGATGGTCATTGAGTCTGTTATATCCAGTTCACAGTCTGAAGATGGCGATTTGCTCTTTTTAGTTAAATCAAAGATTTAAGCAGCAAATTTGGCGCTGTAACCGGCTGTGGGTCTACATTGCTCTGCTGTTTTAGTTCATAATGGACGCCGCCAGACTATGGACTTGCCTGGAATTCACACTAGTCGACGAGACGACTTACACGTGTGTTCTCGGAAATGTGGTCTTGTTTTTCATTTGGACTGGTTAATTCGTTGGTTTTTTAAAATGTTCTTACTTTGTTCCGATATCATGGATGGACATCTGCTATATTCATTTGAACAGCAGTCCATTTAAGCCTGTGTCGTATTTTCACGATTTATGTCACACGGCTGGACTTTACATGATTGGCGCCCTTTGCCCTAGCTGCAGATAGTGTCGCTTTTGGTGTGTGAAATTTAGACACGACTGTAATCGTATGAAATCAGTCTGGGAGAGATGCCAAAATAACTCGCAAGCTGAGAGATGAATCTACGAACTCTTACGGTTATGGGAAAAGTCCGACACACAACGAAAGATGTCATCTCTCTCCACTACCTTGCGAGATACCTGTTTACGGGAAAGGCTTCGGGAGTAAACCCTGTAGAAATAATCAGCATCATGTGCTATCTCCATTTGTTTCAAATAATCTTGTCACTGGCAAATGGTAGCTCATGACCAGAGAGTGAGGTTGGCAAATGACGTAGTTACTTTCTTACCTTAATCCAAATCACCGCGCAAGTCAACCATTTCAGCAGACACATCAAAAGAAAAGACTGTGCACACGGCTGAACAAAGAGAGTGGTTTTCATCACTTGTGATGAACGAACATCACAGTTAAATTAAGGTAGATATCTTCTGATCTGAATTTGATCAGCGCGTTTTCCCCCGAAGTTTGTGTCAACTATGGTATTGGCCTCTATATACGTAATGCTCTTGTCTGTTTGTGAGCCAGCTGCTTAACACTTTGTTAGTTAATCTGCCGCTGCATTAACTTCCATATCACAGTGGGACGGGATCCATTGAATGACCAACCGTCAGTGTTCTTCTGAGAGGTGTGTCAGGGACACATGCATTGCTCGTAACTACATCATGCTATTGTTTCAGTGCTGCTAATGCCGACGAGGTATCAGTCCGGAATACTATATTTTCGTGGTGGACATCTTCATCTTGATTTAAGGGCAGGATGATATCCGGAAGACATTAGTTGGCATACATGAAAGCATGTGTTTAGAAGAGAGAAAAGAGAGAGAAAGAATGAGATATAAAAAGAGAAGTGGAAGAGAGACAAAGAGATAAAATAAAATGGAGAGAAAGAGTGAAAGGAAAAACATGAAAGAGAGAATGGATGATAGAGAAAGAGATAAGCATCAAAGGACGATATAGAGACATATCAAGAAGCATAGAGAGGTAGAAAAAGAAAAAGGAAAGAAAAAAGAACGAGATAGAGAAATAGAGAAAATGAGAGAGACATACATAGAAAGAGTGAGCGACAGAGAGGGAGAGAAAGATAGAAAAAGAAAGAGATAATAGATAGCCGAGAAAGAGTGCTAGCGTTTGGGAGAGGGGAGGGGGTGGGGGTGGGGGTTACAGTGACATGTGAGTCCCTATGTTGAAATAAAGTTGTAGAGAAACTATTGGACCGTCTTTCTAATCAGCATTCTTTTTCTTCTTCCTGTTCTTCTTCTTGCTCTTCCTGTTCTTCTTCTTCTTCTTCTTCTTCTTCTTGCTCTTCCTGTTCTTCTTCTTCTTCTTCTTCTTCTTCTTCTTCTTGCTCTTCCGGTTCTTCTTCTTCTTCTTCTTCTTCTTCTTCTTGCTCTTCCTGTTCTTCTTCTTCTTCTTCTTCTTCTTCTTCTTCTTCTTCTTGCTCTTCCTGTTCTTCTTCTTCTTGTTCTTCCTATTCTTCTTCTTCTTGGTCTTTCTGTTCTTCTTCTTCTTGCTCTTCCTGTTCTTCTTCTTCTTGCTCTTCCTGTTCTTTTTCTTCTTGCTCTTCCTGTTCTTCTTCTTCTTGCTCTTCCTGTTCTTCTTCTTCTTCTTCTTCTTCTTCTTCTTGCTGTTCCTGTTCTTCTTCTTCTGCTTCTTCTTGCTCTCCCTGTTCTTCTTCTTCTTCTTCTTCCTCTTCCTGTTCTTCTTCTTCTTGCTCTTCCTGTTCTTCTTCTTCTTCTTCTTCTTCTTCTTGCTCTTCCTGTTCTTCTTCTTCTTCTTCTTCTTCTTCTTCTTCTTCTTGCTCTTCCTGTTCTTCTTCTTCTTGCTCTTCCTGTTCATCTTCTTCTTCTTCTTGCTTTTCCTGTTCTTCTTCTTCTTCTTGCTCTTCCTGTTCTTCGTCTTCTTCCTCTTCCTGCTCTTCCTGTTCTTCTTCTTCTTCTTGGTCTTCCTGTTCTTCTTCTTCTTGCTCTTTCTGTTCTTCTTCTTCTTTTTCTTGCTCTTCCTGTTCTTCTTCTTCTTCTTCTTCCTTTTCTTGCTTTTCCTGTTCTTCATCTTCTTCTTGCTCTTCCTGTTCTTCTTCTTCTTCTTTCTCTTCCTGTTCTTCTTCTTCTTGCTCTTCCTGTTCTTCTTCTTCTTCCTTCTCTTCCTGTTCTTCTTCTTCTTCTTCTTGCTCTTCCTGTTCTTCTTCTTCTTGCTCTTCCTGTTCTTCTTCTTCTTGCTCTTCCTGTTCTTCTTCTCCTTCTTGCTCTTCCTGTTCTTCTTCTTCTTCTTCTTCCTGTTCTTCTTCTTCTTGCTCTTCCTGTTCTTCTTCTTCTTGCTCTACTTGTTCTTCTTCTTCTTCTTCTTCTTCTTCTTGCTCTTCCTGTTCTTCTTCTTCTTCTTACTCTTCCGGTTCTTTTTCTTCTTCTTGCTCTTCTTCTTCTTGCTCTTCCTGTTCTTCTTCTTCTTCTTCTTCTCTACCTGTTCTTCATCTTCTTGCTCTTCCTGTTCTTCTTCTTCTTGCTTTTTCTGTTCTTCTTCTTCTTCTTGCTCTTCTTCTTCTTGCTCTTCCTGTTCTTCTTCTTCTTCTTCTTCTTGGTCTTCCTGTTCTTCTTCTTCTTGCTCTTTCTGTTCTTCATTTTCTTTTTCTTGCTCTTCCTGTTCTTCTTCTTCTTCTTCTTCCTTTTCTTGCTCTTCCTGTTCTTCATCTTCTTCTTGCTCTTCCTGTTCTTCTTCTTCTTCTTTCTCTTCCTGTTCTTCTTCTTCTTGCTCTTCCTGTTCTTCTTCTTCTTCCTTCTCTTCCTGTTCTTCTTCTTCTTCTTCTTGCTCTTCCTGTTCTTCTTCTTCTTGCTCTTCCTGTTCTTCTTCTTCTTGCTCTTCCTGTTCTTCTTCTCCGTCTTGCTCTTCCTGTTCTTCTTCTTCATTTTCTTCCTGTTCTTCTTCTTCTTGCTCTTCCTGTTCTTCTTCTTCTTGCTCTGCTTGTTCTTCTTCTTCCTGTTCTTCTTCTTCTTGCTCTTCCTGTTCTTCTTCTTCTTGCTCTTCCTGTTCTTCTTCTTCTTCTTCTTCTTCTTCTTCTTCTTCTTGCTCTTCCTGTTCTTATTCTTCTTGTTCTTCCTATTCTTCTTCTTCTTGGTCTTTCTGTTCTTCTTCTTCTTGCTCTTCCTGTTCTTCTTCTTCTTGCTCTTCCTGTTCTTTTTCTTCTTGCTCTTCCTGTTCTTCTTCTTCTTGCTCTTCCTGTTCTTTTTCTTCTTGCTCTTCCTGTTCTTCTTCTTCTTCTTCTTCTTGCTCTCCCTGTTCTTCTTCTTCTTCTTCTTGCTCTTCCTGTTCTTCTTCTTCTTGCTCTTCCTGTTCTTCTTCTTCTTGCTCTTCCTGTTCTTCATCTTCTTCTTCTTCTTGCTGTTCCTGTTCTTCTTCTTCTTCTTCTTCTTGCTCTCCCTGTTCTTCTTCTTCTTCTTCTTCCTCTTCCTGTTCTTCTTCTTCTTGCTCTTCCTGTTCTTCTTCTTCTTCTTCTTCTTCTTCTTGCTCTTCCTGTTCTTCTTCTTCTTCTTCTTCTTCTTCTTCTTCTTCTTGCTCTTCCTGTTCTTCTTCTTCTTGCTCTTCCTGTTCTTCTTCTTCTTCTTCTTGCTTTTCCTGTTCTTCTTCTTCTTCTTGCTCTTCCTGTTCTTCGTTTTCTTCCTCTTCCTGCTCTTCCTGTTCTTCTTCTTCTTCTTGGTCTTCCTGTTCTTCTTCTTCTTGCTCTTTCTGTTCTTCTTCTTCTTTTTCTTTCTCTTCCTGTTCTTCTTCTTCTTCTTCTTCCTTTTCTTGCTTTTCCTGTTCTTCATCTTCTTCTTGCTCTTCCTGTTCTTCTTCTTCTTCTTTCTCTTCCTGTTCTTCTTCTTCTTGCTCTTCCTGTTCTTCTTCTTCTTCCTTCTCTTCCTGTTCTTCTTCTTCTTCTTCTTGCTCTTCCTGTTCTTCTTCTTCTTGCTCTTCCTGTTCTTCTTCTTCTTGCTCTTCCTGTTCTTCTTCTCCTTCTTGCTCTTCCTGTTCTTCTTCTTCTTCTTCTTCTTCCTGTTCTTCTTCTTCTTGCTCTTCCTGTTCTTCTTCTTCTTGCTCTACTTGTTCTTCTTCTTCTTCTTCTTGCTCTTCCTGTTCTTCTTCTTCTTCTTACTCTTCCGGTTCTTTTTCTTCTTCTTGCTCTTCTTCTTCTTGCTCTTCCTGTTCTTCTTCTTCTTCTTCTTCTCTACCTGTTCTTCATCTTCTTGCTCTTCCTGTTCTTCTTCTTCTTGCTTTTCCTGTTCTTCTTCTTCTTCTTGCTCTTCTTCTTCTTGCTCTTCCTGTTCGTCTTCTTCTTCTTCTTCCTGGTCTTCCTGTTCTTCTTCTTCTTGCTCTTTCTGTTCTTCTTTTTCTTTTTCTTGCTCTTCCTGTTCTTCTTCTTCTTCTTCTTCCTTTTCTTGCTCTTCCTGTTCTTCATCTTCTTCTTGCTCTTCCTGTTCTTCTTCTTCTTCTTTCTCTTCCTGTTCTTCTTCTTCTTGCTCTTCCTGTTCTTCTTCTTCTTCCTTCTCTTCCTATTCTTCTTCTTCTTCTTCTTGCTCTTCCTGTTCTTCTTCTTCTTGCTCTTCCTGTTCTTCTTCTTCTTGCTCTTCCTGTTCTTCTTCTCCGTCTTGCTCTTCCTGTTCTTCTTCTTCTTTTTCTTCCTGTTCTTCTTCTTCTTGCTCTTCCTGTTCTTCTTCTTCTTGCTCTGCTTGTTCTTCTTCTTCCTGTTCTTCTTCTTCTTGCTCTTCCTGTTCTTCTTCTTCTTGCTCTTCCTGTTCTTTTTTATCTTGCTCTTCCTGTTCTTCTTCTTCTTGCTTTTCCTGTTCTTTTTCTTTTTCTTGCTCTTCTTCTTTTTGCTCTTCCTGTTCTTCTTCTTCTTCTTCTTGCCCTTCCTGTTCTTCTTCTTGTTGCTCTTCCTGTTCTTCTTCTTCTTGCTCTTCCTGTTCTTCTTCTTCTTCTTGCTCTTCTTCTTCTTGCTCTTCCTGTTCTTCTTTTGCTTTTTCTTGCCGTTCCTGTTCTTCGTCTTCTTGCTCTTCCCGTTCTTTTTCTTCTTCTTGCTCTTCTTCTTCTTGCTCTTCCTGTTCTTCTTCTTCTTCTTCTTCTTCTTGCTCTTCCGGTTCTTCTTTTTCTTCTTCTTCTTCTTCTTCTTCTTGCTCTTCCTGTTCTTCTTCTTCTTCTTCTTCTTCTTCTTCTTCTTGCTCTTCCTGTTCTTCTTCTTGTTCTTCCTATTCTTCTTCTTCTTGGTCTTTCTGTTCTTCTTCTTCTTGCTCTTCCTGTTCTTCTTCTTCTTGCTCTTCCTGTTCTTTTTCTTCTTGCTCTTCCTGTTCTTCTTCTTCTTGCTCTTCCTGTTCTTTTTCTTCTTGCTCTTCCTGTTCTTCTTCTTCTTCTTCTTCTTGCTCTCCCTGTTCTTCTTCTTCTTCTTCTTGCTCTTCCTGTTCTTCTTCTTCTTGCTCTTCCTGTTCTTCTTCTTCTTGCTCTTCCTGTTCTTCTTCTTCTTCGTCTTCTTCTTCTTCTTGATGTTCCTGTTCTTCTTCTTCTTCTTTTTCTTGCTCTTCCTGTTCTTCTTCTTCTTCTTCTTCCTTTTCTTGCTTTTCCTGTTCTTCATCTTCTTCTTGCTCTTCCTGTTCTTCTTCTTCTTCTTTCTCTTCCTGTTCTTCTTCTTCTTGCTCTTCCTGTTCTTCTTCTTCTTCCTTCTCTTCCTGTTCTTCTTCTTCTTCTTCTTGCTCTTCCTGTTCTTCTTCTTCTTGCTCTTCCTGTTCTTCTTCTTCTTGCTCTTCCTGTTCTTCTTCTCCTTCTTGCTCTTCCTGTTCTTCTTCTTCTTCTTCTTCCTTTTCTTCTTCTTCTTGCTCTTCCTGTTCTTCTTCTTCTTGCTCTACTTGTTCTTCTTCTTCTTCTTCTTCTTGCTCTTCCTGTTCTTCTTCTTCTTCTTACTCTTCCGGTTCTTTTTCTTCTTCTTGCTCTTCTTCTTCTTGCTCTTCCTGTTCTTCTTCTTCTTCTTCTTCTTCTCTACCTGTTCTTCATCTTCTTGCTCTTCCTGTTCTTCTTCTTCTTGCTTTTCCTGTTCTTCTTCTTCTTCTTGCTCTTCTTCTTCTTGCTCTTCCTGTTCTTCTTCTTCTTCTTCTTCTTGGTCTTCCTGTTCTTCTTCTTCTTGCTCTTTCTGTTCTTCTTTTTCTTTTTCTTGGTCTTCCTGTTCTTCTTTTTCTTCTTCCTTTTCTTGCTCTTCCTGTTCTTCATCTTCTTCTTGCTCTTCCTGTTCTTCTTCTTCTTCTTTCTCTTCCTGTTCTTCTTCTTCTTGCTCTTCCTGTTCTTCTTCTTCTTCCTTCTCTTCCTGTTCTTCTTCTTCTTCTTCTTGCTCTTCCTGTTCTTCTTCTTCTTGCTCTTCCTGTTCTTCTTCTTCTTGCTCTTCCTGTTCTTCTTCTCCGTCTTGCTCTTCCTGTTCTTCTTTTTCTTCTTCTTCCTGTTCTTCTTCTTTTTGCTCTTCCTGTTCTTCTTCTTCTTGCTCTGCTTGTTCTTCTTCTTCCTGTTCTTCTTCTTCTTGCTCTTCCTGTTCTTCTTCTTCTTGCTCTTCCTGTTCTTTTTTATCTTGCTCTTCCTGTTCTTCTTCTTCTTGCTCTTCCTGTTCTTTTTTATCTTGCTCTTCCTGTTCTTCTTCTTCTTGCTTTTCCTGTTCTTCTTCTTCTTCTTGCTCTTCTTCTTCTTGCTCTTCCTGTTCTTCTTCTTCTTCTTCTTGCCCTTCCTGTTCTTCTTCTTGTTGCTCTTCCTGTTCTTCTTCTTCTTGCGCTTCCTGTTCTTCTTCTCTTCTTGCTCTTCTTCTTCTTGCTCTTCCTGTTCTTCTTTTGCTTTTTCTTGCCCTTCCTGTTCTTCGTCTTCTTGCTCTTCCCGTTCTTTTTCTTCTTCTTGCTCTTCTTCTTCTTGCTCTTCCTGTTCTTCTATTTCTTGCTCTTCCTGTTCTTCTTCTTCTTCTTCTTGCCCTTCCTGTTCTTCTTCTTCTTCTTCATGCTTTTCCTGCTTTTGTTCTTCTTCTTGCTCTTCCTGTTCTTCTTCTTCTTGCTCTTCCTGTTGTTCTTCTTCTTGCCCTTCCTGTTCTTCTTCTTTTTCTTCCTGCTTTTGTTCTTCTTCTTGCTCTTCCTGTTCTTCTTCTTCTTGCTCTTCCTGTTCTTCTTATTCTTGCTCTTCCTGTTCTTCTTCTTCTTGCTCTTTATGTTCTTCTTCTTCTTCTTGCTCTTCCTGTTCTTCTTCTTCTTGCTCTTCTTCTTCTTCTTGCTCTTCCTGTTCTTTTTCTTCTTCTTCTTCTTCTTCTTCTTCTTGTTGCTCTACCTGTTCTTCGTCTTCTTCTTGCTTTTTATGTTCTTCTTCTTCTTCTTCTTCTTGCTCTGCCTGTTCTTCTCTTCTTTTTCTTCTTCTTCTTGCTCTTTCTGTTCTTCTCTTCTTCTTCTTGCTCTGCTTGTTCTTCTTCTTGTTCTTCCTGTTCTTCTTCTTCTTCTTCTTGTTCTTCCTGTTCTTCTTCTTCTTCTTCTTCTTCTTCTTATTCATCTTCTTATTCGTTCGTTCTCAATCTCCAACTACGAAGTCCTAAACAAGGCTTTACAAGTAGCAGGATGTAGTCCGGAGAACGGAATGCGTTGTGTTGCTAGTTTACAGTTTGAATGCGATATTTGCACGTTTCGGCCAGACACTTACTTCTTCGGCAAGTCTAATCAGCCTACCGTATGATAATCACGAGATTCAGATATTAGTTTTGTGAAACTGGTGAAAGGGTGGTGATGACACACATATGAATTGTTAGACAGTGGCCGCTGTTTGTCTTCTGTAACAATCGTTTTCGACATGACACATAAGTCATGAAGTAGCCCACAACGAATCCGAGCAGATCACCAGATAATCTACTTGCCCGCGTGCAAGAGGTCACCTGACCCCTCAGCCTCGAATCATATCCACACTAGCATTCCACACGAGCTTGGTGTTATCGTGGGCGCGCTTGCGTGCGACGTGAGCGTGGGCCATCAGGTTAACATTTATAAAATGGCAAGCATATGTTTTGTCCCGAGTGTTTTCATTCGATATTTTGTTTCGCTTGTGTTTATGTGAAATTGTTCTACGTAAGGCTATTAGACAAATCACATACGAGGTATTTTAATAAAAATGAGAACCGGAATTTGTCTATGAATATAATACCGTACAATATGAGACTGTTTGCAGCTCGGTGAAGCTTCTGGCGTGTGTTTATGTATGTGTGAGTAGCCCCCATATGAACAAACAACTTGTCCATTCAAAAATTATGACTGTATGCATATCTACCAACATGTGCTATCAAAACTTTAATTTTTTATTTAAAAGCAACACAATTGACATATTTCCCCAAGCATTCATGTAGTGCATAAATGGACAATTGGTTTTGTTGAACTTGTCGCAATTGTCTGCAGTTGGACTGTCTTCTTTGTACTGTTTTACGCCCTGTTTTTCGTTTGTGATAGTTGTGTATGATTCATTGGAAAACAGGTGCAATAAAAACTTGAAGAATAAACTAATACACGATTGAATTCTTCATTTTTGTTGTTGTGCAGGCTAATCATGTCGTTAAAACTGTTGATTTAAATAATGATGAGAGGAATTACAAATGACAAAATGACTAATTTCGCTGGACCTTTTACTTTTCTTTAAATATAAGGACGATGTTTGAAAATATAGTGTTGTGAAAATCAAATACTCGAAGTAAAATAATGGTGTCGCATATTTAATACATGATCACGTGAGAAAGCTACGAGGGAGATGGCCTTGCACGTACTGTGACGTCTGGGATGGTGATACGTTTCGTTCTGTTACTGGACTTCATACGTATCATATTCATCGGACAGGCATTAAAGGTGAGTCATTCATTTAACAATTCAGCTGAAGGCTCACTTATAAGTAAGTGTATGCCATTAAATATGATTGTTTAAAGTCGTACATGTTTAGCTGACGTACGTGTATACTTCTGATATCTCTAGATAATTTGTATTCGACTATTTGTTGTAGGTGTTAATTAAATAACAGTACATGGACATTACCTATGAAGTAGAACACGATAAGAAAGGGGGAATGCATGGAAATGGCAATAATGTCAAAAAGACTAAGGTCCTGTATATGTTGACCTTCATAATATGACGACACCGTAATGGTTATTGCACGCAAGTCAATTACAGCGCTGGACCAGTTCTTTAATTGGAGCCAAGAAAATAGTATATATATATATATATATATATATATATATATATATATATATATTACTAATGAACAAAGTATTCAGCGAAAAATGATTATTAATAAGTGTATTGTAAGAAGGTATTCAATACGGATTGATTAGTGTTAAATTGAATGCAGTAAAGAGTTCGGTACGAATTGATTAGCGTTAAAGTGAATGAAGTAAAGAGTTCGGTACGAATTGATTAGCGTTAAAGTGAATGAAGTAAAGAGTTCGGTACGAATTGATTAACGTTAAAGTGAATGAAGTAAAGAGTTCGGTACGAATTGATTAACGTTAAAGTGAATGAAGTAAAGAGTTCGGTACGAATTGATTAACGTTAAAGTGAATGAAGTAAAGAGTTCGGTACGAATTGATTAACGTTAAAGTGAATGAAGTAAAGAGTTCGGTACGAATTGATTAACGTTAAAGTGAATGAAGTAAAGAGTTCGGTACGAATTGATTAACGTTAAAGTGAATGAAGTAAAGAGTTCGGTACGAATTGATTAACGTTAAAGTGAATGAAGTAAAGAGTTCGGTACGAATTGATTGTTAGTAAATGTCTTGTAGTAGGGTATTCGGTACGAAATGAGCACAATTAAGTGTCTAATACTGTACATCATAGTGGTCATAAAGGCACATCTTGTGCCCTATGCCAGGTAGTCAAGTGGCGTATCAACTCATCTCTTTCCTTTGACATTAAGCACCATGCAGGACCAAGGTCTCGTCGAAGGCCATCTCTCAATCTCACTGGCAGACGTCTGAGGCGGCAATTAAAGGTGTAGGGCCACCATGACGTCACTGTACGTACCATCTATTGTCAGACATGCGTACCACGTGGCTTGCCCACCTTTAATTTCTAATCAACGTCGTATCTGCGACGTCATTGAAGCAGGTGTGACGCCTGGTGTAGGTGTTGCGAATGCAGTCTCGTAGTAAAAGGGACAATGTTCTACGCTCCATCGCTCGTTGAATAGCTTGGAGCCGTGTCATGTCCCTTTTTGGTATGTTCAATACCTCGCAGAAATATATCATGACTGTAATGACCAGGTGGTCGATTGTGTGAGCTCTTGCTTTGTTGCTTTTCATCTGTTGTAGTACTGTCTTAATGCGGTTGAAGCTGAACCACCCGGCAGCTAATCGTATGGTATCTCAAGAGATCTCACGAAGGTTAAATGTATTGTAATGCGTTATTCCGTAGGAATTGATTATTATTAAATGGTTTTTAATTAGATTTTCATTATGAATTGAGCACAATTACGTGTATTGCAATATAGTATTCAGTTTTAATTGAGCACAATTAATTGTATTGTAATAAAGTATCAGTACGAATGTATTATTATTACATGTGTTGTAATGAGAGGTATTCAGTACGAATTAAGCACTATTGCATAAAAGGTTCTTTCAGTCTTATCTGACGATAGCAAACGCATATGTTGTAATACTGCATTCAGTATTAAATGAGTGCTACTAAAATTAGTACAGATATTGAAATGCACAAGCACATTGATAACCATAACATCTAAGTGAAGTCCTGGAATAATCAATAGTGTAACTTTTACAACAAAAGCATTTCATAAGATGTGAATATTATGTAAAGATTCTTTGTCAATTCAATCAAGAAGTGTAAATGATATTGACAACTAATTTAGTTATATGAGTTTGTACTGTCTTGCAAAAGAAATTCAAAATATGAATCTTAATTGCATATATCATGCAAGGGTACACTATTTATCCGTGCTGTAAAGTATTTCAAACAATTAAGTTTATAATGTATTTGTCAATATCGTGAGCCTAGGGGTGGTAAGACTGTTAAACCGCTTGCATTGAGAAACAAATTGACTAAGTCAAGTTTATCCAGCTTAAATATCGCACTCAATCTGACTTATGAATGAAGAAGACAAGACACAGAGAAATCAGCCAAATGAAATCAAATACTGATGACGTATAACATTTCAGTATCTATCACTTAATCTTTGTATTTGTCACCTCAACGCACATACTTTAGACATAATACTCTAGTTTATACCACTTGATCCCGTTGCCTTACGCTTCAACTCAAAAAACTTTAGACAGAATACTCTAGCTTCTATCACTTAACCCCTAAGCCTGTCACCTCAACGCACAAACTTTAGACATAATACTCTAGCATCAACAACTTACTTCCTTAGTCGGTCAGCTCAACCCATATAACAACTGCCCATCATTGTCGATGACGACCACCGACTTGATTCGCGTTGTATGTGTTCTGTTTTGTTTTGTTTCTGCACTGATTATCATGTCTCGACCCACTGTATGCTGGCACGCATGTGGCTTATCAGTCCAATGTGGACACGGACAGTTCTATTGCATGGTTTGAACACTAAGGTATGCCGCTGCCGGATACAATATTCTCGCTCTTGTTCCTTCCCTGATCAGGATTGTGAGTACGGTGGCTTTTCCAATTGAGCAAGGCACGTATACCTCGTTTCTCTAGTTGGATCTGTTTTACCGTGTAGGCTCCAATGTTGTATTCCTACGCGTGGCAGAATCTCAGAGTTTCCTTCAAACTGCTCTTAAAATGATTTTTGGGATACCTATTTTTCGCTAGCCTTCCATGAGCTCACTTAGAGGAATCTCTTCGACAATCTTATTTTTTGCATGTGCTCAAAATGGCCCAACCCATCATAACTATGCCGTCTACAGCGATGCATGGATACTTACCATGTTTGCTCTCTTCATAACCTCCGTGTCGGCGGCATCAGGGTGGTGACGATTGCAAATCGGTAGTCCTTAAGCATTGTCTTAACCCTACTGTCCCTGAACTCACATATTGTCACGGGCATTCTTCTGAAGGATGCACTGACCTTCAGTATTCTGCTTGCTACCTCATCGTTCAGGGTGACAGTTCCCGACAGTGTTCTCCCCTGGTATCTGAACTTGCACACATCTTTTAGGATCTCACTATTTCATTTGATGTGATGTGGTGTGCATCTTGTAATCGAGCGGGTTGGTACATAGCTTCAGTTCTGTTCAAGTTTATGACCAGTCGAAAATTGTCACATGCAGCAGAGAATCGGTCCATATTCTGCTGTATTTCCCCACTCTCTGTCGCTTCCCACGGTAGAGTCTTCTGCAAATGGGAGTTCACGATCATGCTACTCTAGTCTTGTTAACTATTCTGCTAGCATTTTGCAGCAAGTCGTCCATGCGGAATCGGGATGGGTTTTCCGGTTTTAAAAGTTTCCGTATTCATGGTTGCGAAACATCATACCAAACACGGTATTATCAAGCACACAATCGTATTTACGCGAGTGGTCTGCCGGAGTCTTCGTGTTTGACAAGGACAAGAATAGCACCACTGCTTCAGAAAGAGCATGTCGTAAGAGGCGACATGTGTGACATGACATAACACCGGCCATGGTTAGGTGGTTTGTTTAGAGCAACATAGATGTCGTCTAACAGGCTGCGGGTCTACTTTGCTCTAGTGTTTGTATCTATTTATATGGACTCGCACATCCGTAAGCTCTTGTCCCAACGCAACAGAGCATTAAGCTGCTCGAGCCTAGTCCGCCAAGCTGTAAACCCTTCTCCTGGCTACGTCCAGCTCATACCAGAGCTTCTGGTACCTGTACAGGGGCATGTGCTTCTGTAGAAGTACAGGTCGACTAAGAACTCAGAAGAACAACACTATTTGACACCGTTTGTCCCATCCAACGTTCTGGAGCTCTATGTTTACCAGTACACGGAGACGCATATCTTTAAGGAGTTGTTTCACTATGTTGATACATTTGATAAGGCAGCCGAACTTAAGAATGCCTATCCACAACCCACCTCTGAATACCGTGTCGAATGTCTTGGTATGGTGTATGCATGCAGGGCCATATACTATGTTTATGGCGTATTTTGTGTATTTGTTCGCGCAGCAATGATCATGGGTACAATTCCCCGACCGGTTCTGATGCAACAACCACTCTCTTGGATGTGGTGATCTTGCTTGTTGCTTGGATATATGATTTAATAAATGGCGTGATAGGAGTATTCTGCCGTGGAACATCAGGGATAGTCCACGGAGACTATCCGGGTTCTATTGGTTCCCCGTTATTTTATATATGCGGGCTAAAGCATCGTTGCATTTCTGTGGAATTCTTTACTCTTCCCTGACAACACAGAATGGTTCTATGATATCTCTATACACTGTCAGCTGTCTTATATATCTCCGCTGGAACTGCCTGAGCCGCAGGGGCGTTTGCGAAGGATATTGGCCTGATGATGTTCGTCCATCACATGTCATGAAGACCACTCTCTCTGTTCAGGCTTATAGGCATTCTTTTACTTTCGCTGTTTTCGCTGAAATGGGTGATTTGAATTAAAGTGACAAAGAGACAGATCTATTTTTCAACCTCACTCTCTGGTCATGAACTATATTTGGCCAGTGGCAAGACATTATCGAGACGACTTGAGATAGCATATGATGAAGATTTTTCCTCACGATTTACTCCCGAAGTCTCTTCGGCAAACAGGTATCCTGCAAGGCAGCAGAGGATTGACATTCAATATGATGACAATGTATCATGACCAAATCTATATGTTTATAATGTCTTTATGTATATAACACAATGGCACAACAGCTGTAAGTACCAAATAATGTTCAAGATATTCACAAAGTACACTAATTGTGTTGTCAACCCCTTCATAGGGGATGATGACATCCATCGACGTATTTATTTGCACATGTGGCATTCGCTGGATGGCCTCCACGCTTACGGATGACGAGTGATTGATTGTGTTAGTCGTGTTCTTGTCATTTATGGAGTACGTGGGAATTATCTGTTCACAATATTATAGCGGTAATCTCGTATCTGGTCATATTAACGCATTAACAAAAGAGGTGTAAAGGTCAGTTTCTGCAACTCAATACCTTAATTAGTCTAGTTTCTACCACTTAATCCCTCATTTTGCTACATTTAACTCATAAACAAAAAAACCTGGAATGGTCCAGTTTCTACCACTTAATCCCTCATTTGACCACATCAACTCATAAATAAAAAAACCTGGAATGGTCCAGTTTCACCACTTAATCCCTCATTTGGCCACATCAACTCATAAACATAAAACGTGGAATGGTCGAGTTTCTACCTCTTAATGCCTTAGTTGGTCACATAAACGTATTAAAAAAGACGTGGAATGATCAAGTTTTGTCCACTTAATTCCTAAGTTGGCCAGGGACAACTTAGTAACAAAAGACTTGGACTGCTACAGTTTCTGCCATTTAAGCCCTTTAACTGGTCACACCGATCCATAAACTGAAGACATAAATTGCTCCATTTATGGCCGTTAAATCACTTAACATAATTTATATTTTTGCCAACTAACATTATATTCCTAACCAGCATTTATTGTGGGAGAGGAAGTATGCATACAAGACCTAATAACTAAGATTTCTGAAGTACATTATCATTAAATTACCTCCCAACACACCATTCTAACACTCATTTCTTTCTCTCTCACCCAACATTACTCACTCTTTGTTATCGTATTTAAAAAAAAAATCAATATCATCATGTGTCTTACCGACGGGAGCATGCGATGACATATCTCTACTCTTGGCTGTTTAAGCTGTGCCAATGAATCAGTTGTTGAGTCACTCGAGAGCCATAATGTTAAGTGTGTAGAGTCTTATCTCTTTGTTGACCTCTACTATCTGTTCCAATCCGGTAATGGAGACTGATAAACACACACTGTTCATTTGTAGCTCCACAAAAGAGCAGCGACAAGCGTTTACTGGCGTTTCAATGGACACTGAACGCTATCAAAGTATGGACTCATGGAAACTGATCGATTGATTGTTACACTGTGTGACAGTATGCTATAACACTTCTCTGCTGTGATTGCTATGGCAGGTTACAGTGTAACATATAGTTGTAACTCTGTTCACCTCTGATGACATACCAGTACATATTAATAATATGTACATACATCTGTTATTGCATATTTGCGTTTCTCAACTCATCCTGGCTAGTGGGCTAATCTTCTCAGTTATATATAACACTCTCTCAGCACATCCTGGTTATGGGCTAGACTCCCCAGTTATATATGACACTCTTTCAGCACATCCTGGTTAGTGGGCTAGTATCCCCAGTTATATATGACACTCTCTCAGCACATCCTGGTTAGTGGATTAGTTTCCGAAGTTAATCATGTACTTTTTGTATCACATTCTCACTGTTTAATGAAACTCTCAACATATCTTCATTATCAGTTAGTTTTCTCAATTGTCAATGTGGACTATATGGCCCAGACGTGGGGCTTCGCTTTGACCCAGAAAGTAGACTATATAGTCCAGACGTGGAACTTCACTTTGACACAGAAAGTAGACTGTATGACCCAGACGTGATGCTTCACTTTGACTCATAAAGTAGACTGTATGACCCAGACGTGAGACTCACTTTGATACAGAAAGTAGACTGTACGACCCATACGTGGAATTTCACTTTGTCACAGAAAGTAGACTGTACGACCCAGACGTGAGGCTGCACTTTGACACAGAAAGTAGAATGTACGAGCTAGACGTGATGCTTCACTTTGTCACAGAAAGTAGACTGTACGACCCAGACGTGAGGCTTTACTTTAACACGGAAAGTAGACTGTACGACCCAGACGTGAGGATTCACTTTAACACGGAAAGTAGACTGTACGACCCAGACGTGAGGCTTCACTTTGACACGGAAAGTAAAGTGTATGACCCGGACGTGGTGCTTCGCACTCATACGGAAAGAAAGCACTGACCAAACGATGTGGATAACATGTGTTCCCCTACAAAGTACAAAAGAACATCTCTAGAGACTGCTAACCCACTTGTATCTCTGAACGAAGCATAGTGCCATTATTGTACCCGATCCTTTGCAGGACACAGCTATACAACAACTGACGTATAGTTCTGCAATAATTGTCTTTGTATCGAATTGATATCGAACTCGTATCGAACAGTTCTATGTACTTCATAAAGATTCGTCTCTCACTCAATTGGCTGTGCAAGTTCCAGTGCTGTAAAATACATTTGCGTCGGTATACAACGGTATTATTATCTGTGTACAGTTAGATCATTATTAAAGAATATCAAAAGCTTCTAGAAACACACACAAACACACACACACACACACACACACACACAAATACACACACATACACATACATGTGTTTACGATTAAGTATGTATGCAATTAGCATAACCTGCAGAAAATCGCTTTTTGAACCACGAACCAATTTGGTGGTTTTACATTTATTTGCAGGTGTGCAGTAAGCCAGATTGTTACTACTTTCCATATGCGGTGGAGCTTTCATTTCGAGATCAAAAAGAAGACACCGCGGCCGTCGAAGCTTGTGCGTTGGCGCAGTTAAACGGGCGTATTAACCGAGATCGCGCTGTCTCATATATATATATATATATATATATATATATATATATATATATATATATATATATATATTACATATGTAAAGCGAAATTCTAGGCCATAATCGAAAATCAAAGACATCACAAGTGATGGAGTGAACTAAAAATAAATACAACTCACCTAAACGCAGTGTCAAGGTGAACGAGAGATTATTAAGAAAAGTGCATGCGTTTAAATATATTGGCACACGCATAACATCTGGTGAGAGATTCAATTATGAAATAAGGAACATAATAAAACACGCAGAAACAGTCTTCCAGAGCATGAAGGGAAACGTCTGTTATAATCTCATATCGCTGGAATTGAGAAAGATAGTTCTTAAATGGAATGTGGGATCTGAACTGATAAAGATAAATGAATAATGGACAACCAGCAAACGAGCACAACGATCAAATGAGGTAAAGCAGATGCGATTTTACAGAAGAATGGTAATAATTTCGTGGACTGTAAAGCAGATTAACCATGCGGCACTTGAAGAATAATAATGTTTGCTTAGGTGTCAAAGGCCCGTTGCGTCGAACTATCACTACCATGACCAACTGCCAAGGCTATGTTCATGCCTGGAGTGTTGGGCGAAATCCCTACATACTCCCCTGGTGGAGCCGAGAATTCCGGTGCCTTGGAATGGCTGCGACGAGATGTATGTCTTCGACCAATGTTTGTGTTAGATTTCCATGTCTGAATCCCTGTGTTTTCGTGTTCCGACCCCGAGACCGCTGGATTGTGTCCACCTTAGCGTGACCCTTGCTTTGCTGAGAATATGCAGTGTTAATGGCGCTCAAGAACCAGCACAAAAATGAACTTGGTGCTCTGGAAAACTCGCTCGAACGCCTGTCCCAGTGCTTCAATAAAAAATGCACTGTCCAGTGGATACCAGCCCACTGTAGCATTCAAAGCAATGAGGAGGCGGACAGACTCTCCAGAGAGGGAGGAATGCTGCAGCAGAGTGATTCAGAAACCACATACAATGAGACAAAAGCATTCATCGGGGCAAAGTACAGTGCAAAGTTGAAAAAAGACCACCTTGGCCACATAGAAAACGATGACTACCATCAACTCTCCAGGAGAGACCAGGTGATACTGCTCCGGCTACGCACAGGTCACAACAGACTTAGATGTCATCTGCACAACAAGTTCAAGATTGTCACTACATAACTTTGTGCCTGCGGCACAGCCCCCATGAAGGCAGAACATATTTTACAGTCCTGTCCATTGTATACCGACAAAAGAAGTAGCGTTTTGGCAACATCCAGTGTCCGTCCATGAGAAGCTGTACAGAAACGTACATAGCCTTGAGTCGACTGCTGCCTTTGTTAGAGTAATTGAAGTTGAGGTCTGAAGACGAACGAGGAAGAGGAAGAAGAAGCTGAGAATACGAGGTTGGGAGAGGTCTCTTGTAACCTCCGTTAAAGGGGGCGGGGGGGGGGGGGGGTGTTATGCGGCTTCAGTACAAGCAGGGTGGTCCTTGAGTAGTGTTAAACTGGAGTGAACTCTGGGCGCAGTCAAGCGGAACGTCGAACGGCTTTCCCACGATTTTAACCAGGCTTGAAATGCAGCGAAATACATCATAACAAACAGAATAACCGATCGAAAGCACATCAATTCCACAGAATGCATACTTGAAGAAGCCAAGACAGAAAGAAAACTCATTGTAAAAGTCAGGTCAAGACAGTCATTCTGTTTCGGGCATGTCATGCGAACAGACGGGTTATACCATAATGTGACAACTGGTTATACCATAATGTGACAACTGGTTAAAAAGCAGCTAAGTGAGATAAATGGAGGCGGAGAGAGAGAATTTTGGACAGCCTGAAGAAATGGCAAGTGGGACGATCAACAAAGGGGGTTGACAAATGATACACGCGATATTAGATGGAGCTCCGTGATTGTCAACACCAACCGATAAGGGCCATGGGACATAATTCAGGAAGGAGTAACAAAGGAAGGCCGAGGGAGAAGATGGTGGACAGCCTGAGAAAATGGCATTGCAACAATCAACTACAGAGTTAGTAAACGACACACAGGAAATGGATACGGTTCCATGATCGCAAACGCCAACCATCAGGGCATCTGGTGATGATGGTGATGATGATGATGATAATGATGATATATCTCGACAAGTAATTGCATCTCTCAGACATACGTCATATGTCCCTATTGGAATATGTAGTTATTTATGCTGACTAGATGACACATCGCTGGGGGGGCACTTACTGAGAAGAACGGTCGATCGATGGACCTCAGAGACGGCAAGATGGTACACCAAGGTCAAGATATGACCATGGGGAGGCAATCAACGTGTTGGTCCGACTCCCTGGCATACCGCAACAACATTCACGATGCCACAGGTGGCGGCTCTTTATCCACAATACAACTGTGGCCCAAGACAGAGACCATTGGAAGAGAAGTCGGGTCGTCCAGTAACATATAAATATTGGCAGTCAATTTTGTTCGCAATGTGTATCATTTCTACAATTCTAAACCGTGTTATTGATCTAATCCATATTTTGCATATGCGTCTTCTAAGACCCTCTGGACATTAATTTTAAGAAAGATAGAACATATTTTTCGACACTTAGCACTTTTGATGGTAGCAGACCAAACGACCAATTTGCTAGGTTTAATTTGACATGTCTAAATAATTCGTTTAATTGCACAACTGAATTGTGGGGTTTAGCTAGTTATTCATTTTAAAAGCAATTAATTGCGAAATAATAATAAAACATAATTAAATTCATTGATGGTTTAGTGTGCGTGGATTGTGAGTTCTTCTGTATTGGTATTTTGAAAGAGAAGAACTATGAAGTAGGGACGGGCGAATTGAGTAAGAAAGTGTATGGGCGGCGAGTATGCGTTGAGGGAAGATGTGGGTTGGTGAGATCAAGGGGGAGAAAAGATGAGCGGGCGAATAGACTGGTCTATGGTAGTATGAGGGTAGGGGCGGGATTGGGGGTACAGATGGACATAACTTAAAATATCATCTTCAATGTCTAAACGTAGATAAGCGACCAGTGAGGTTGTGAAGAAGTACAACGAAGGGAGGCATTTTTGTTTAATACTTAATATCGAGAAAAACTGGGTAATTTAGGTTTTAATTGATAAACAAATGTCAATTTTCCCATATCCATCTAATATATTACATATCTATTTTTAACCAATTTCGTTGTTTTTTAAGAATGCATTTCCAATACTGCACAACCATACAGCAAAAAGCTGCTTGGCTAAAAATATAGGTACGGACACCAACCAGTCTATATTGAATCTAAGGACACCAACCAGTCTATATTGAATGTAAGGACACCAACCAGTCTGTAATTGAATGTAATGACACCAGCCAGTATATAAGTTAATGTGAGGATACCAACCAGTCTATAAGTGAATGTAAGTACACCAACCAGTCTATAAGTGAATGTAAGTACACCAACCAGGCTCTAATTGAATGTAAGGAAACTAACCAGTCTCTATTTGAGTGCAATGACACCAATTAGTCTATGAGTGAATGTAAGGACACCAACCAGTCTATGAGTGAATGTAAGGACACCAACCAGTTTATACTTAAATGTAAGGACACCAACCAGTATGTAATTGAATGCAATGACATCAGCCAGTCTATAAGTGAATGTAAGAACATCATCCGGTCTAAAAGTGAATGTAAGTACACCAACCAGCCTCTAATTTAATGTAAGGACACCAACCATTCTATAGCGAATATAAGGACACCAACCAGTCTGTAAGTGAATATAAGGACACCCACCATTCTATACGTGAATGTAAGGACACCAACCAGTCTATAAGTGAATATAAGGACACCAACCAGTCTATGTGTGAATGTAAGGACACCAGCCAGTCTATAAGTGAATGTAAGGGCAATAATCAGTCTATAAGTGAATGCAATGACACCAGCCAGTATATAAGTTAATATAAGGACATCAACCAGTCTATACGTGAATGTAAGGACATCAACCAGTCTATAAGTGAATGTATGGACGACAACCAGTCCATAAGTGAATGTATGGACGACAACCAATCTATAAATGAATGTAAGGACACAAACCAGTCTATACGTGAATGTGAGGACACCAACCAGTCTATAAGTGAATGTAAGGACACCAATCAGTCTATAAGTGAATGTAATGACACCAGCCAGTCTATACGTGAATGTAAGGACACCAACCAGTCTCACTTGAATGTAAGGAAACTAACCAGTCTCTATTTGAACGCACGGACACGAATTATTATATAAATGAATGTAAAGACACCAACCAGCGTATGAGTGAATGTAGGGACACCAACCAGGCTATAAGTGAATGTAAGGACACCAACCAGTCTATAAGTGAATGTAAGGACACCAATCAGTCTATAAGTGAATGTAAGGACGACAGCCAATCTATAAATGAATGAAAGGACGCCAACCAGTTTATAAGTGATCGTAAGGACACCAACCAGTCTGTAAGTGAATGTAAGGACACCAAACAGTCTCACTTGAATGTAAGGAAACTAACCAGTCTCTATTTGAACGCACGGACACAAATTAGTATATAAATGAATGTAAAGACACCAACCAGTCTATGAGTGAATGTAGGGACACCAACCAGGCTATAAGTGAATGATAGGACACCAACCAGACTATAAGTGAATATAAGAACACCAACCAGTCTCTAATTTAATGTCAGGACACGAACCAGTCAATAAGTGAATGTAAGAACAGCTGAGTGAATGTTTGGTTGAAGAAAATGGATTCATCAGTGAATAAGTGTGAACAAGACAGACACCTAAGTTTAAGAAAATTGATGCACTCGAGAATATTTTTGACCAGCCTGACACACGAGCGTTTATTAGTTAGTAGATAATAAATCCAGCAGTGATTTATTGTGGCCAACGTAGTTCTTAGTTTGAAGAGAATGGATCGACTCGTAAACGTCATTGAATGATGTAATATTCATCTAAAAATGGTTGTACATGGGGCAAGTAACCGTATTATATTATGTTATACCATTGGTAATGAATTCTAGGCTGTATACGCTCGGATACCCGAATACGCTCGGATACCCGATTACTGCAAACACTAGTTATAGTGGTGGTGTTATGATACTTGGACTCAAATGGCGGATCAGATCAATCAATTAAGGGTCGCATTTTCAAACATATCAGCCATAGAATGCTCGACTGATGATTCTTGTATCCATGATCAGCTACTGACAAATCAGTTAGTGACATCTACGTGTAATTGATGTGGTTCAGCGTAGCATAAAACGTACTTAATTTTGCTCGGTCTAAAACTGTATTTGTGACTGTGTGATCCATATTTGATTCAATTATGTCATCATGTCAGCCTATGCAGTGCTCTACCAAACTGTTTGCATGTCAGCTTCTGTAGTTTTCTACCAAACTGTTTGCATGTCAGCTTCTGTAGTTTTCTACCAAACGGTTTCCATGTCAGCTTCTGTAGTCCTCTACCAAACGGTTTTCATGTCAGCTTCTGTAGTTTTCTACCAACCTGATTGCATCTCAGCTTCTGTAGTTTTCTACCAAACTGTTTGCATGTCAGCTTCTGTAGTTCTCTACCTAACGGTTTTCATGTCAGCTTCTGTAGTTCTCTATCAAACGGTTTTCATGTCAGCTTCTGTAGTTCTCTACCAAACGGTTTTCATGTCAGCTTCATGTCACGCAAGCAGATCATACGAGTGACTTGTATTGATCTAAGTGGAGAATACGACACTTTAAACCGCCAGATGCTGCTGATAAAGCTAGGACATATGGTCTCACAACCTAATCAATTGTCACTTGAATTATGTCACCTTTGGAGTGAGAGGAAATCAATGGTGATACTAAAAATATAGCCTTGCACACGGACACGTTCTAGTATCTATGCTGCATAACATATATACCAACGACCAACCTCTAGACACAGATGTGACGACTTTAGGTGTGACGACATTTAGGTGTGACGACATTTAGGTGTGACGACATTTATATATGACGACATTTAAGTATGCCGACGACACAGCAGTCGATGCTCAAGGAAATAGTTTCGAAGAGACTAAACACAAACTGACTAGTGCTCTTAATGCCGTTGCCGTAAATTACCACAACAATCACCTCAAAACCAAACCTCAAGTAGGTCGTTTCAACTTAAGAAATAGAGAGGCAGAAAGAAAACTACAAATCTGGTTCTACATTGTCTGAAACTCGGGCCACCAAGCCCTGGAAAGGGCTTTGCAAATTGCAGGAATTAGTCAACAACAAAAAATTCGTTGGGTCATAGCTTCACTGCAAGGTTTGCGCCTTATGTTCAATGCATCCGACTTAAGCATGCCATTTTTGAATACCGTGTTAGCCCTTTCTATTTTATTCCTCTCCTTAGTTAGCCCTTTCTATTTTATCCCCTCTCCTTAGTTAGCCCTTCCTCTTTGATCCCCTCTCCTTAGTTAGCCCTTTCTATTTTATCCCCTCTTCTTAGTTAGCCCTTCTCTTTTATCCCCTCTCCTTAGTTAGCCCTTCCTCTTTGATCCCCTCTCCTTAGTTATCCCTTCCTCTTTGATCCCATCTCCTTAGTTAGCCCTTCCTCTTTGATCCCCTCTCCTTAGTTAGCCCTTCATCTTTGATCCCCTCTCCTTAGTTAGCCCTTCCTCTTTGATCCCCTCTCCCTAGTTAGCCCTTCCTCTTTGATCCCTTCTCCTTAGGCAGTCTGCTCTTTTGCAGCTCGTTATCCAGGATTGCCACAAGAAGGTGGAGAAGGTTCTTGAAAGTCTGTGTTACTGGCGTTGACGCTTGCAGTTTGCTTTGGATCGCTGACCGTTGCAGCTTATGCACTGCTCAGCATCTTGACCCCAACTGTAAATCAAATGGGAGAGCCAGGACCTCGAACACAATATGACCCCCAAATACATGGGTGTGAAGATGGATCTCACACTATCTAATACGATGCACCGCCAGGAAACAAAACTAAAGATACATGCGAGAAGTAATATCCGAAAATTGACTCGCACATCACGTGGATTACAGCCGTCTCCCGAACATCATCACTCGCTCTGCGTTTCTCCGTAGGTGTCTACGCCTGGCCAGTTAGAAAAACAATATAACACAAGACAAACTGATTGATACATATATATTCATGAGACTGGCCATGCAGTTAAATGGTGCATTAACCTACTCCAACTGCAAATATATCCCATATTCGTTGTCGCATCACCTGAGACACACACAAGTGTCGCATCCGGTGGAGTGAACAGAGAAACAGACATACAACCCAAGGAATTATATGTTTAGACACCAGGTAGTCTGCAAGACTGACATGTACACGAAGTTTATTACA
The DNA here is from genome assembly GCA_036924085.1 of Ariolimax columbianus. NCBI lineage: Eukaryota > Metazoa > Mollusca > Gastropoda > Stylommatophora > Arionidae > Ariolimax > Ariolimax columbianus. Next base: position 38,901,497 of record JAVGWX010000005.1, on the reverse strand, counting down.
ATCAAAACAGACACTACAGAGTAGTTGAGAAAATGCGGCATTGTTGGGTGAAATAAACTGACACAAGTCTCCTAGACCGAACTGTCGGAGTAACCTGCGCCTGGCACGACTTGCCTTAGACAACATGGAAGTCTCTAAACAGACGGTGTATCAAAATATATATATACTTTAAAGAGATGGGGACACAAGGGTGATGAGACATGCAACTGTGGAGTAGCACACGACCTGCACCACATAATGATCTGCCCACACCATCTGGACACATATGGATGACGTGTTGATAGGGAAAGATATACTCTTTGTGGCTGAACGTTGAAAAGATGAATTGTAACGAGGTACCCAGAAAACGGAAAGACAGTAAGTCTTTTAAATATATGACAAGGGGCAATGAGGCTAACGTCTGGTAAGGCAAAACACACTGATCAGAGAATGTTAGCCAGGGTCAGGAGAAATATACTGGCCGAGGCCCTCTCTGACGGTACGATGAGGCTAACGTCTGGTTAGGCAAAACACACTGGTCAGAGAATGTTAGCCAGGGTCAGGAGAAATATACTGCCCAAGACCCTCACCTGACGGTACGATGAGGCTAACGTCTGGACAGGCAAAACACACTGGTCAGAGAATGTTAGCCAGGGCCAGGAGAAATATACTGGCCAAGATCGTCACCTGACAGGACGATGAGGCTAACGTCTGGTCAGGCAAAACACACTAGTCAGAGAATGTTAGCCAGGGACAGGAGAAATATACTGGTCAAGACCCTCACCTGACAGGACGATGAGGCTAACGTCTGGTCAGGCAAAACACACTGATAAGAGAATGTTAGCTAGGGTCAGGAGAAATATACCTGCCGAGACCATCACCTGACCTCTTCGTTGGTCGTCCTAGAAACAAGCTGTTGTCGACAACAACAGTCTGGTTAACAAGGTGAGATTCTACGTGAGCTCCATCGTAATCTCCGTAATAGTGAGTGACACGCAGAGGAGGCCAAGCATACCACAACCGCCTTGAGGATCTCGGTCCACCTTTATCAGCACGCTTGGAATGTGAGGAAAGCTATAGCAACCCGTCACTTAACACAATTTTCAGGGCGCACATAAGATCAACCTACTCATTGTGGGCGTTCGACACATCAAATATATGCCAAAAAAAAGGTTACGTAATATACCTTGGTAAAAGGTTTTTGGGATGAAGATACTGTTTTCACTTAAATCAGGTATATTTTATGAAGTTGTATATAAATGGTCTTAACAAGAGAGTCGGAAAAACATATTGGTTAGAACATTTGCATCTCACGAGAATACCATTTGAGATAAGGCCTGGTCGCAATGCCCTGTAATCTGTTCATCCATAAAAAGAGTGTCCAGCCTTGTTTGAGTTAGAGAAGTCTAGACAGCGAGTAAGTCACCCCCTCCCCTCCCTTCTTATCCACCTCGCCACAGCAGAGACATCGAGTAATGAACTCTCCAACCATCACTACATTCACACATCACTTTAGGAGTGGTTTCTAGGAGGAGTGTTCTGTGTGTGATAGAGAGGAGAATAGGACAACCACCGCGTTAAGAACTTATTGAACGAAGAAAATCAGTGAAGTCTGACACTCAATGGTAGAACGCTCTCTAAACATGGATGTTGGCTCCCAACTATTTCCACAACGTAAAACTGTTGTTTAGACGCCACGTTCATAGACAGCACGTATTGGAACTTTGTTGTTGCTCAGACGCCACGTCTATATCCAACAAGTGTTGGACTACTGTGATACTTAGACACCACGTTTATAACCTACAGGCTGTGGGGCTATGTTGTTGCTCAAATGCCACGTTTATAGCCAACAGTTGTTGGAAATATGTAGGTCATCTTACCTCAGATTTACAATTATCAAGTTACAGCGTGTCAATATAATTTTCTGTCAACAGAGAATTAGTACTCGTGATGTCACAAGCAGGGTGGGTCTAGGTATCCCCCCCCCCCCTTCCTTAGTGAAAGTCTGATGTCAATTTACAGTTGAATAAACCCCAGCGTGCGGCTATCAGGGAGGAAAGATGGAAATATTACTGCGACTGACAAGCAAACACACTGCTCCACCATACTGTCGCTCGCGGCATCCAGAAGGTTCTAAATTCAAAGAGAGCACTACAAACATATCGCGTTCGGTTGCGTCTTTGTTGTCGAGAAACATCTCCTATTTATATACGGACTGTATCTGTGACGGTTCCATATTGGGCGTCCACTTGCATTGTTCGGTTAGTTTTGTGCCATTTGTCTGCTGCTGTTCATTTTCATGGACATTCACGTCTGCTGTTCACAAACATGTCACGAATATCGACTTTCCCTGTTGAAGTTCGTATAGTTTTGAATTGTGGTTTGTTATTTTCTCGTGAGCTAGGGTTTTTCAGAGCTCGCAGCCATTGCATGTATTATGTTTCTTTGTAATTACGCTAATGGTCGGTTTATTATGTGTGCTTACGATAGCTTTCGTGATATCTTTACTAATTCAATGATAAGAGGGAGTACAGTGATAACAATGCCTACACATGTCAGTAAAGCACTTTTTTGAAATAACAATAAGTAAAAAAACAGTTTGGAATAGACACATACCAAAAAAAAAGTCGGTGATCCTTGGCAGAAGTGATAATAGACCATTTACGCAGATACAAATAGCAGAACAACTACTGGAACATGTACATAGTTTCTCCTATCTCCTCTAATAACGCAAGACGGAAGATGCGAACAAGAGATCGGAATGAGAAAAAGGTATTATCATGATGGTATTCAGCAAGATACGGAACAATCTCATATCCAAATAGATGTAGTGTACATTTAAAATGAGAATTGTTAGTTGTTACGCATACTCATAACTAAGTTATGGGGCAGAAACATGGACACTGAATAACAAACTGGAAAATACAATCGAAGGCTACGAAATGTGGGTATAATATTGGATCGCATTTCTTGGAAAGAAACGAAAACAAATGTGAAGATATTGAAAACATTGGCTCCGAAAAAGATAAATAATGACCGAAATCAAGGTTAGACAGTTAACCTATTTTAGTCGAATAACAAGACATTGTCGAAGACCATTCTAGAGGGTATGTGGAGTGCAGTGCATATAACACGACAGTATATGTAGAAAAAAGCCTGTCGAATTACCCCGCTACGGCAGGAGATAGAGGGCACTAGACAGCCATTGCAGCGAACTATGACACTTGAGATGACACTTGAACTGAACTGAACTGTATTGTAGTACAAATAATAGTGCGAGAGCAGCGCTAGAAAAAAAAAATCTCAAATATGTAGTGTTGCAATCATCCACCAGAAGCTATTCATCAACGGAATATATATCGTGTAGTGAATGGAATAAAAGATTGATCCGGTATGAATAACAGCCTAAATAATATATGCAAACGAAACATGATGCCATGAAGGCACTAGAACTATTAGTGTACACTCGGACGCCTGTCAATGAGATGGAGATGTGAACTTAGCAAAGCGCTTGGTCCTTTGTTGTGATACTCCAGGGCAAAAGATCAGAATAGATTAAAACGGCTTTTAGCTACTTGGCATCAGACACGAAGTATGCCTGATTGAATAATAGGATTACAGTATGAATAGAAATAATAGTATTTAGAGAAGCACAGCAGTAAAATTAGCCTATTCATGCTCTGACATACCACAACCTGACCCGCATGTCGAGAGATGAAATAACAGAAGGCTGTGTCTGGGGGCCAGTAACATCATCATGCAATATACATTTATGATGCAGAAAGTGACATTGCAATAAAGGAGTAGATGATTTAATAGAAGGTTCCATCATTGCATATCCCCCTGTGCATGGTGTGGAAACAAGAACGGCTGAAATAACTAGATATCGTTGAATTTATCGATGGGCATAACTCATGTAAAGATAGGAATCGGTGCAGTATTAAAAAACATAAATTGAGACAATACTAGATGTAGACATATTTAAATTAACACAATGTTGCAGAGCTGCAGCTAAAGCTGATGAAGTCCTTGCTATAACGGCAATTCTGGTCAGTTCAAGTGCCATCTCAACATCGAAGGTCGGCTACAATTGGTCTCCAGTTGTACTATATTTCTTGCCGTAATGGCACAATCTGACATGCTTGTTCCAGTCCATCTCCTGATGTTATCCGCCCACTTACAATAGTGTCTGTCTCATGGACCACTGCCTTCCACTCTATCCTCTAGTATCATCATCATCGGCGTCTCAGTCTATGTAGATCATGCGAGTGGCGTCCTGTGAGTTTTGTTCAGCTCCGTCTCCTCTGCTTGGATACTGTCTGCTATAACTGTAAATGTCGATCTACATATGACAGTCGATTCCACAGATCGTACAACCACGCTGAGGAGCCTGGCTTGCCAGGGTGTTCCTTGATCGTCTTAGTCGTACTCTTTCTCTACAGCCAGAAACACCTACAGGCCTCGGCAGCCACTATGCCCCTTCCAACTGACTGTCTCCAAGCAGCTCGATCCTGAGCATTTGTTTTCCAGCCCTCTAGTATGCTCTTCAACAAGGCAAAGCAAAATCCGCCGTCCATCAAAGACGATGATGGCACAATTAATTTTGCTAACGCTATTTTTAGTAAGGATTAACTGCGCTACTTTTTATTTTCATTCTCTCGTCTCATGCCACCCGACCCCAGTGGCAAGTCAAGGACAAGACGACTAGGGGGCGACTACGAGATACAGGGGACTCCGCATCAAGCATTCGTGAAAAAGACGGCGGAGTCCGGAGTCGAACCCACACCACCTGATCACTTCGCCACGGAATCCCCCAGCATCTTCAACAAGGACGTATGGTTTATTATAAGGAAAACATATATGAACTGTTAACATTGATTTCGGTCAATAATTCCATTTTCACCCACAACATAAAAATAAAGAGTTTTGCCAATAGAAATGATATCAGTTGTAGCAGTAGAAGTGTTAATCGAGTCAGGATACGGTTGACATCACACGAACGTCAACAAAACAATGCTGTGTACACGGTATATTGTTTGGATGACGTCATTAATATTCACATCAAAAATGAGAAAACACTACCACATAATCGTGCAAATGTTTGTGTACAAACTTTCCGTATGCAGGTCACATGGGTCACTTAAGGATACATTTTTTTTTCTTCAAAATACAACCACCTACAAGAACAAGATGGCATAGTTACACATTAAATAAAGGACAGTCCAGATTATATATTTGAAAATATGTTTATAGTCAGAGATTGGTGAATACATTGGCACAGGAAGTAGTGGAGGCAGGGACAATTAATGCGTTTAAGAATAGATTGGATACGCATAGCTTTTAGAGAAAGGAAATGTAAAAGCAATTGGTTGTTTACATACTCTGCAGAGTCTTCTAAACCAGTTCAAAAACGTTAAGCTAAGTTAATAATGACACACTTTAACGTTATGAGTACGTTTGGTTACAATGTGTGTGTTGCAGTTCACTAACATAGATTGAATAGCAAACCAAAGATCACTATATACAAAATACTTTTCCGGGCAGTCGATTTCTTTCCCTACGTAAGCAAGGGGAAATCTGAGATGAAGAACGCAAGCTCTGCGTTTAGTAGGGTTCACTTTAATGCTTGGAGCCGACAATGAATTTGTTTAGCCCCGAAGATACAATTTGATCGAGCTGTAGTGCTAAGCAGTCTTCTGTATCCTTGTGAAACACAACTTTATTTAGCAAACATGCCAGACAGCTAAATCGTTTCCACATTACATGTCTGCGAAGGTTTCTCAGAATCATATAGCAGGTCAAAGTACCTAATTAGAAGTCAAAGATGTGAAACATCAATGCTGTTCTGTAATGAGCTAAGATAAGCTATATGACACATGTTTTCGCATTCCCAAGCATATGTTGTACAGTAAGCTAGAAATATGCCAACTTCGTAAGGGAAGCAGAACAAATTTTGCAGAGATTCCTTTAAAAAAAGTAACCTACCAGGTAATGTGTTTCATCTTAGAATTTTAATTTATCACCCGAAAATAACGACATTTGAGGAGATGAAACTGTATTCCATAGTTCGAAATTGAAACAATTGGAAAGTCATTTTCGTGTCTCGTGTGATTGTCTCCGCTGCGTCTGGGAGCATGGGGGTCAATCTTAAAAAAATTACAAAACTCAGGACCGCGTATGTCTATCACGTGCGCTGATCACGGCTTGGTATCTGCGCCTCGTGGATCGAATGAAGCAACTCAGTAAATTCTGTGGAATGTTCTGCCACACTTGTACGACTTCTTGTCGACGTTGCCGTATAATCTGTGGTTGATGCCGTCGTTGTTGAAGTCGACGTTTCAGCCTGTCCCAAACAGGCATGTTCGATTGGTCACAAGTCAGGTGAAATTGCTGTCCAGGGCAAGTGTGACAGTTCCAGTTGAAGCATGAGCGTTTAGGGCAGGGGAGATTGGGCTGGCGATTCTGGTAACAAATGTTGTCTGAATGCGAGCCAAGGTCAATCCTCGGCTAGATACAAGGTCAATAAAGGAAACAAGAGGTATAGGTGGAATACTTAGTCTGGTACAAGAGGGAGGGAGAGAGGGGGCTGTTCGGAGCTGAGGTGGGGGTTCGTAGCTGACCACTCTGGAGTCCGAATTAACATAGTTTGGTGGGAGGAGGGGGGTTGGTCGCAGTCTGATTCCGCAATGACCAGCTACAACATTTAAATCAATTCGGGGATAGGCATCCAATAACGTGTAGTTAGGGGTAGTTCCAAATTAGACTGATAGCTAATTCAGAAAACCAAGAAAAGACACTCGAGCATCCATGGTGTTACTTGAGAATATAAAATACTCTGCAAAGATGAACTCAAGGAGACTGGCTAGGAGAGTGACTAAGATACTGTCAGGAGTCTGTGAGAGTGAGTTTGCAGGATCACTGGACCAGCATACACTTCGAGTTTTGACCAGTCGCTCTATAGGTGTTTATGTTGGAAACCCTATGCACTGTAAGAGATCTGAATGTGTGTCGTACGTGCAGGACATCTAGTAAACGATGCGTGATCTAATTACATGTAAATGTACATATTCATGTGAATACGTGAAGTGGTATAAGTAAATGTGAATGCACAGATCGCCTGATTGTAAGTAATTTGATTGTATGCGAATATACAGATCGCCTAAGGACGAGATATGAATATCTGTGGTATGTGCAGTTCTCTTTGGAAACGATGTGTGTTATGATTGTATGTGTATGCACAAATCGACTTAGTATGTGACTACAAGTGAGATCCGACTATAAGTGACCTAATCCAATTGCATATGAATGCACAGACCGCCTGACCATACGTGAGCCGATTGTATGTGGATGTACATATCACCATGTTGAATGTGATCTGATTATATGTGATGTGAATGCACAGAGCAACTTAGTACGTAATCAGATCGTTAGGACGAGTGTGTAATTGCTTGTTGAGTGTGAAGATAAGTGGAGTGCAGAAGGCGTGATGTGATTGTTCCCAATCTTATCTCGATATCTCAAGCCGGTAATAGCAAGGTGTAAGATAACGAAATATGTCCGATGATAGGTACATATGTCTCCCCAGATCATAATCCCTCCATTTCTATGACGAGCGCGCTCTTGACTACAGTTGCTAGAGTAGCGCTATCCATGTCGACGATACACTCTCTGGCGACCATTGGCTCTTGAAAGGTGAATTCTGCACTCGTCAGTAAACAGTGATATTTCCAGAACGTTCCCAATGCGTAGATGTTGTCTAGTCCAGGCTAGTCAACTGGCATGATCCCGTAGATGCAGAGTTCAACGAAAAACATGTCGTCTTGCTCGTACAAACGGTTCCTGACAAGAGCTGAAACGTATTATTCTCAGTCCGGGGAGAGTTGTAGCAGTGACAGTTGCTGACTGAAATAGGTTTTGCAGATGTACACAAATGTTGAAACTATCCTGAGGCTGGTTGGTAATCTAAGACGTCCCCTGCGGGGTAAGTCAGAAACAGTCCCAGTCGTCTGGTTGCGATGTAGAAACAGTAAAGTAGTCTGTTTCGACACATTCGATTGTCTTGCTATTATAGACACATATATCCCTCTTTGTAACATGACAACAGTTCGCAAACTCCCGTTTAGCGCCGTGCGTGACACCCATCCATTAGTTTATTTCTAAACCAAATAAACAACAAAATAATTACAATTTTCCAGTGAACACTTATCATGTAAATTGTGTGATCAACACGTGAATTGTAAGACACTATCCGGATTATCGTTAATTTCATGAAATTAGATTGCGTAGGTCAGTGAAAGGTCATGTCACACTCAAACTGTAGTAAAACAATTATATGGCTTCTAGTAACGGCCGAGAATGTATCGGCATTACATTACAATTTCTAAACATAAAAACATGCACAAAAACTGGTTAGTTTCTTTTTTTGTTCAGTTTATACATGAAGAGCTCCAATATTAGTGTGACCTCATTTGAGACGTTTGCACAGAACCGTTCTGCATTGCTTGTTAGCATCAGACTATGTGCTTATATCGCCCATGTGAATATCAATGTTTCGGCTCAGAGAAACGAACATCAGGAATGAACAGAGAGCGCGCCTCCTCCATAGCCAATTTCCTACAAGTGAGGTCAAAGTGCAGTAGTCTGCCGTGGTAGGATTGATCTTTACCTTCATTTGAAATCACACCTCGCAGTTGTCGCCATCTTTGCTAGCAATGGGCAAATATTACTATCTAAAATACTATACGTTTAGTGTGCGTTTCTTTCCGTGTCTTTGCCTTCCAGATTCTATTTTGCATTATCCATTCATGATACCACCGTGTGTCATGCACGTATTCCCTGCTTTCGATTAGTTAGTTTGGTGGAAATGATAATCCCACTAGGGGTTCCTAATTGTTTCAGTTCGGTACTCGACATCATAATTGTTAGGTGTTATGTAACCAGTTACATACCATCAACAGAAACGTATGATTAAATCAATAAGAGAGATTCAAACTCAAATACAAGATGACTATCACAACATAAGAAGACAGGAGCAGATTGTCATACTGCGCCTCCGAACGTGACACAACCGACTCCACAGCCACATGTATACACAATATAGCATTGACAGCTCAAGTGTGTGCACATTTGGACTGACACCCCAGACTGCAAATCATATCTGGAAAAGGCATTTGACAAAGTCTGGAAAGATTGACTTAGAGTCAAGCTAAGAGGAAGTGATGTTTGTGGGAAGATGTACAAGTGGATAAACCACTACCTCAAACAAAGAACGGCCAGAGTCCAAGTACAAGGGCAGATGAGCAAAAAGGTGACACTCGAGCAGGGAGTACCCCAAGGGGGAGTACTGTCACCCACACTCTTCCTGGTATATATAAACGATATTACAGAGAATATACCAAGAAGAGTCCATAGCTCAATGTTTGCAGACGATCTGGCTATGTGGACCTCTGAAAAGAATCTCACCATAGAAAGAAATCGGATGCAGACGGCCCTAACATCGCTGGAAGAGTGGGCGAACTCATGGCTGGTCAAATAAACGAGGAGAAAACCACATGCACAATATTCTCGCTTTCATTAGAACCCCAAAGTACCAAATTAAGTCTAAATGGCAAATTCCTGCCCCCAAACGACAACCCAACCTATCTGGGAGTCACATTTGATCGGCGCATGACATGGAAAAGTCAGATTGACAGAAACCGAATGAAAGCCAGAGAAAGAATGGCAATCATGAGGAAACTTGCTGGCACAAGCTGGGGAGCAGACGAAGGCATACTAAAGAAACTGTACACTGGAAGAGTGAGACCAGTTCTCGAGTATGGCATTGCGGCATGGACAACAGCAGCGAAGGCGAACTTCGATAAAGTTAACAAAGTTCCAAACCAAGCCATGAGAATTATAACAGGTGGCATGAAGTCAACGCCAATTGTAGAACTTGAAAAGATTACAAAACTGCAATCCATGACCTATAGAAGAGACTGCAGAGCCCAGCTGCAGTCAGAGAAACTCCGAAGACTGACCGACCATCCAATGCACCAGAGACTAAACAATTTCGGAAATGGGAAACTAAAGCGGAGAAACTTTGCAGAAATAGCCAAAGCAAAGATGCACGAAGATCCCATAAACGCACTAACAACACCAAAACCCATCACTACTGTACGAAAACCTACCTGGAGGCAGGATATATTTCCAGAGGTGGTAGAAAACATACCAGGTATTGCAAACAAAAACTGCCAGACTGAAAAAGAAAGGAGAGATACTACCCTAAGCTTTATAACGAAAAGCTACCCAAGCATGGACTGGACCCATGCATACACCGACGGTTCTGTAACAAACACAACACAGAACGGAGGGGCAGGAGCATTCCTGAACCTACCAAATGGCAGAAAAATAACACTGTCATTCGCTAATGTTAAGTACACAAGCAATTTCAGAGCGGAGGCAGAGGCACTGAGGGCGGCAGTGGAAGAAATGGTGACACACAGTAAAAATGAGAGCCATATAGTCCTGCTGACAGATGCTCTCGCCGTAGTCACAGCGCTAAAAAGCCAGAAAAACACTGAGCTTAATGACTTAAGAGCAGCACTCTGCAAGCTGTGCCAGCAGTCCGCACCAAAAAGGGTAGTGGTACAGTGGGTCCCATCACACTGCAACATCCAAGACAACGAGGAGGCAGACAGACTGGCAAAAGAAGGTGCAAGACTACCACAAACAGATACCAGTATGACGTACGAAAAGTCAAAACGGCTTATCAAAGCCAGATACATGACCAAATGGGAAACCGAACATACTGGTTACACCAAAAACGATGCCTATTACCAGTTGAACCGAAGAGAGCAGGTCGTTGTCTTCAGACTTTGCACTGGCCACAATAGACTGAGGTACCACCTATTCCAACAAATTGAAGATAGGGTGTACCGACGAATGCCCGTGCGGTACTGGTAAAATGACCGCTGAACATCTGCTGAAGAACTGCCCGACATAAGAGGATCAGAGAGAGCAGATGTGGCCATTACCAGTGGAACTGCAAGACAAGCTCTATGGCAGTGGCGACAACCTCAGGATGACCGCCGCTTTTTTCGAAAAAATAATGGTTACTGTCTGACTGCGTACGCAGAAGAAGAAGAAGAAGAATAACCTACGAAAAAGTGACATGGCGCGGCTCCAAGCTATTCAACGAGCGATGGAGCATACAACACTGTCAATTTCACCCACGACCACATCCGCCATCAGGAGTCAAACCTGCTTCAATGACGCCGTTGGTACAGTGTTGCTAAGAAAGTAGAGTTGGGCAGGCCACGTGATACGTATACCTGACAATAGATGGACACGTAAAGTGACGTCATGGTAGCGTTACACCTGTAATCACTGCCCCTGACGTCCACCAATGAGATGGAGAGATGGCCTACGACAAAATATTGGTCCGTCATGGCACTTAAAGGAATACGACAGAGATGAGTTTAGTCGACATTTTTCTACCTGGACAGGGCACACAATGTTCCTGAATGAACACCAGAATTACAGGTTGACGTCTGACAGCGTACGAAGAAGAAGAAAAAGAAGAAGAACGCCATAATTGCAGTATTACATTATATAACCCAACATACTTCCTTGCTGAACACCATAGTAGAGGGCAGGATAAAAGGCAGTAGTTCAAGATCCAGACAACGTTTTAAGTAGGTGGACAACATCAGTAAATAGAATTGGACAAAGCTTATCAGATTGCACTGTTGCAGCAAAAGACAGAATACACTGGATATTCATTGCGGCCGACCTTCGATACGGGGAGGGCACTTGAGTTGAACTAGACTCGAATTGCACACCGTCGAATGCACGAAGCTCACTTATGATGAATGACGAAAAGTGCCATTAACTTTTTCTGGTTTCTGCTTGTGGTGGAAAGGTGGGTGACAGACACCTCCTCCCCCTCTCCCAAGAGCTAATCGTTCATGAAAATTGATTGAAAAGAAGATTAAATGACATGAATGATTGAATGAATGCCTTTTGTTATCTAATAAAAATAGTTGACGACGTGATATTTACATGAAAGTTTTGGCTCTGGCTGGTTTACGCACTTGTAGTGCCATGTTTCCTAGTCACACAGAAAGACTTTAAGTCCATCCATATTTAACTGCCTAATCTTATTCTAATTTACATTATATTCCACGTGTATAACACGACGAAAATGAAAATTAAATGTTTTTGTTTAGTCATAATATTAACATTTCAGTTTGCGTGGCCTTTCCTGAAAATTATGTTTTTCTATGTCTTTCTCTCCCCCTTTCCCTGTGACTCCCTCTATTTCTCTCTTTCTATCTCTCCACTCGTTGTTAATATCAATCTTCCCCATCCCCACCCTCTTATATGATAGAATGTTGTTTCCTGTTCATCTGCACATCACCATTAAAAAACAAATCCAGTTGCCATTTGCACACAAAAAGTATGTCCGTTTTTTCTTAACATAACGTTTCTATAACCGGCCATTAATTCTTAATGAGCCTGCCGTTATAGCGCAGTAACTTCCTTTCGGTGAGCAGGGCTAGGAAGTTAATTCTGTATTAACCAATTTTTATAGCGAAATAACTTTTCGGTGCTGTCTATGGCGACAGATATAAATAACTAGTAAAGGTCACATATGTGTAGCTTAATTAGTTCACTGAATCGAATTATTGCTATTTCCATGAATACATCCATCTATAGATGGACTATGGTGTAAAAGGACAGTTTTCTGATGGTGGTTGTATGGCTACTAGTTTAGTGTGATACATTCGTATCTGTTGATAGTGAGAAAGGAGACACGGATGAAGGGTGGAATGACGGTTAAATTAGATAATGCAGAGGCGGTCACCTAGGGATGGTTTGGTAAAAAGGTGGGCGCCTGTAGATGGTTGAGTGAAGAGGTAGTCAAGCGGTGGGCGACCGGAGATGTTTGAGTAAAGAGGTGGGCGACCGGAGATGTTTGAGCGAAGTGATCGGCGACCGGAGATGGTTGAGTAAAGAGGTGGGCGACCGGAGATGTTTGAGCGAAGTGATCGACGACCGGAGATGGTTGAGTGAAGAGCTGGACGACCGGAAATGGTTGAGTGAAGAGCTGGACGATCAGAGATGGTTGAGTGAAGAGCTGGACGCTTGTAGATGGTAGAGTGAACAGGTGAGCAACCTGAGATTTATTGAGTGAAGAGGTAGACGCTTGAAGATGGTAGGGTGAATAGATGGGCACCCGCTAATACTGGAGTGAAGAGATGAACGCCTGTAGATGGTAGAGTGAAGAAGCAGATGTCTGTAGATAGTTAAATGTAGAGAATGGCGACCGGAGATGGTTGAGTGAAGAGATGGACGACCGGATATGGTTGACCTCGAACCACCTTCATCAGCACGCTTGGATTGTGAGAAAGCTACCTACTTCGTTTCGCCAATTAACGCACATGTTTTGGCGCTCAACAGAATATACTTACTCAACATGAGCGTTGAACAACACGAACACACGCACAGTATATTTTTGGTTTGATTGGGGATTTACCTTTATTGGTGCATTGGCGAAGGCACTCTCTCCATTCCACCACAGACCGCAGTTCTTTACGCGATATCAGGAGGAATTGACAAGTGTATGGATGCGCGTGTGCATCTGTTTATAATGTGTTTTGTAGTACTGTCGTTTTGTCAATGTTTTATGTACGTGGATAATCGGTCATGCCTAGGAGAATCCCCGATATGCTCAGTCAAACTGGACGCGAAGTGATTTACAGCTCAATATATTGGGATTACAGCGTGTGCATAATTTACACTTCTACACTACGCACTTCACAATATATATGTATGGGAGCGAAAGTGGATTCGGGGGTGGGTTGTTTGTCGTCGTCTCGAGGTAAGGTGTTAGCTTCGGTTGCTGGAGGTCGCGGGTTTAAATCATTTGGGTGCAGTGGCGCTCACGTTAAAAATCCCTTGGCGGTTGGAAACCAAAAAGAGCAGGCTTTACGGCCTAGTAGTTTAGATATACTCAGCCAGGCCTGAAATGCAGCATAACAAACAGGATAACCGATTGAACGCATATCAATTCATCAGAATAAAGTCCCTGATACGACCGGATAAAGGAGTTGTGGAAATATGATCCGAACAGGAACCGCCAAACATCGGAAAACGACACAAACACCGGAGTTATTCAAGAGCGCAGTCATTAAGGCGAACCATCTTACTTTATTCAAACTGGACAACGATGTTTAAGTAAGGACGTGAGTTAACGAAAGATCTTCTGATACCATGTCATGCGTATATTGTCCTTTAAACATCGTTGTCTAGTTCTTCACTGTTGTCTTTGACACACTTTTGTTACCATAATCTACCTGCATTCTGCAGTCCATAGAGGATATCTTTGGGAATGCGGCCATATTTCATGCGACGAACAATCTATTGTATTGTTCGCTACCTAAGTAGGGTGGACATGCTTGGAAGTCCAGTGCAAGAGTTTACCTCTGCATTTGTCACTCTGTCCCTCCATGTAATTTCAAGAATAGATCGCAGGCGACGTAGGTGGAATGTGTTAAGCCTGTGCTCTTGTTTGGGATGAGTTGTCCAAATCTCGGTGCCATATAGAAGTGTGCTTACAACACATGCTTTGTATACCATGACCTGGATTTTTATTGTCACTTTCTGGTTTTTCGAAACACGCGTTGCGAAGCGAGGAAAATTAGCAGCAGCTTTGCCAATCTGATTGTCTATTTCTGGGTCTAGTGGGAGCTTGTCATTGATTAGGGATCCCAGGTATATGAATTGATGCATCGCTGCCAGTTCATAATGGTCGATACTAAGATTTGACGTGGGATCTTTTTCATATCCCAGAACGGGGACGGCGTGGCGTAGTGGTTAAGTGCACAGCAACGGTCATTACCCCAGGGAAGCAAACCCTTAGAAAATGCAGGAGGAAGCAGACCCTTACATAACATGCATGCTGAAGTCGGATGCACTGGGCCGACAGGCGCAAAATAAAAACCACAGTGCAACGCACACCGCCTTGGGGATAAGGGAAATAAGGCGAACGCAAAAATAAAAAAAAAATAAAAATATATACCAGAACATTTGTTTTGTTCAGATTTTGTGTGAGACCAAAATCTTTGCAAGCCTGGGAGAAGCGATCTATCAATCTCTGACGTTCCTGTAGGCTGTGGATGAAAATTGCAGCATCATCAGCGAAAAGCTATTCCCTGGTGATCTCCATTTTCTTCGTTTTAGCCTAGAGCCTTGCAAGGTTAAACAGCCTACCATCAGACCTAGTGTGAAGGCAGATTTCTTCATCTGCGTTACCAAATACATGTTTCAGTAACAGAACAAAGACAATTCCAAACAGTGTCAGTGCCAGAACACAGCTCTGCTTAAGACAACTTAGAATGCCAAATGGCTGTGATATGCTATCATACAACTGGACTGTTCCTGTCATGCTAACATGGGGCGATATTATTAGTCGCAGCAGTTTGTTTGGGCAGCCTATTCCAGAGAGGACATTTTAAGAGGCCATCTCTATTAACCAAATTGAATGCCTTTGTGAGGTCAATGAAGACATAAAAGGACTGGTTCTGCTCACGTGACTTTTCCTGAAGTTGTTGAAGAGAGAAAATCATGTCGATTTATCTTCCACTTTGCTGCAAACCATCATCTGATTTAACAGTTCCTCTTCCAAATGTAGCAAGTGCAGTTTTGTGTAAGCCATTTCAAAGATGCCCTGTAACAACAGTGTCATGATGTTGGATATTGAAAGTTTTCTGAAACGCATTGTGAAATCTCTTGACCAGGCAGGGTCCAACATTCTACTTGCGCCGATGCGTGGCTTATCTTTGCTTCTGGTGTGATGGATCTTTTTCGGCAGCAATTTTATTTGACAGTGAACCAACGAATGATCAGTGTCACAGTCTGCACTATGGTGAGTGTGCGTCAGGAGCACATACGTAAGAAGAGATCTTCTGACAAGAATTAGATCCAGCTGATGCCAATGCTTTGATCGTGGGTGCATCCACGATACCTTATGTTGGGGTTTGGTCTGAAAATAGGAGTTGGTCACACAAAGTGCAAGGTAGGCACATAGCTCTAAGAGCCACTAACCATTTTCATTAATTTGTCCAACTCTTAACTTGCCAAGACATGAAGGAATCCGTGCCCCTCTAGCATTGGAATCATCTAGTAGAAAAACTGTTCTTGACTATGGCTGCTTTTAATAATCGCTGAGAAATAATCATATAATTTATATTTGACTGCAGGCAGGTGTGGAGCACAAGGTAGGTGCATATACACTGACAAGGGTGACGGGACCTACTGTGATATGGAGACGAAGCGTAAGCAGGCGTTCTGAACCATTCTCACCTGGTTCAACCATATGTAATAGAGACTTTCTAACTGCAAAGCCTACACCATGCTCTCTCTTTTCGATGGAGTCTTTTCCTTGCCAGTAGAATAAGTAGTCTTTCTCACTCATTGTCCCCGGTCCCGCTAACCGAGTTTCTTGGAGTGCTACAAGTCCGTTATTGATTGTGTTTTTTCTGGCATTGTTTACTTCATTCAGATTATGAGATAGTCCATTCAGCATGGTACGGACATTCCAACATCCAAGTGTGCACTTGTATCCACACCGCAGGCTGAAAATGGAAGGCCTCTCCAGCTCATAAGCTTGAGCATTCTTCTATAGAGAACAACCTGTTGCCCATGCAGCAGCCCCTCCCCACCCCTCGTAGCTAATTGATCTAATGGACCAGTAGTAATATGTATATGCCAATTGTCATTGAAAGTGTAATGTTTCTAATTTAGAACCTTTTCTTGTCAAATACGCAAATAATAATTGAGGAGACCAGATGATTGCGTAGAATGATAAAACTGAAAAGATAACTTGAACACACAACATACAACCCACACATAAGTAGAATGCATGTTACCGTCTGCACTGAAATAAACAATTCGTAAACCACATATTTGCCACATAAATTAGGCCATTTCTATTCAGCATAGTAGAGATGTGAATTACCAATGAGGTTAACCGTGACATCATTACAATAGCAGCTGAACATCTGCTGCAATTTTTCTCTTTACGCCTACATTAGATGTGGAGCCAGTTGTTGCGGGCATATTCAGTATCACCGTTAACATACTCTTTATACATATACTGATAACGTCATGCTGTCTGAGAAGTACATGTAACCTGCTGAAATTTAATATCAGATCTACCCCGTAATACAAATACCATTTCGTTTACAAGACGGTACATATACCATCAGGTTTAAAAGACGGTACAGATAACATCACGTTTACAAGACGGTACATATACCATCAGGTTTACAAGACGGTACAGATAACATCATGTTTACAATACGACACAGATAACCTCAGATCTGCCCGGGTGACACAGGGAACTGCCTGGCGAAAGATGCATACATCCGTCTGACCGGAAGATGTATATTAGATAAGACTGGTCTGGAGTTATAGATCACTTCTGGTTTGTCAGCAGATAGATCAAATCATGCTAGTCGGTGGATACAAGTGACCGTACAATGTTTGGTGGATACGAGTAACCGCTGATTTAGTCAGTAGATACACGTAACCGCTGATTTGGTCAGTAGATACACGTAACCGCTGAATTGTTCAGTAGATACACGTAGCCGCTGATTTGGTCAGTGAATTCACGTAGCCGCTGATTTGGTCAGTGAATTCACGTCACCGCTGATTTGGTCAGTGAATTCACGAAACCGCTGATTTGGTCAGTGGATACAAGTAACCGCATACTGGTCGATGGATACAAGCTGATGAAGATGAACCAGGGTCATCGAGGCGGTTGTGCTATACTTAGCTTCATCTGCGTGTCACGCACTACTACCGGGATCATGTCGATCCCTCACTCTGTTAACAGACGTTTCAATGGAGAGCTACGAGGAAGCCGAGGTGAGCGTCTTGGCCATTATGTTTTGGCTGACCCTGACTATCATATCTGACCAGCATATTTTGCCTGACCAGACGTTAGTCTTCCTTTTCGGGGAGATAAGAAGAACATGATTAAAATAGAATACCGCACTGATTTTAATCAAACAAAAGCGAGATACCTCAAGGAATAATGATTCTGCACACCAAAATTCACGAATGCTATACAGGGAATACACTAATGAATAATTCCTTCTCCCGATGATCAGACGATTACTATTTAGAGACAAAGACTTTCAAAAATGTATTCTTAAAATACAGTAACCGTGCAACCAGTTATGTTTTTTTTTCCTAAAATACTCCAAGAGATGAAAGACACCCCGACAAGAGCACACACTTTCAGATCTATAGTCATTCCATCAATGATGTACGAATGCAAAGTGTGGTACCTGAGCAAAACAGATGCTTAGAAGTTCAGTCACTCATGGAGCAATGGAACGGCGCGCTCGTAATAGTTTGAAAAGGGATACGTTTCGAAACGAAGACATTTGATATCAAACGATTTTTCGGGACGTTGTGGAAGCAGTAATATCACGCATACATTGTTAGCCTGGACCTGTGGTACGCATGCCTGGCAACAGATGAAGACGTTGAACAACGTTGTGGAGGTCATATGCCTGTACACGTACATGGAGTCGCCTACCTATGTCATGACGAAATGGACTGATCAAAGACCTAGGCCCGCATTGGTACCGCGTTGCAAAAGATCGAGATGCGTACATAATATTGTTGACCTTATGGCATACAGCACCATCTCTGCTGAAATGAAATTGACAATAATGTGATGATGTGAATGAGGTAGATCCAAAGTCTGAATTTTCATTGATATTTTCAATTTATCCTTCTTTATTGTCTCTGAAACATTGGCATTGTCATTCAACATATGCTTTATATCACTGATACGTGATGTTGTAAGCAAACAGATGGTTGGATAGACTGTGTTGTCATAAATGGTTGCAAAATCACTTAATTATGAATCTCATTTTATATTAGCTGTAGTATCATGTTTCGTGCGAGAAAGAATATCATTTTTAGATCGGATGATATTTCCTGAATTATTGGAATAAAACTATTTCTTCTATATGTGCTCCTGTCAGGGGTATTGCCTCAATTAAGCTAATTTAAACTAATTTGATATTTCGTCATCTTTATCACGAGCTCTGCCGGTTGGTGTTATCGATCTCGGATCTGTCCCTCTTCTTTTGACTGTTGATGGTCTCACATGCCATTCCCTTCCGCTGTTCAACATCTAATCACGCTGCTTTATCCGTATCTTTTCCTAGGGATTCCCTCCGCTGCAACCTTGTGTTCCAATATGTCACTCCATATGACATACCCAAAAAACGAAGTATACCTCGTCCTGATCATTTTGCCATCAGCTGTCTTTGTGTACGTGTCTTTTCCCTGCGATTCCTGCCGCTGCCATCGTGTCTTCCAACATGACACTACTTGTGACATATCCGAAAAAGGAAGTATATTTTGTTCATTTCGCCATCAGCTGCCTTTGTGAATGTGTCTCTTTATGCACTACAGTAATAGTCATCCTTGCGGTTCTCAACATACATCCATTTCTAAAACACACTAATCGTCCGTCACTTCATAATAGGACAAGGTTGTCATTCCCCCAAAAAATCTCGCTAATTCGATCTGATCTGGCAGAAAATAAGCTATATCCAGTTAAATGGCATGCTGTTTTTAATACACACAATTCGATAGTGAATTCAAATCATCGTGTCAGTAAAAACGATAATGTCCCACGACAAGGAATTCGATGTGCTGCCACACTTGTTAGCAGGCAAGAAAGGAAACCATTACGCCACGCTATCCTAAATGAGCTGTATCAGTAAACAAGTAACATTGTTGCCAATGATGTAAAGGCCTCGAGGTATTTCACGCGTGCTAAATACATTGGGCAATGAGCTGGCTGTGTCCACTAAAAACAATATACATACTCTTTTACCGATAGCTCGTAAACGATATAAGACAGCGTCGTACAATAAGTTGGAGTGATCTACACATCGTGATCGTACAGTACAAATATCGATGTTTTTCAGTTAACCATTTATTTCTTCTTCAATTGTGTGTTACCATATGTATATAAGGTTCTGGGTTCGATCCCCATCACAGCACAGGCCGTTACCCTTACAACTTTAGAAAATGGATGAGGAAGCAGACCCTTACATAAAATGAACGCTGCAGTCGGATGCACTGGGCCGAAAAGTGCAAAATAAAAACCACAGTGCAAAGCACACCGGCGTGGGGACTAGAGAAATAAGGCGAACGCAAAAACGAAAAAAAAAAAAAAAAAAAAAAAAACGTGAATAAATATAGTTCAGATACCGCACGTGGCATTGTTCGTACAGTCTGTTACATGCACGGGATAATGACTGCTAATCCATGAAGCTCCTGCTGTTACAAAAACAGAAAGACGTCACAAAACCACTGTCACAATTTTGACAACTGCTTTGTTTCACAATTGTAATATTCCCGTCGTCATTGACTATCTGACCGACCGTCTGTACACCCAATCCCTTTTACAACTGATTACTTTCCCATATGACTGGCGATGGACAGCAGATAGCGACGTGGGATATGCGAGTAGACGTTTGCAAGTGGTCAATTGTAAGCTGATACTTGAAACAGTGTGATGGAAATCATCGATAAGATCCTCACTAAGAGAAATTATTATTTTCGGAAATTCCCATATGATACTGCAATTCTATTTATCATATATAATACATAGGTCAATTCGTTTATCCGCTATGAAAAAACATACATTCTGTCAGTGCGTGAAAGGACTTTGCTGAACTAAAGAGGAATTTACGCCATGTAATGTACAATATACTGTTTTCCATGATACTTTACCGGTGGCAATTTAATATGTCTAGCTCACTTCAACCGATGTTCAATATTTAGACATTGAGTAAGCATTCACATATCCTATATACATGTAGATATATTTAAAAAATAATATTTTCTGGTGTTCCCCCAACTAAATATAATTTAGTTATTGCAGATAAGTCTAAGTGAGTCTTTCCGTGGCGCATCTGGCTTTGAAAAAATGACTGATATCACAAAAGCAATTATTATGATGATATTCTCACTCCCTGCTCTGTTTCGAACAGCTCACGAGGCCAACAATACAGTCTGTTTCTTGACTTGCATGTAGTTCGCACATTTTGAAGAAGTATTACACTCTGTTTTGAAATAACATGTATAGCCCTTCATTTAGTTTTAGTAGAAATTTGTTAAGTTGGCTTCCCTAATTTCCATAATTACTTGCTAATATTCTTAAAAAACTGAAGGCCCCAAAGCTAACTGCGAAAAGAGGTTAGCAAATACAGAACTGCGCTCGTGAACGGCACGCTACATCCCGCTGACCTACTTTCACTAACAATGCTACTCGTCTCTGGCAAGCTTAGTTGTGAGGGAACAGTTTCCAAATCCAAGGGCCTTTCCATATTTCACCCTTTTAAACACTGTCAAACTATATTGACAATCGAGCACTTTAACACTTAACACGATCTCTTTCACTAACTAGAACATTTACAAAAACTTAATAACCACAACAATACTACATAAGAAGCATTTTTCAAGTATCTCTCGTTTAGCTGTTTTACCAGAGTTACAGATTTAACTTTCCAGGACAGCATACTTTGGTCCTGATCTACGATAATCCACCTCTGCTGACCATATAAAATGCTTTTTTGAAGTTAATGAACGTAGTATACATCTCGCGGCATTGTTTTCCACATTTTTTCTAACCTGACGCGCTGCAAATACCATGTCTACAAGAGCTTCGACTAGATTTGAATCTGCTTTGGCTTTCCGGGAGGTCATGGTCTAGCGATTGAGCAGTAGGCGCCCGAGGATCTTTCCGACAAAATACGGCAGATAAATTCCTCGGCGATTATCACACTTCTGGCGATTGCCGTGTCTCGTGTGGGTATGTACTATCGATCCATCTTTCATTTCTTATGGAAATTCTCTTTTAGCCATAATCGAGCATAATAGTTATGTAAGCTTTCTGGTGAGACATATGTCGAATGCTGTATATCCCTAACACATCACCTGCATGAAGGTAAGATTGACGTGGCATGTATCCAGGAAACGCACCTCAACAATAATCATAAATTCTCAATCAGAGGATACCAGACCTTCCGTCTCGATAAAGAAGGTCACAAAGGAGGGGTCCTGATACTGACCAGAAACTGCATACCGAGTAGCGCGGTACCTGTCAGTCACACCGGACAAGCAGAAATTGTAAGAGTTGACATAATGGCTCAAGAGACGAAGCTCCGCATTTTCAATCTGTACGGACCACCAAATAAAGACCTATCGCTCTCGAGTATGAAGATCAGAGACTCCAACTGCATAGTAGTTGGAGATTTCAACAGCCACTCGGAGAGATGGGGATACTCTGACACAGACAGCAGAGGTGACGAAGTGGAAGATTGGGAGATAGATACAAATCTCTCCCTAATCAATGGGCCGGAGGATAGCCCTAGTTTCTATTCTAGAACATGGCGTACCACCTCCAGATTTGGCCTTCTCCACACAGGACATACACCATAAAATAGACCGCAAGGTGCTAAACCAACTAGCAGGTAGCGACCACAGGCCGATCAGGCTAGACATTGATATGGAAGTAGGCCCACAGGAAACAAAACCGCTCCCACGTTGGAATTACAAACGGGCCGACTGGGACAGATTTGCAATCCTGACAGATGGGCTGTATGAAACCATCAACACCAAACAACAAAATGAAGCACATGGTGGAAAGCCTAAGCAAGGCAATAATGCAAGCCGCCACTGAAACCATCACAAGAGGAGCTAGGAAAAACTATAAGCCCTATTGGAATGATGAGTTGCAGAAAGCGGAAGATACAGTAACAAATGCTAGGAACATGGCAGAGCGAGAACAATCTATGGAGGCAAACGTCGCCCTCAAAGCCGCCACGGCGAAATACAAATACACTATCAAGCAAACAGCAAGAGAGAGCTGGAAAAACAAAACGGAAAGCCTAAACCTGGACAAAGAGGGGAACAAGCTATGGAAGCTAGTCAGAGCCATGAACGACGAAACCCCGTCAAACAAACAAATTACCATCGGGCAGGGCGAAAACTTGCTCACTGGTAAGAAAGCCGCAAACGCTTTTGTCGATCACTATTCCAGAGCAAACCACATCGAGGTCCCTGCAGATAGGCATACAGACATTAGTGAAGAGCAAAAGGGGCACGACAACATGAATACGGCACCTAAAGAGCATATGATGGCCGAATTAACAATGAGCGAAATGGAAGAGGCCATGAGAACATTAAAGAAAAGGAAATCTCCCGGAAAAGACGGGATAACAAACGATATGCTGATGGGGCTGGGCCAAACAGCGAAGAGGAAACTGCTATCGGTTCTGAACTTAAGCTGGAAAAAGTGAATTGTACCCCAGGCATGGAAAGACGCAGTACTTGTACCAGTACCAAAAACAGGAAAGGACAAAACAGATCCAAATGGATACAGGCCCATCAGCCTACTGAGCTGTGTCGGCAAGCTGATGGAACGAATGATAAACACCAGACTTATGTGGCATCTGGAAGAAAAACGAATACTAATTCCACAGCAAGCCGGCTTTAGACAGCACAGATCCACTGAGGACCAGGTCATCCTCATAGCCCAGGAAATAGAAGATGCCTACCATGCATAGAAACACACAGTAGCTGTTTGGGTGGATCTGGAAAAGGCATTTGACAAAGTCTGGAAAGATTGACTTAGAGTCAAGCTAAGAGGAAGTGATGTTTGTGGGAAAATGTACAAGTGGATCAACCACTACCTCAAAAAAAGAACGGCCAGAGTCCAAGTACAAGGGCAGATGAGCAAAAAGGTGACACTCGAGCAGAGAGTACCCCAAGGTGGAGTACTGTCACCCACACTTTTCCTGGTGTATATAAACGACATTACAGAGAATCTACCAAGAAGAGTCCATAACTCAATGTTTGCAGACGATCTGGCTATGTGGACGTCTGAAAAGAATCTCACCATAGCAAGAAATCGGACGCAGCAGGCCCTAACATCGCTGGAAGAGTGGGCGAACTCATGGCTGGTCAAAATAAACGAGAAGAAAACCACATGCACAATATTCTCGCTTTCAATCAAACCCCAAAATACCAAATTAAGTTTAAATGGCAAATTCCTGCAGCCAAACGACAACCCAAACTATCTGGGAGTCAGATTTGATCGGCGCATGACATGGAAAAGTCAGATCGAGAGAAACCGAATGAGAGCCAGAGAAAGAATGGCAATCACGAGGAAACTTGCTGGAACAAGCTGGGGAGCAGACGAAAGCATACTAAAGAAACTGTACACTGGAAGAGTGAGACCAGTTCTCGAGTATGGCATTGCGGCATGGACAACAGCAGCAGAGGCGAACTTCGATAAAGTTAACAAACTTTAAAACCAAGCCATGAGAGTTATAACAGGAGGCATGAAGTCAACGCCAATTGTAGAACTTGAAAAGATTACAAAACTGCAATCCATGACCGATAGAAGAGACTGCAGAGCCCAGCTGCAGTCAGAGAAACTCCGAAGACTGACAGACCACCCAATGCACCAGAGACTAAACAATTTGGGAAATGGGAAACTAAAGCGGAGAAACTTTGCAGAAATAGCCAAAGCAAAGATGCACGAAGATCCCATAAACGCATTAACAACACCAAAGCCCATCACTACTGTACGAAAACATACCTGGAGGCAGGATATATTTCTAGAGGTGGTAGAAACTATACCAGGTATTGGAAACAAAAAGTGCCAGACTGAAAAATAAAGGAGAGATACTACCCTAAGCTTCATATCGAAAAGCTACCCAAGCATGGACTGGACCCATGCATACACCGACGGTTCTGTAATAAACACTACACAGAACGGAGGGGCAGGAGCATTCCTGAACCTACCAAATGGCAGACAAATAACACTGTCATTCGCTACTGGTAAGTACACAAGCAATTTCAGAGCGTAGGCAGAGGCACTGAGGGCGGCAGTGGAAGAAATGGTGACACATAAAGAAAATGAAAGCCATACAGTCCTGCTTACAGATGCTCTCGCCGTAGTCACAGCGCTAAAAAGCCAGAAAAACACTGAGCTTAATGATTTAAGAGCAGCACTCTGCCAACTGTGCCAGCAGTCCGCACCAAAAAGGGTAGTGGTACAGTGGGTCCCATCACACTGCAACATCTAAGGCAACGAGGAGGCAGACAGACTGGCAAAAGAAGGTGCAAGACTACCACAAACAGATACTAGTATGACGTACGAAGAGTCAAAACGGCTCATCAAAGCCAGATACATGACCAAATGGGAAACCGAACATACTGGTTACACCAAAAACGATGCCTATTACCAGTTGAACAGAAGAGAGCAGGTCGTTGTCTTCAGACTTCGCACTGGCCACAATAGACTGAGGTACCACCTATTCAACAAATTAAAGATAGGTGGTACCGACGAATGCCCCTGCTGTACCGGTAAAATGACCGCTGAACATCTGCTGCAGAACTGCCCGACATACGAGGATCAGAGAGAGCAGATGTGGCCATCACCAGTGAAACTGCAAGACAAGCTCTATGGCAGTGTCGACAGCCTCAGGATGACCGCCGCTTTTTTCGAAAAAATAATGGTTACTGTCTGACTGCGTACGAAGAAAAAGAAGAATGCCGTATATACCTCTGCTTGTGTTGCGTCAGCTCCCGGGGCTTTTTCAGGAGAGAAGGACATTTGATGGTCTTGACCACTTCATCTTCAGATATGAATTTATCGATCACCCTGCTAATTTATATCTGTAGTATACATTGATTGACCTTTTCACATATGGGTGATGATGGACTGTTACGTATGTTGAAGAAAAATTCTGCTCACTCGTCGATGATCCGATATTGCAATGTTATCAGCAATCAATCGGCGTTGTGAGCTGGAGAGTCCCGTTGTTTTCAGCTCCTGGATGAATGTGTTGGGGTCATTGTGCATAGCAAACCCCTTGATCTCGTCAGCCCGTCTGCTAAGCCAGGAATTATGTAACTCCCGGAGTCTCGTCTGGAATATTCTTCTGTCCCCAACGAAAGCGTTTTCTTTGACAAGAACAATTTGTATTTGTGAAGAGCCCCGTGGGCTTAACGCTTTGTGTTAACAATAATCTTAATTTAGCCATCATTTTCATCGAGTCCTTGTGTTTTTGAATGGATTGACTAACGTTGTCTAAACCATGTAGAGTGAACAGTGTCCCTTAGGGTAACCAGTATTGGTCGGTGCTGCCGTTTCAAAGCTGAATCTCGCTCAGTCTGCCTGCTAGCTCAGTCTGGCTGCTAGCTTAGACTGCCTGCTAGCTCAGTCTGCCTGCTAGCTCAGTCTGCTTGCTAGCTCAGTAGAGAAGCTTTTTCTAGTAGTCTCAACTTAGTGATCCCGAGACGATGGTCAGTCCAATACTCTAAACCACACACACTATTAGTCTCGTTTATATTACTTCACTTTCAGCGTCCGATATTGACGTAGTCGATAGGATGCAAGTGACAGGACTTGGTATACATCCACGTGATCCTATTTCTAGTTGGCATTAAGAAGATGGTGTTGGTAGTGATACGCTCATTTGTGGACCATTTATTTATTAAAAGTTGCCGTTGCCGAATTTTTCGTAAGCTATTCTGATCAATGATGCCATCCAACGCAGTGTGATCTGCGCCAACTCTGGTCTTAAAATCTCCTAGCAAAATCAGTTTGTTAGATTTTGAAACCGCAACGATAATTACTCAACTCTTCATCGAACCTGTCTTTGAATAGATGTATCTAAGTTGATCCTCTTAGCCAGACATTCTAATTAAGTACTATGGTGGATTATATGGCATATCCAACCATAGTCTCACGTCACTCCCGACTGCCGCGTCCGCTCCTGAAGAAAGTGTAGCCAGCACCATCTTATGAGAGTTGACCCTTCTCCAACAGTCGTGTCTCGCACATGACGACTATGATAATGGTAGTCAGTTCCCTTACAAGAGGAACGCGTGACCGAATGGTTTCGATGCCTGCCTGCCGACAAGGAGAGCAGCGGTTCGAATCCCCGGTATAGATACTAGTGTGACATACGAAGAGTCAAAAAGGCTTATTAGAGCTAGATACATGACCAAATGGGAAACAGAACATACTGGCTACACAAAAAACGATGCCTATTACCAGTTGAACAGAAGAGAGCAGGTCGTCGTCTTCAGACTTCACACTGGCCACAATAGACTGAGGTACCACCTATTCAACAAATTGAAGATAGGTGGCACTGACGAATGCTCGTGTGGTACCGAGAAAATTACCGCTGAACATTTACTGCAAAACTGCCCGACATACGAGGATCAGAGAAAGCAGATGTGGCCATCACCAGTGGCAACACTAGGCAAGCTCTATGGCAGTGTCGACAGCCACATGATGACCGCTGCTTTTTTCGAAAAAATACAGGTTGACGTCTGACAGCGTATGACGAAGAAGAAGAATCCCCGGTATGGCATATGCTGTTTTTCTGTTGGGGGTGAAATAAACAAACACAGCCAGCGCATGACGTGGTGAAGCGGTCTGTAGTCCTCAGCCGTTAAAACCCCTCGACTACCCCAGCAATGGGAAACATGTCGTGACAGTTTCCCTGCAGCCAGGCCGGCCTTCCGTTATGGTCAGTGTGTTATAGTATTGTCCATGAGTATGTGCACATTCCATATTGCAAGTGTAATAGGCACTACCCATTTATTATTTAATTTTCCACCGTAATAACATTGGGGCCCTACCAGTCACGGAATTCTGGCCAGTTTGTAGATGGAGGTACTTAATTCGGCGTGTTCTCTTTCCAGTTCCTCAGGCTACGCAGATGATCAGCACGGCCTTAGGGATGCTCAGAAGTTCAGCATGATGCTGGGTTCGGTTGCCCCTCAAGATAGTGAAGTACGACCTAATGACATGAACAGCCTGTGTGCAGATTTGCGACTGCAGCTTCTAGTGTATCGTGCCCAGTTGCTTCGTCGCTCGTCAATAGACGCAAGACTTCTGAATGACGTTCTCGGGTGCGGATGATGGCGCGTGAATCAAGTGATGAAGCTTCGCGCAGTCAGCCTCGCTCTCTCGTCCCAGCCTGCCATGGTCAAGTAGTAAGACAGTTTTCAGGCGGCTAGTGAAATGTAAGGATGCAGATGACCAGGGCTTCTCTCGTTTCTCGCCATGCTTTTAGCATTCTTCAAGGCCTGCAGGCCTCATCGTTTCGGTGGTTGCTTAATGCCTATTAGGTCGAATACGTCTAGGCTAAGCTTCATATACATGGGCTGACATACCATATTTCGCTGATAGTATACACTCCCTCAACTACATGTTCATTCTTCAGGTCGCTAGTCCAAACGGTGTTCCAGGGTATTTGATTCCATACTTCAGCAGGTTGGAGCCACATGTGAAATGTGGATGGCAGGTGAGTATCGGAGGTGGGCGAAATCTTTCCATTGGAATATTGACGTGTCCAACACCAGGTGTTTACTTTTCCTGACCACTTCGTGTACGAGATTGACTCCTTTTGGTCATTTTCCCGTAACTGGGGTACTTGCTAGCAAATCACGGGCTGAACATATTTTCCGTTACTTATAGGTTCTGTATCGGTCATGTAAAGAAAGTTGACAAAGATCGGCGCGCTCTTCGTGTCGTCGTGGTTTATCCTACCATGACAAACACATGCTGAGAAAAACAATAGTAATGATGATTACACAGGTATATTTGGCGTATACATATTCACATATTTGCATACCCACGCATTTACAAATATATACATACTTGAAAAGCGTCACTATACACAATGTGGATCAATACCAATAGAAACGCAGTTCCAGTGAGACTTTGCTACATTTGCCATCTCATGGAGCAGATCAACCACTCCATCGTTATATCTACTCTCCTTCTGACTGAGCCTGTTCTTACCATCGGCACCTTTGCAGTTGATGTACATTTCTTAGGTCAAACCAGTAAAGTAATTTAAAGTACTTAGAAGGTGAGTCAGCGTACGTGCTGTAATGACCGCAGGAGGTAAACCAGCGGAAGCGAAAGCGACCAGAGGGATTACCCAGACTGGACAGGTCCTGAGGGAAAGAATTAACTAAAAGCGAACAACTGACTTAAAGCTTAAGAAGTTAGATTAGGATCGATAACTCACATCTATTTTTTTTCTAGTCTGTCGGTTACAACAATATTGGAAAAACAAAATACAATTGTGTGAGGTTTTGGGAAAGTGAAAAATGACTCAATGGAGATGTAGCTGCAAGAAAGCCCCACGCCTATCTCCTCTTCTGATTACCAAGATACAAAACTACACAAAATAGCGACAAAAAATGTAATAACATTTTACCAGGCAGAAAACAACGGTACACATAGCTATGTAAAAAGTGGATTATAACATGAATGTGAGAAGCAAGATCGATACAATCGGGAAAGATGCGACTGGCAACTGGGGATATGCTTACTTTCTCTTAAAGCAAGGTATTTGACTCCCACGACACAAATGGACATACATCAATGCTTTCTAGATAGGCACAGAGGGCGCTCATGAAGTGGAAGCACATCAACAACATAATTAAGAGTGCAAGCTTCAAGACCAAAAAACAAGAATATTATCACAGATCTCAGAATATCCAACGGCAATTTCATACAAAAGAGAGAAATGACAACCTATGGTATGAACATATTATGGAAAGACAAGAAATGGGGCAGACTTGCGAGAATCAAGAAATGTTTGACTCGAGAGCGACACATACTGATAATTAGACGAAAGCCTGTTTCCCACAAGAAGGAGCAACAGGCCACATAGACAGCACCAGATGACATATCAGAAAAAACATGTTCACCATATTGGTGTTAGTCAAGTATTCAGAAACAAAACAGATCCAAATGGATACAGGCCCATAAGCCTACTGAGCTGTGTCGGCAAGCTGATGGAACGGATGATAAACACCAGACTGATGTGGCATCTGGAAGAAAAACGAATACTAATTCCACAGCAAGCCGGCTTTAGACAGCACAGATCCACTGAGGACCAGGTCACCCTCATAGCCCAGGAGATGGAAGATGCCTACCAGGCACAGAAACACACAGTAGCTGTTTGGGTGGATCTGGAAAAGGCATATGACAAAGTCTGAAAAGAGGGACTTAAAGTCAAGCTAAGAAGAAGTGATGTCTGTGGGAAGATGTACAAGTGGATCAACCACTACCTCAAACAAAGAACGGCCAGAGTCCAAGTACAAGGGCAGATGAGCAAAAAGGTGACACTCGAGCAGGGAGTACCCCAAGGGGGGGGGGTATTGTGACCCACACTCCTCCTGGTATATATAAACGATATTACAGAGAATATACCAAGAAGAGTCCATAGCTCAATGTTTGCAGACGATCTGGCTATGTGGACCTCTGAAAAGAATATCACCATAGCAAGAAATCGAATGCAGACGGCCCTAACATCGCTGGAAGAGTGGGCGAACTCATGGCTGGTCAAAATAAACGAGGAGAAAACCACATGCACAATATTCTCGCTTTCATTAAAACCATAAAGTACCAAATTAAGTCTAAATTGCAAAATCCTGCAGCCAAACGACAACCCAACCTATCTGGGAGTCACATTTGATCGGCGCATGACATGGAAAAGTCAGATTGAGAGAAACCGAATGAAAGCCAGAGAAAGAATGGCGATCATGAGGAAACTTGCTGGCACAAGCTGGGGAGCAGACGAAGGCATACTAAAGAAACTGTATACGGGAAGAGTGAGACCAGTTCTCGAGGATGGCATTGAGGCATGGACAACAGCAGCGAAGGCGAACTTCGATAAAGTTAACAAACTTCAAAACCAAGCCATGAGAATTATAACAGGTGGCATGAAGTCAACGCCAATTGTAGAACTTGAAATGTTTACAAAACTACAATCCATGACCGATAGAAGAAACTGCAGAGCCCAGCTGCAGTCAGAGAAACGCCGAAGACTGACGGACCATCCAATGCACCAGAGGCTAAACAATTTTGGAAATGGGAAACTAAAGCGGAGAAACTTTGCAGAAATAGCCAAAGCAAAGATGCACGAAGATCCCACAAACGCATTAACAACACCAAAACCCATCACTACTGTACGAAAACCTACCTGGAGGCAGGATATATTTCCAGAGGTGGTAGAAAATATACCAGGTATTGCAAACAAAAACTGCCAGACTGAAAAAGAAAGGAGAGATACTACCCGAAGCTTCATATCGAAAAGCTACCCAAGCATGGACTGGACCCATGCATACACCGACGCTTCTGTAACAAACACTACACAGAACGCAGGGGCAGGAGCATTCCTGAACCTACCAAATGGCAGAAAAATAACACTGTCATTCGCTACTGGTAAGTACACAAGCAATTTCAGAGCGGAGGCAGAGGCACTGAGGGCGGCAGTGGAAGAAATGGTGACACACAGTGAAAATGAGAGCCATATAGTCCTGCTGACAGATGCTCTCGCCGTAGTCACAGCGCTAAAAAGCCAGAAAAACACTGAGCTTAATGACTTAAGAGCAGCACTCTGCAAACTGTGCCAGCAGTCCGCACCAAAAAGGGTAGTGGTACAGTGGGTTCCGTCACACTGCAACATCCAAGGCAACGAGGAGGCAGACAGACTGGCAAAAGAAGGTGCAAGACTACCACAAACAGATACCAGTATGACGTACGAAGAGTCAAAACGGCTTATCAAAGCCAGATACATGACCAAATGGGAAACCGAACATACTGGTTACACCAACAACGATGCCTATTACAAGTTGAACCGAAGAGAGCAGGTCGTTGTCTTCAGACTTCGCACTGGCCACAATAGACTGAGGTATCACCTATTCAACAAATTGAAGATAGGGTATACCGACGAATGCCCGTGCGGTACTGGTAAAATGACTGCTGAACATCTGCTGCAGAACTGCCCGACATACGAGGATCAGAGAGAGCAGATGTGGCCATTACCAGTGGAACTGCAAGACAAGCTCTATGGCGGTGGCGAGAGCCTCAGGATGACCGCCGCTTTTTTCGAAAAAATTATGGTTACTGTCTGACTGCGTACGCAGAAGAAGAAGAAGTATTCAGAAGCACAGGGCAAGATGTAGGAATAAACCTTGATGGAGACGCAGATTCAGACCACGACATGTTGCCGTGGCTCTTACAGCTTATACTAAAAAAATCACTAAGAAAGTAGGACAAAAACGACGAGATGTGACGTACACCTCTTACAAGACCAGGAATAAAATATATATCATACAACTGAATAATTCATACCAAGCTCTACAAGAGTTATATGAGAAAATGGAACAGTCTAATGAGAAGTTGAATCAAATATTTTACGAATTTCAAGTAAATTCAGCAGATAGATTATGTCACAACATTACATACAACAGAAGAAACAAAAAATGTGGACGCTATAATCAACAATTGCCGAACTGAGTCATCAAAGCAGATCCAGAGAACAATCTAGATACTGCAGCATATTAGATTAAGGTTTGCATAGAGACTAATAACATATGTAACATATTTTTTATACACTGCCACTGTAGGCAAAGAATGTATCATCGAGAGGAACTATAAACGTTCTCTACTCATTAGCAAAGAGAAGAGCAAATATGTATATATATATATACTGTTGTACAAAGAAAGACAGCTATGTATACATATACTGTTGTAAAGAGAAGAGGTAATATATATATATATATATATATATATATATATATATATATATATGATGGCAAAAACCGGCTCATAAACAATGTTATGTTTCGGAAATTGAATTTCTTTTCGGTCACGTCAAACGTCATGGCGGACTGGAAAGAACGGTTATGGAAGGCATGGCGCGTGGAAGGCGACGCAGGGGTAGACCAAGGCAAAGGTAGATACAATATATCAAGAATACTTTAAACATGAACATGGAACAGATTGGAAGATTGACTGCAGACCGAGATTCATATTGGATGGATGTGATGAAAGCGCCGTTCTACAAGGTACATGCTACATGGTTTAAACCATTCGACCATCTGGGGTAGTTGTCTCGCTGCGGCGACTCAATTTCAACCAGTGTTCGTAAAGCGATCTCAGTCCCGCCAGGCGGAGCGATAGCGCGGGCTTGCGGAAAACGCTCGCCTGCCTTTCCCCGTAGTGCGAATTGGGTGCGGTTTGTGGTAGTGGCTCCTCCACCGAGGTGCGCTAGTCTGGTCCGTATCAGGAAACGTGGTCCGTCCCTGGTGATTTATCTAAGGCTTATAGCAGAGCTCGACAGTACGTCTCGCTGGTGGTCCGACTCTCGCAAAGAGCTTGTGACCGGCAAATGGAAAGCAGGAATCGTTGCCTCGAGGCCCTGCGTTCTCCCTACGGAGAAGAAGGGCAGGCCAAATTGTGTCTCTAGTCCCAGTGAAATTCGTCGCCGAGGTCGTTGGGATCCGTTCTGCACAGAGCGCTGCCATCCCTCCTCGAGCGAGCCCGGTCGGTCGGTCGTCTGGTGCGTGTGGGAGGCCCCTGTCAGGCGGTCCTAGGTCGACGGAGTGAGGGACGGGTGGAACAACCGTCCGTCCGTCCCGTCAGTCGGTCCCTGCGGCCGTCCCAGTGAGGCTTTTTTACACGTAACCCTTCCTCCGCCGACCGGTGTGCGCAGTACGTACGTCTCCGACAGATATCTGGTTGATCCTGCCAGTAGTCATATGCTTGTCTCAAAGATTAAGCCATGCATGTCTAAGTTCACACTGTCTCACGGTGAAACCGCGAATGGCTCATTAAATCAGTCGAGGTTCCTTAGATGACACGATCCTACTTGGATAACTGTGGCAATTCTAGAGCTAATACATGCTTACCAAGCTCCGACCCTCGCGGAAAGAGCGCTTTTATTAGTTCAAAACCAATCGTCGTTTCCCCTCGCGGGGTTGCGGCGTCCCCACTGGTGACTCTGGATAACTTTGTGCTGATCGCATGGCCTCATGTGCCGGCGACGCATCTTTCAAATGTCTGCCCTATCAAATGTCGATGGTACGTGACATGCCTACCATGTTTGTAACGGGTAACGGGGAATCAGGGTTCGATTCCGGAGAGGGAGCATGAGAAACGGCTACCACATCCAAGGAAGGCAGCAGGCGCGCAACTTACCCACTCCCGGCACGGGGAGGTAGTGACGAAAAATAACAATACGGGACTCTTTCGAGGCCCCGTAATTGGAATGAGTACACTTTAAACCCTTTAACGAGGATCTATTGGAGGGCAAGTCTGGTGCCAGCAGCCGCGGTAATTCCAGCTCCAATAGCGTATATTAAAGTTGTTGCAGTTAAAAAGCTCGTAGTTGGATCTCAGGCGCAGGCGGGCGGTCCGGCTCGCGCCGGTTCACTGCCCGTTGTCTCCTGCCCTACCGTCTGCCGGCTCTCTCCCACGGGTGCTCTTCGCTGAGCGTCCTGGGTGGCCGGCGCGTTTACTTTGAAAAAATTAGAGTGTTCAAAGCAGGCCTCGGCTGCCTGAATAATGGTGCATGGAATAATGGAATAGGACCTCGGTTCTATTTTGTTGGTTTTCGGAACTGGAGGTAATGATTAGCAGGGACAAACGGGGGCATTCGTATTGCGGCGTTAGAGGTGAAATTCTTGGATCGCCGCAAGACGAGCTACTGCGAAAGCATTTGTCAAGAATGTTTTCATTAATCAAGAACGAAAGTCAGAGGCGCGAAGACGATCAGATACCGTCGTAGTTCTGACCATAAACGATGCCGACTAGCGATCCGCAGGAGTTGCTTCGATGACTCTGCGGGCAGCTTCCGGGAAACCAAAGTGTTTGGGTTCCGGGGGAAGTATGGTTGCAAAGCTGAAACTTAAAGGAATTGACGGAAGGGCACCACCAGGAGTGGAGCCTGCGGCTTAATTTGACTCAACACGGCCAACACTGAAATGATTGACATGCCGAGACCACTCTTCTGGGGTCTAAGATGGAACTGGTGCTGGACTTAGACCCCCAGAAATCTGGGGTTATGTCCCCTGTGGCTCAGCTTTGTCTGCATCCAGTGTTTGATAAAGGAATTGACGGAAGAGCACTATCAGGAGTGGAGCCTGAGACCTAAGTTAACTTACCACGCAAATACTGCAGAATGACTATCAAAAAGTACACCTTCGTGGGGTCTAATAGAGAACATGTGCTGGAATTAGACCCTCGAAAATTTTTGGGGCTACCCTTTAAGAAACTTGATTGTCTCGCTAAGGGAATTGACAGAAGGGCACCACCAGGTGTGGAACCTGCGGCTTAATTTGACTGAACACGCCAATACTGTAGAACAACTGACAAATCGGGAGCACTGCCGTTTGGGTCTAATAATGAACGTACGCTGGTATTAGACTCACGGTCGACAAGTCAGCTCTCAAACACTCAAATGAAAGAACGCTACGGAAATCGTGTTTAACTCCGCAGAAACCGCAGATTTCAAATACCTGGTCATTGACAAACAAAAGCCCTCAATAAATTCGTCTGACCAAATAGTGAACGGGTGCTGGAAATAGATCTGAAGACAGGTCAGTTTTACCCTACTAATGACAGGGCGTTGCTACGGAAAACCAGCTCAAATCGAGAGGAGCCGCAGACACTTTGGTTCACGTACCAGGCTGATAAGCCAAGGGCGCGAGCCTACCATGTGGGGGATTACGGCCGAACCCTTGTAAGCCGCAATCCCGCCCAAAATCTCAGCACCACTGCAATGGGAGGCTCCTACATGCTCGGGACCTGGGGCTTGCGCCCCAGCCCTATCAGGTAGAGCCACAGTAAGAGGTCCTTGCCGCCCGCAAATCAAAGCGGGCGGACAACTGCTTGATACTCACCCTATACGGCGATGGGGTGCGAAAAACACCAACCAAAGACTTAGAACCTGGTCGGGGTGTCGAAAACAGTAGAGCAGCCACCACACTGTGAACTGTCAAGACTCAACCACTGACCATGAGAGTTGTCCGCACACCAAGCGATCAACATCTCTGTGACATTACCAGGCTTGTCCTCTGGCGAAATGCACTCCGGCTACGATATCTACCTCTGTTCGTTATCAGCCATAACTATCATGCTGGACGCAGAAGAGATGCAGACCAGCGGACATTGCACACCTGCCCCACTGTGTCAACACCCCAGGTGGCGGGGAATGCTAGGCGTACCATCCCTGCATAGAAGCCAAGAAAACAAAGGGAAAAAGAGATACCCCACTCACATGCAAATGCTACGTTTCTGGCAGGACGTGACGATCCTGGGATACAGACACACTGGACTGCCTCTCTTCCGGGTAAACCAGTCCATCTCATATATCATATCATCATTGCACGCTATAGACACGAGTAGTGAAGACTCGAAAGTCTGGTAAGACAACTTCCATAGGAGAGAAAACTCTGATCGTAAACAACTGCTGCCTTGCAGATAGGCTGGGGACAGCCAAAGGCTAAGGAGGGCATCCCTACAGAAACGCCTGTTGAAATCGGATGCACGGGGCCGCAAGCCAAACAAAACAGTGCAACGTAAATCACAGTATGATGGCAGCACAACCTATTCGAAAAACGTATGGCGCTCATCCTGAGGAGACCCGCCAGGCAGCGATAGCGCCGGGCCTCACGCCTCGAAGGGGCCCACCCTTGACTACTGGTGGTCACCCACCCATGTGTCGTGGAGTCAAGGCACATGGCTATGGGGTAACGTCTATTGGCCAAAACCTCAAGACCCTCAGAATACTACAGTGGAATGCGGAGGGAGTCATTAACAAAAAACTTTCCCTAACACACCACCTGCATGAAGGTAAGATTGACGTGGCATGTATCCAGGAAACGCACCTCAACAATAACCATAAATTCTCAATCAGAGGATACCAGACCTTCCGTCTAGATAGAGAAGGTCACAAAGGAGGGGTCCTGATACTGACCAGAAACAGCATACCGAGTAGCGCGGTACCTGTCAATCACACCGGACAAGCAGAAATTGTAGGAGTTGACATAATGGCTCTAGAGACGAAACTCCGCATTTTCAATCTGTACGGACCACCAAACAGAGACCTATCGCTCTCGAGTATGGAGGTCAGAGACTCCAACTGCATAGTAGTTGGAGATTTCAACAGCCACTCGGAGAGATGGGGATACTCTGACACAGACAGTAGAGGTGACGAAGTGGAAGATTGGGAGATAGATGCAAATCTCTCCCTAATCAATAGGCCGGAGGATAGCCCTAGCTTCTATTCAAGAACATGGCATACCACCTCGACTCCAGATTTGGCCTTCTCCACACAGGACATACACTATAAAATAGACCGCCAGGTGCTAAACCAACTGGCAGGTAGCGACCACAGGCCGATCAGGCTAACCATTGACATGGAAGTAGGCCCACAGGAAACAAAACCGCTCCCACGTTGGAATTACAAACGAGCCGACTGGGACAGATTTGCAATCCTGACAGATGGGCTGTGTGAAACCATCAACACACGAAACACCAAAATGAAGCCCATGGTAGAGAGCCTAAGCAAGGCAATAATGCAAGCCGCCACTGAAACCATCCCAAGAGGAGCTAGGAAAAACTATAAGCCCTACTGGAATGATGAGTTACAGAAAGTGGAAGATGCAGTAACAAATGCTAGGAACATGGCAGAACGAGAAAAATCCGTGGCGGCAAACATCGCCCTCAAAGCCGCCGCGGCGAAGTACAAACACACTCTCAAGCAAACAGCAAGAGAAAGTTGGAAAAATAAAACGGAAAGTTTAAACCTGGACAAAGAAGGAAACAAGCTATGGAAGCTAGTCAGAGCCATGAACGACGAAACCCCGTCAAATAAACAAATTACTATCAAGCAAGGCGAGAACTTGATCACAGGTAAGAAAGCCGCAAACGCCTTTGTCGATCACTATGCCAGAGCAAACCACATCGAGGTCCCTGCAGATAAGCATACAGACATTAGCGAAGAGCTAAAGGGGCACGAAAACATAAATACGGCTCCTGAAGAGCACATGATGGCCAAACTAACAATGCGCGAAATGGAAGAGGCTATGAGAACACTAAAGAAAAGGAAATCTCCCGGAAAAGACGGGATAACAAACGAAATGCTGATGGGGCTGGGCCAAACAGCGAAGAGGAAACTGCTATCAGTCCTGAACCAAAGCTGGAAAAGGGGTATTGTACCCCAGGCATGGAAAGATGCAATACTGGTACCAGTACCAAAAACAGGAAAGGACAAAACAGATCCGAATGGATACAGGCCCATAAGCCTACTGAGCTGTGTCGGCAAGCTGATGGAACGGATGATAAACACCAGAATGATGTGGCATCTGGAAGAAAAACGAATACTAATTCCACAGCAAGCCGGCTTTAGACAGCACAGATCCACTGAGGACCAGGTCATCCTCATAGCCCAGGAGATAGAAGATGCCTACCAGGCACAGAAACACACAGTAGCTGTTTGGGTGGATCTGGAAAAGGCATTTGACAAAGTCTGGAAGGATGGACTTAGAGTCAAGCTAAGAAGAAGTGATGTTTGTGGGAAGATGTACAAGTGGATCAACCACTACCTCAAACAAAGAACGGCCAGAGTCCAAGTACAAGGGCAGATGAGCAAAAAGGTGACACTCGAGCAGGGAGTACCCCAAGGGGGAGTACTGTCACCCACACTCTTCCTGGTATATATAAACGATATTACAGAGAATATACCAAGAAGAGTCCATAGCTCAATGTTTGCAGACGATCTGGCTATGTGGACCTCTGAAAAGAATCTCACCATAGCAAGAAATCGGATGCAAACGGCCCTAACATCGCTGGAAGAGTGGGCGAACTCATGGCTGGTCAAAATAAACGAGGAGAAAACCACGTGCACAATATTCTCGCTCTCATTAAAACCCCAAAGTACCAAATTAAGCCTAAATGGCAAAATCCTGCAGCCAAACGACAACCCAACCTATCTGGGAGTCACATTTGATCGGCGCATGACATGGAAAAGTCAGATTGAGAGAAACCGAATGAAAGCCAGAGAAAGAATGGCGATCATGAGGAAACTTGCTGGCACAAGCTGGGGAGCAGACGAAGGCATACTAAAGAAACTGTACACTGGAAGAGTGAGACCAGTTCTCGAGTATGGCATCGCGGCATGGACAACAGCAGCGAAGGCGAACTTCGATAAAGTTAACAAACTTCAAAACCAAGCCATGAGAATTATAACAGGTGGCATGAAGTCAACGCCAATTGTAGAACTTGAAAAGATTACAAAACTGCAATCCATGACCGACAGAAGAGACTGCAGAGCCCAGCTGCAGTCAGAGAAACTCCGAAGACTGACGGACCATCCAATGTACCAGAGGCCAAACAATTTGGGAACTGGGAAACTAAAGCGGAGAAACTTTGCAGAAATAGCCAAAGCAAAGATGCACGAAGATCCCATAAACGCACTAACAACACCAAAACCCATCACTACTGTACGAAAACCTACTTTGAGGCAGGATATATTTCCAGAGGTGGTAGAAAATATACCAGGTATTGCAAACAAAAACTGCCAGACCGAAAAAGAAAGGAGAGACACCACCCTAAGCTTCATAACGAAAAGCTACCCAAGCATGGACTGGACCCATGCATACACCGACGGTTCTGTAACAAACACTACACAGAACGGAGGGGCAGGAGCATTCCTGAACCTACCAAATGGCAGAAAAATAACACTGTCATTCGCTACTGGTAAGTACACAAGCAATTTCAGAGCGGAGGCAGAGGCACTGAGGGCGGCAGTGGAAGAAATGGCAACACACAGTGAAAATGAGAGCCACATAGTCTTGCTGACAGATGCTCTCGCCGTAGTCACAGCGCTTAAAAGCCAGAAAAACACTGAGCTTAATGACTTAAGAGCAGCACTCTGCAAACTGTGCCAGCTGTCCGCACCAAAAAGGGTAGTGGTACAGTGGGTTCCGTCACACTGCAACATCCAAGGCAACGAGGAGGCAGACAGACTGGCAAAAGAAGGTGCAAGGCTACCACAAACAGATACCAGTATGACGTACGAAGAGTCAAAACGGCTTATCAAAGCTAGGTACATTACCAAATGGGAAACCGAACATACTGGTTACACCAAAAACGATGCCTATTACCAGTTGAACCGAAGAGAGCAGGTCGTTGTCTTCAGACTTCGCACTGGCCACAATAGACTGAGGTACCACCTATTCAACAAATTGAAGATAGGGTGTACCGACGAATGCCCGTGCGGTACTGGTAAAATGACCACTGAACATCTGCTGCAGAACTGCCCGACATACGGGGATCAGAGAGAGCAGATGTGGCCATTGCCAGTGGAACTGCAAGACAAGCTCTATGGTAGTGGCGAGAGTCTCAGGATGACCGCCGCTTTTTTCGAAAAAATAATGGTTACTGTCTGAATGTGTACGCAGAAGAAGAAGAAGAAACCATTCGACCAAACGCTCCCCTTCGATATAGACAGGTGTATAAACCAATATAAAAAAAAATGAAAAAAATACTGATATGATCCAATAAACAATGGAAAAGATGAGTTGATTATTGCAAAGAACGCGTAGACAGACCGCAGATGCAAGAAACACCAACCACCCTATCAGCAGAGGAGAACCTGGATGTAGACCGCAACCCACGAAGCAAGATATAAATAAATAAGACCCCATTGAAACACAAAAAAAGAGAAGTAGTAGGCCTATAAATAATAGCAGCAGACCCAGACATAATATCAGAATAAGCTAAAATATATTGATAGGACCATGGATGAATACAAGGATTAATCAAGAAGATATGGGAAGAAAAGAGAGCGCCCACAAAATGGGAAGAGGAGAGAGCGCCCACAAAATGGGAAAAGGAGAGAGCGTCCACAAAACGGCAAGAGGGGAGAGTGCCCACAAAATAGGAAGAAGAGAGAGCTCCCACAAAATGTGAAAAGGAGAGAGCGCCCACAAAATAGGAAGAGGAGAGAGCGCCCACAAAATAGGAAGAGGAGAGAGCGCCCACACAATGGGAAGAAGAGAGGACGCTCACAAAGTGGGAAGAGTAGCATATGGTAAAGCCGACGAACAAGAGAGAACATTCAGATCGCAACTATTACATGGGAATTACACTCACAAAATCACAGGATGACAATTTGCATGCATTCTTGGCCTCTCTTAGAAAGGAATCAGTGTTCGCAACCAACGCTTGCTAAAAATCCGCATTTCTGACATTCGAGAAATGTCCTTGGGGGAGGATGCACTAATCCACGCATATAAGCCACAGCACATTATTGCAGGTCACATGCTGCGATTGAAAGATGGTCGTTGGAACACGGCGACAGCAATCTGGTAACCTCGACGCAAAAAGAAACCCCGGGGCAGACCACCGATGCGTTTGTCAGAATCCCTTGCTGTCCGTAGTAACATGCGAGAAGCCTCTGGTGAAGCGCCAACAACCCATTGGATGTCAGTGTATCAATAGCGACGAAGCTTTGACCATCAACCAGCTTGAGGAATTGGCCATCACGACCAAAACCAAGATAAAGGAATTACACTGCTGTCAATGTCAAGCAAGATGTTCAACTATCTCATCTTGTCCATATTAAAAGAGGAAGTAGACAAAACGCTAACAGAGGAACAGAGATGATATCACCATATAATATCAGACATTGATAAAATACCAGCTCTTCGCTTCATAATAGAACACATTATATAATGAAAAGTACCACTGTACACAGTGTGGATGAAAACAGTACTAGACAAACTGTTGAGAAACTTTAGAACTTCAGAGGAGTAGTCAACCCTCATTAAGGTAGGTACGGGAATACAGTTAGTAGATGAAGGATCAAAGAATGATGGCTTCGGGGTGTAGACATGGGTGATGCAAGGATGTCTGTCATTATGTCTGTTCTTGATGACTCTAGATCGATAATGTAGATACCAAACGCTTCAAAGAGAACTGGTATTCAGTCGGCACTATGATCCCAATTAGAGGACTTCGACCACGCGTTCAGGTAATGTTGTCAGTCACAGCCTGATGCAAGATACATTGTTCAGGAATAAAGAACACATTATCAAATAGGGACTGAATATCAGCATGATGAAGTCCAAGCTGGTTAACATTTACACGATCAACACATACTTAATCATGCTGGAGGGAGAGCTGCTGAAAGAGATGTACATGTTTACTTATTTGTGCAGTACAATTGACATGTCATGAGGTACATTGGCAGTTGTAAAGACCAGATTTTGACAGATACGTGTGGAATTTCTGACACTAAATAACATATGGAGATCCAGAGGAATAAAGTTTCACACCAACGCTAAAATAGTAAGCACCAGTGTCAAGTCGCTGCTGTTGTACGGCGTGGAAACATGGATAAAGACCAAGATCCTCCAGCAAAGACTCCAATCCTTCATTAACATCTGCCTACGAAGGATAGGAGACTCAGTGGTCTTCAGGTAAGACATCTGGCTCGGGTGCTGGAGGTCGCGGGTTTAAATAACAGTGAAGACCGGGATGTTTTCACGCTTAATTTCTGGTATTTCTCTGGATCTCTGGGTAGTAGAGATCGGACGCCCGCATACTGTGTTGCGCAGGCTGAAAATCCCTCTGCAGTTGGAAATCGAAAAGAGTACGCTTATTGGCCGCTGCCCAGATGACATTGAAAATTAAGTTAAAAATATAGAAAATGTATTAGAAGATCCTCGCCGGTGCTACAGAGTCTGTGTATTGTGCTGAGATTCTCCAAACAAAATGAAGAAGAACAGAGCACTTATGGGTTAACAATGACGTTGATTCTTCAACTTAACTTCTAAGGATAGTGTGAGAGGATGTGTCTAGGAATGAAGACCTGGTAGTAAGGATCTAGTAATAACCCTTGGGATAACAAATTCAGAAAAGAAATTGGGCTGGGCAGGAGAACAATGAAGGCACCGTCCAACAAAGCTAGGCTGGCTCTAAAATGGATTCCTCAGGGGAAGAAATAGAGAGGTAGACCTGGTAATACACGGACAATAGAGTATGACAGGGAAATACGATTAAATAGGCTCAAAAAGTGTAGCGTTGGACCGTAAATGCAGGCCAGATGTAGTCAATGAGCTTTGC
Source organism: Ariolimax columbianus (assembly GCA_036924085.1). Taxonomy (NCBI): domain Eukaryota; kingdom Metazoa; phylum Mollusca; class Gastropoda; order Stylommatophora; family Arionidae; genus Ariolimax; species Ariolimax columbianus. The sequence continues at coordinate 38,858,473 of JAVGWX010000005.1, read as the reverse complement.
ACCGAGAGCAGTGAAGGGCTTTGACTAATTGATGGTAGGTCGTATGACCGTCACATTAATGGTTTAATGTTCGTGCCGATACGATCTCATAGCCTTTCAATCGTGCATATCTTTATCAACAATTGACCTTAACAACCGCCGCAGCTTCGATTTATCAATTTCTATACCATTCGTTTCCGTCAAAATTTCCATGGATTAATTTAGCCCCGGGGGTCCCCAATTGATGTAGCCGACATTTAGCATTACACCGTTCTAAAATTCCCTCTCTTAAAGAAACTAAGCATCATTTGTACAGCCAAATGTTCGTGCCTATTCAAATAAAAATGTTCAAATTATTCCAGGGAGATTGGAATACAATTGCAGATAATGCTATAATAGTTCTATCAGAGCATGCCCCCTGGAAGCCCCATAAGATAAACCTGTTTGTGGAAAACAAAACGCCAGAGGCACCTCTACTCACGGGATTTCAAGACCGATATTACACGTGTGGTTAAGGGCATCCAAGATGCTTGCTCTTAGCAATCATTTGTACAATTAGGATGATAAATGGTGCAAACAATCATGCCATCATTTCCATATAAATAGAGGAAACAGTGTATGCTGTATAAAAACAGAAGGATTTTTCTTCCTAGTACAAAAATTTCAATGAACAAAATATCGTTGATTAAAAAATATCATTTTTGAAGGACAGTGTTTAAGAAATGCAATGTTCCTTTGAGACAGCTTCAAAGAACAACTTGTTGCACAAACAGTTCAGGTTTTCTGGAAACAAAAATGTCGCATCTTCAGTTTTCAGGAAATTTAATTTTTGTGCAGACATCTTTCATGAAATCAAATGTTTTAAAGACGGAGTTGGTTAAACCAAATATTTCTAAGACAGAGTTGAATAAACCAAATGTTCTAAGGACAAAGTTGAAAAAGCCAGATGTTCTAAGGACACAGTTTAAAAAGCTAAATGTTTCAAGGACATAGTTGAAAAAACCAAATGTTCCAATACACATTACCTTGCATTGCCCCTGGCAAAGTGTTTAAAATATTAAAAGAACTTCTTATATAGTAAATAACCCAATGATGGATTCAAAGAACACAATTTCCCAAGGACATATTTCAAGAAACAAACTGTTTCAAAGGCAATATAGAAGAAGGGCCAATATTCAATGCGCATAGTTGAATAAGCAAAATGCCCCAAGGCTGGATTCAAGAAAGAAAGTGTAACAAGGACATAGTTTTAAGATATAGTAAAATAAATGTCCAATTACATATTAAATGGAAATTATAAAAATAACCATTTCAACTGGACAACTTTCACATCTTCATGTGTGTGCTTACATGTGATTAAATGGGCATCGTGGTGAAGGTCTGACATCTGTCAATTATGTACTTGATCTTGGTGTTATAAACATACGGAACCACGTTATTACAACAGTGTATATGCTATATCAATACTTGAATTTGAGTTATTTCCTTTACTCAATGGGTGAATATAATTGTTATTAACGACCGGCGCTCAAGTCAAACCTGCACTTTTTTGTTCTAGTTCTATATGAATGAGTTACAACTTGCTGGAACTACTATCATTAGTTAGGAGCACTTGTGTTCTATTACTGCTAAGTGGCCCACTTGCCATGGACCAGTCACGTTATAGACAAATAAAAATGGTGGACAACACTGTCAGTGCTTGCACGGAACAGCGTGTTGTGAGGAAGTTGCTTCTGAAAAACGTTTTGATACCTGCGGAAACTTATAGAAGACTGCAATCACAATACGGTGATGAGACACTCAGCCTCGGTAAGGCATTTGAATGGTGTACACATTATAGAGAAGGCCGATCATTCGTGAGTGATAATCCCGGCCGTCGAGTCTCTCAATCCACTACAAATCAATCCTGTGAATCTCCAGATTGTGGAACGCCTTTTTATGGATTTATATTGTCTTCTCCGTGGTGCAAATATCAACAGTAAAGGGTACATATGCATTTTAAGTGATGTGCATAACCCTCCACGGAAAAAAGAAATCGGCTCGTTTGACCACAACGGGCGTCCTGATCCTACAAAATAACGCTCGATCTAATACGGCTCACCCCACTATACGCCGTCTGCAGCAACTTGGCCATGAAGTACTGCTTCCTCCACCTGACAGTCCAGACCTCGCTCCAAGCATTTTTTCTCCTTTTTGGACCCCTAAAAGAATTCCTGAGCGGTCAGGATTTTAGCATTGAAGAAGTGAAATTGGCTGTCCTGGATTTGTTCAGGAATATTGACAAATCTTTCTACACTGATGCTTTTCAAGAAATACCTAAACGCCAGGATAAGTGCATAAACGTTGCAGGAAATGATATCAAAAAATAAATGGCGTTTTGACTACTTCAAAAAAAACAACTCACTGCAAATAAAGTCCCAGTTTGACTTCAACGCTCATCGCATATAACACATTAATAATTATGTGAGGCAAAGAAGAGTATACGTCGTGACTGGGCAGATGGTTGTGGGTTTTGAGTTATGTTTCATGTGTAAAGCACTTTGATAAAGCACTTTGATTGCCTAAGCGAATAAGATAAACATAACATATACGAGTAGTATGATCAGTCATTACGAACAGTGCATGTTATTATAAAGTGCACAGTAGAGTATGCACAGTGGAAATCTTATTTCAGAATACTCAACAGCTTTTCAGCAATAATCTATGTAGGGATTATGACGATGGAACAGAATGTGCATGTGCAATATAGCATACAAACTGACCGCCTCACTGCCGAATTGCACCGTCGAAGAAAAGCAAGACGTTATTCGGTTTGTGCGTCAAACCTTATGAAATCTACAGAAGAATGAATGAAGGTTCAGTTTGGAGACAGTTATTTGTCAGAGGAGAGTGTTTGAATCAGCAGGTACATTTCAAAATAGAAGACAGAACGTCATTGATGAATCGTGGCAACTGACTCAGTGAAACAGCAGATCGGCCAGTTAGTCAGTGGCAACAGGTGAGTCGTCACTATTGATGCTATAGACACAATTTCAATATGAGTCACGGCGTTTGCCCACAAAATTGCCGATAATAACCTCGGTTATCGGAAAGTGTGTAGCTGATCTGTCCCAAGGCAAATGACAGCATATTAGATATGGTGCAATATTGGTTAAATATCACGCTAAAATAATTTTTTTTGTAGAGAGCACTCGCAAGCGACTGGATAGTTGGACAGTGTGTGATGTCAAGCACAGGTACTAGGTAGTAAATAAGACAGCAAATGTTTGGTATACATTCTTGTAAATATGTTATTAATAACATTGATGTATCTTAATGGATGTCTGTCGTATTTGTAATATGATTTATTTGCATAATCGAGTAATTTCGTTTGAGCACTTTCAAGTGGCAGCTCATAAGTCTTAACTGGAAATATCTGCATCCAAACGACAACCCAAACTACTTGGGCGTCATATTTAATCGGCGCATGACATGGAAAAGTCAGATCGAGAGAAACCGAATGAGAGCAAGACAAAGAATGACAATCATTAGGAAACTTGCTGGCACAAGCTGGGGAGCAGACAAAAGAATACTGAAGAAACTGTACACTGGAAGAGTGAGACCAGTTCTCGAGTATGCCATTGCGGCATGGACAACAGCAGCAAAGGCGATCTTTGATAACATTAGCATACTTCAAACCCAAGCCATGATATTTATAACAAGAGGCATGAAGTCAACGCCAATTGTAGAACTTTAAAAGATTAACATCTGCAATCCATGACCGACAGAAGAGACTGCAGAGCCCAGCAGCAAGCAGAGAAACTAAGAAGACTGACGTACCATCCAATGCATCAGAGACTACATAGATTTGGAAATGGAAAACTAAAGCGGAGAAACTTTGCAGAAATAGCCAAAGCAAAGATGAGCGAAGACCCTATAAACACCATAACAACACCAAAGCCCATCCCTACTGTACGCAAATCCACGTGGAAGCAGCATATCATTCCGGAGGTGGTAGAAAATAAACCAGGAAAAATGACCGCTGAACATCTCCTGCAAAATTGCTCGACATACGAGAACCAGAGAAAGCACATCTGGCCATCACCAGTACCAACACTAGACAAGCTCTATGGCAGTGTCGACAGCCTCGGGATGACAGCTGCTTTCTTCGAACAAATTCAAGTTGACGTCTGACAGTGTACGAAGAAGAAGAAGAAAATGGCAGTTCTTTTCTAATCCAATGCCTATACAAATTATTACACACAAACAACTCTGTGTTGCGTTAAACTAAACGTTCGTGTATACATTTATAGACCCCATTCGCTCTGAAATACTATGTTCATCCAAAGTGTAGCAACATAAACCAATAAGTGTTCATCTGGAAGAGCGAGGCGTGTTCAAATGAAAGCGGACCTAACTGCACCAAGTGAACAAACGTACGATGCGCATGATGACGTCACTTCTTATGTAAACAGCACATAACAATCGTCAAGTTTACAACATTTCATTATCCAACGACTCAGGATTTATTTGTGGAATCGAGTGATTTCTTTTTTAGCACTGTCAGCCATGTTTTGCGTTAAATTGGACATTCGTGTATACATTAAATAAAACATTTTGTTGTAGTTGCTTTCGTCTTATTTGTCTATTCCCCAAGGCGGTGTGCGTTGCACTGTGGTTTTTAGTTTGCACCGGTAGGCCCAGGATATCCGACTTCAGCATACATTTTTATGTAAGGGTCTGCGTTCTGCTGCATTTTCTAAGGGTTTGCTTCCCTGGGGTAACAGCCGGGGCTGTGATGGGGATCGAACCCAGCACCTTTGAGTTGTGAGCCGTGTCACTTTTAACCTATAGCCCACGCCGTCCCCAATATATACATTTATTGACTCTATTAGTTCTTAGGGATTCCGTGGTGAAGTGATTAAGCCGTCGGCCTGGGATCAGGTTGTGTGGGCTCGACTCCGGACTCCACCGTCTTTTTCACGGGTACTTAATGCGGAGTCACCTGCATCTCGTAGTCTCCCCCTAGTCTTCTTGTCCTTGACTTGCCACTGGGGTCGGGCGGCACAAGGCGAGAGAGTGAAGATAAAAGTAGTTTTACTAAAAATAGCGCTAGCATAATAAATTATGCCATCATCGGCTACGATGGATGGCGGCCTTTACCTAGTTTCGAAATACAGTGTTCATCCAAAAATGTAGCAACATAATCCAATTCGTCTCCATCTAGAAGCATAACTTTATTGTCGAGGAAAGAAACGGAACAATGTGTGCCAATATACGTGAAATATAACTTTACAATTACCACACAACATGAAATACGCATTATACTTTTACATTTTATACACTGTGAAAGTTCACTTTACGTACATGTAAATTTAATTTCAATATTTCTTTTATATGTAATATACAATGAGTGGATGCGTTACTCAAAAATTTACTTTTACATGTAACTAAAGTGTATATATTTTTAAAAAAAACACATAACACATGGTTTCAATTAACACAACATGCCTTTAAATTTAATACAAAACATAAAATTCCGTTTTGCACATAACATGAGTTTACATTTCGATATCCATAAAAAGTGTTGGTGTTAGTGAGAAATATATTAAATACAAAAACATTTACGTTAATCTGAGTCTTTTCTAATCTAATCTGTATCCTACATTGCTCAAATCTACTGCCAAACAGGTGCATCATAACCATCTTGTGTCTTCTTATTAGCAATGACGATTACCAGTCTCGATCTCTTCTTATCACGTGTGTCGTTAATCAGCTCCTCCGTTGATCGTCTGCCATGCCATTCCTTCAAGTTGTCCGCTTTTGTCTCACACTGCCTGTCTCTGTCTCTCTTCCCTGCAATTCTGCATATTGTCCCCATGTGTTCCAACCCGCCTCTTCTTATAGCATGTATTAATTGTCTCCATACGCTGTCTCTGTGTCTGCGCCTCTTCAAATGCCCCGTTTACCGCCTATGCAGTCCATGGAATTCTGAAAAAATATTCCGTTGAAGTTACCTCCGAAGGTACGTGTAATTTCTTGCTGAGCGTCCATGATTCGCTGTCGTGTGTCAGTACTGGCTCCATGTAGCATCAACGAACTCTCTTTATTAATTATATTGGTAGGTTTTGTTGCACACATTTTCCCTCATATTCTGGAATACGATATGGTTATATAACAAGATCATATTCTGGACGGATAAAAAGATGAAAATAGACATTCGGCAAGAGTTGAACATAGAGGAGAACTGGTTTATCGATTCCACTTTGGCCAGAAAATGTAACTTTCGTATGATCAAGAGACACAACGGTCATGATAGAACAGTGATGGAAGGTTTGGTGTCAGGCAAAAGAGGCATGGGTATGCCAAGAAGACGATGGCACCAAGACATCCAGTAATGCCTGGGTATGAATTTGGCGGAGGCTAGAGTTTTGAAAAGTGAACAAGTTTTTCTCAGACAGAATGATGGGAGCGACGTTCTATAAAGGACATGCTACATGATTGTGATGATTCTGAAAGACTTATTTTACCTGGGCTATTATGTTCTTAATTCATAATTCCATCTCTCATTAGACCGTGTGTGCATGCCCAAGTATTGAAATGTGCGCACTTGTCTGAGTTACAATTATCCATATAAAAAGATGCGGTATCATTTCGTCTTTTGACTTCATCGATCCGAATAATGTAAAGGATTTGTTCGTTAGTTCTTAGCTTGTCGTGACCTATTCTAATGGAAAATGTATAATAACTATTAAGACTATTTTCGTAACGATCTAAATCCAGCATCGAAAATTATGCGTCTGCTGCTTTTTACTTCAGATATCTTTACCATTGATTTTCATAACTAAGCGATGCTGCATTGAGCAAATGTCGTGGTAAAACAGGTCATCTTAAAATGATCAAGAATGTTAAAAGGATAGTTTGTGGTTATAGCAATTACTTGCCTCTTATCCATAGGGAAATATAACAAGGAGAATTTTTAAGCACCGTTAAGATTAAGACAATATGGCTTGGGGACAAAGACGCAGTGAACTTGATAACATCAGCCTGGATGTTTACGTCAAAGTCAGCAAAGCAGATCTAACTATGATACTAAGGTGAGTCAAAATAGCGTCCTAGAAGCAGGCTGTACATATGTAGTCAGGCCGCGAGAATAAGGATGAAGAGGAAAGGTAAGCCATGTCCCAAAAAGTACCGTATTAAAACAAGATGATTCGGGTCAAAAACGCAGATAGTCACAGCCTCGCTACAAACTAAAACATAAAGTAGCAGAACGTTCTTTAATGGACGAGCTGGAAAGAAGAAGTGAAAGAAGAAGACACAAAGAAACGGGAGAACCGTTGGGGAACTGTTTGGCTCAAGTGACCATCAAATCATCCGTTGGGATCTTATTGCAGGGAAAGAAGTAAACATAAACACACGAACATATGACTACTCTAAGGCAGATGTTAAGAGGATGAAAGAGGCAGCGAACCACATAATCTGGAAAGATATTCTTGTAGGAACAGATGTTGAACAGGAGTGGGAAAGTTTTAAAACAGTTCTAGAAACGCTAAAAGAGGAATGTGTTCCATGTAGGGAGGTAAACCCCAAGCGTAAAAAGTGGATAACTAGATTTGTAGTGAAATGTAGAAGAGCAAAAAATAAAGCATGGAAAAAATATATAGAGGCAGGTAAATCAAAAGAAACATATGTAAACTATTTGGACAAGCAGAACATATCTCAGAAAGCGAATAAAACAGCAAAAATAGACTTTGAAAAAAAAACTTGCTCAGAGGATCAAGACTGACAGTAAAAGCTTCTTCTCTTATGTTAGGAATAAACAAAGAACGAAAGACAAAGTAGGCCCTCTCATAGACAGTACAGGGAAAATAATAAGTGAGAATAGGGAGGCTGCTAATCTGCTCAATCAGTACGTTGGCACAGTCTTCACAAAGGAGGACTGCTCCGAGATCCCAGAGCCTATAGATATTTTTCAAAGAGACATGGATACAGCGGGATTAAGATCAATCTGTATTACAGAGGAAATGGTTTTTAAAAAATTGGAGGGGTTGAAAGTGAATAAATGTCCAGGTCAAGATGGTATTCACCCAAAATTGCTGTATGAAATTAGAGACCAACTAGCAAAACCATTGGCTATATTATGTTCTCAATCACTTACAAAAGGGATTGTTCCACGGGATTGGAAAGATGCAGGAGTGATCCCCTTATTCAAAAAAGGCAAAAAATCAGATCCGGAAAATTATAGACCGGTGAGTTTAACGAGCATAGTCTGTAAATTGTTAGGGTCAATAATCAAAGAAAACATTGTAATGCATTTAGACAAATTTAATCTAATTAGAAATAGTCAGCATGGGTTTACTAGAGGGAGATCATGCTTAACAAATCTATTAGAATTCATGGAGGAGGTTACTAAAATCATAGATAAAGGGGGGCCAGTGGATGTTATTTATCTAGACTTTGCAAAGGCCTTTGATAGAGTACCTCATCAAAGATTATTTCGAAAGTTAAAATCACATGGAATAGGTGGGAAAGTTGCAAAATGGATTGAAAATTGGTTAACGGGAAGAAGGCAGAGGGTGGGCATAAATAAGGAGTACTCTGAGTGGAGTGAAGTGAAAAGTGGTGTGCCACAGGGCTCGGTTTTGGGACCAATTTTGTTCTTGATATATATAAATGATTTGGACATTGATATGAGATCCATGATTGCAAAATTTGCTGTAGACACAAAACTATGCAGTAGTGTCTCATCTAAAGCGGAAGTGGATATATTGATGCCGGATTTAGATACAATTCGAGAATGGTCTGTAAGCTGGCAAATGGAGTTTAATGTAGATAAATGTACAGTCATCCACATGGGTAGATCCAATATGGAACATAATTACAGAATGGGAGAAAACAATATTAGAAAGATAGATAAGGAAAGGGATATAGGGGTTATAATAGATCATACAGGAAAGGTGAGTGAGCAAGTTAAGGTAGCAGTGAAAAAGGCAAATGCAATGTTAGGTATGATAAAAAGAAATATTAAACATAGGAGCAAGGAAGTGATCGTCAAACTGTATAAAGCTTTAGTTAGACCTAGATTGGAGTACTGTGTACAGGTGTGGAGTACTTATCATAGAGGGGACATAAACATGCTAGAAAGAATACAGAAAAGAGCGACAAAGATGATAGTGGGATTCCAGAATTACAGTTATGAGGAACGACTCAGAAAAACCGGCCTACAGTGTCTCGAAGAGAGAAGAATTCGTGGTGACTTAATACAGGTTTATAAGATGATCAGAGGAATCGATAAATTAGACTATAACAAGTTTTTTAAAATACAGCCACCTACAATAACACGAGGGCATAGCTACAAGCTGACTAAAGAGAGGTCCAGGTTAGATATAAGGAAATATTTTTTTAGTCAGAGAGTGGTGTCTGCTTGGAATGCATTGCCAGGGGAGGTAGTGGAGGCAGGGACAGTTAATGCATTTAAGAATAAACTGGATGCGCATAGTTTTTAGAGCAAGGTGATGTAAATGTAACTGGTTGTATACAGACTCTGCAGGGTCTTCTAAACCAGTATAAAGACGTTAAGTTAAGTTAAGAAAACGAAGAAGAGTAAAAAAACGAAGAAGCAGGAGAAGAGAACCAATGATATGGACTAAAATGGAATGTTAAGAGTTTCTGAAGGAAAGACTTTAACTGATGGTAAATCCCTAAATGGTAAGGATAGGCTAATATATAGTGTCATTGATAAGCTATTGGTATACTATGGAAATACCATTTTAGCTAACAATAACAACCTTCACAAAATGCGAAAAGAGATTTTGGCAGTGTATTTCCACAAGGCTTCATCAGAAGATAACCGTGTTCATACCTTTAGCAGCATTGGGACGTGTCCCCACAAACAGGCTGTCAGAGATGACACAGTGAATTACTTTAAACATAGTGGAAACATTCCAGTTGCTGTCATGAGGCAATTTAGCCCATATTCAAAGACCTCTCCAAGACAAAATTACTGAGAAAGTGTCTGCAAAGTTACACTCAACATTCTAAAGAATCATTGAACAGTTTACTATGGAAATAGTATCCTCAAATAAAAAGTCAAAGACTTTCAACTGTAAATACAGGAGTTGGAATTGTTGTGTGCTACTTTAGTGATGTAGCTAACATCCTGAAAACAATCTTTCAGGAATTGGACACTAAGCCGATACAATTTATGCACGCACGCTCGGTAAAAAAGACAGCCTTTCCATACAAAAATACAAAAAGAAAAACTTAAAATGCTTCTCTTGAATCAAGAAGAGCCAAGCCACGTAGGAGACTTGTCTTGAAGGAAGAGCAGACACAGAGGATCAGCTGTGTCTTTCCGTGAGATACTGAACTCTTAACAGATAAAAGAGTTTAAATATTTGTATCAATCAACTTTAACGAAAATCAGGCCTGTGATAATTAACACAATTTTCAAGCTAAAACTTCCAGGTTTGGAAAACTTACAGACCATCGTATCCTGTATGGCATGAAGAACCATTTTTTTGCAATATAAAATAGAAACAGAGATATTGCAATAGAAAGTTCTACATTTTTGCAAATAAAAAGGGCTAATTTGGAACAGCCGTATCTACAAAGCCCATATGGGTAGACATTTGTCGGTGCTTCATGCCATAGGTAGACATGTTATGCATATAGTCTGCTGGTTTGACAATCCTAGCATGTATGGTATTAGTGAAATTGGTTGCTCAATGCACTGGGGGTTTTGCTTAATTTACTCTGCTTTATTTCATGTTAATTAAATATTTTCACACAAATTCATAAAGTAACATGTTCACCATACAATATAATATATCTGGAAACATGTGGCCAAATTTTGGCTCTTTAGGTTTGTTGGATTTTTTTCTGTAAATAAACAAAACAAGTAACTCTTTTTTTGGTCGTTTATCGTGTTCCCGTTCGTGAGCATTTCACTGAAACCGATTTAGTGATGAAATTAGTCCTTTCTTTGTGTATGTTTGCTTGAGAAACGTGAACTTGAAATGTCTCATGGGTGACGACAGTCCATGTAATGGAGAGGAGATGATTAAGAAACATACTTGGAATATCATATAGAGATCACAACGCGAATATCAATGTATATTATACTGTCTTTAGTAGTGTTTACCAACATTTTACATCTGCTGACCGGTAAAAAGAAGGAACATTTGTCGCTGACAGGTGAAAGAAAGTTAAACGTTTTGACTGTTTTACATTATTTGTTTTGTCTCCATCAAATTTTACAACACACAACAAGACTTGCTTTCCAAGATAGGAGAACACAGAATTAGCAGATAAACTGTCCTCTAAAACTTGTTTATCAATTTCCGATTTACCTGTTTTACGAAATGCGATATTTGTAGCTATTTCCTTCTGAAAAATGTTGCTTCCTTTGATAAACAAACAAGTCAAATACATTTGGGCTCTTGTGTTCGAAAAGTAGGAATACTTGTGTAGCTGACGTCATGTGAGTTTAATCATTAGCCAATCAGAGCTTAGATCAGCTAAAGCCGATCTTGCAGTCTGTGGCAAAATCAGCAATACCTTTTTCGCGGACACGCAGAACATGTCTGTCAACCGGCCAAAGACCAGGGACCGGCGGGTAGGAAACCTTGATCTATATAACCGTATCCGGACCTTCTTTCAATTTGGCATATCACGACAGATCTGCTGGTGATGCGATGTCGTGGTGTTCCCAATGTGATAATACGAGGCCCATTCCCTGACAACAGAAGGAGATATCGCCGTAAACTGTGCTGGACAGATGATATCCTCAAGTGGACGGGCCTGACATTAACTGAAACTCCAAAGCACGCAATGGGAAGAGTACGATCGTGACGATCATGAAGAACTGGTAAGAAATCTCATTCGACCACCTAGGTATACAGAACAGAAGAGGCAAGGGTGACGCAAATAACACGCAGTAACTGAAATGTAATGCGCTCACTGTTTTTTTTTCTCGATATTATTCTACGTGTGGGAAGAAAATGGACTATTCCAGCAGACATCCAGAGGAAAATCCAGACCATAGATATGGGATGTTTTAGAATACTCCTAAATATCCCCTAGAAAGACGGTATCACAAATGATGAAGTACGACGAAGAAACGAGAATGCAAGTGGACTATACGAAGACCTCACAACGATCACAAGGCGAAAGGTGATTTGGTATAGCCACGTATCGAGGTCAAAAAGCCTTGCACATATCATAATACAGGGCATAATACAAGGGAAGAGAAGCCGAGGACATTCAAGAAAACGTTGAGAAGACGCCATCCATGAATGTACTAGCCTATGACCCGAGGAGACTAAAAAGCAACCGCAGACATATAGGGATGACGAAGGCTTGTGGAGGTCTCAGCAGGGGTGCCCCAACGAACTCAAGAGATCACGGGATGAATTGTAATCACGTGCGATGTCATTGGAGAGAACAACGTTATTTGTATGGCTGTTCATATTTCGAACATCATTCAGTTTTCATAAAATCTATATGAACAAACATATATTGAGAAGATTATATACGCATGTAGTAGGGGGGAAAGAAAAGCCTTTACAAACTAATATTTATTTCCTGAATCGCAAACCCATTACAACAAAGACAGCATTGAAAAAAAACGCACACAGAATATCAAATCATTTCACATATCTCTTTACAAAATAATTATCTTTCTTTATTATCTCCTTCTGTCGCTGTCCTGTAAGGACATTTAAGAAATGATTCAACATTTCTGTTGGCCTTTGACATTTTGTATGTGAATTCGTAGTGTGATATTTGGTAATACTTTATGAGACGTATGGCGCCACTTCTGTCTGTTTTGTATGCTCTATAAAGTTAAATATAATGTGTGCTGTCTTGTTGAACTATGATGTGTGCTGCAATTTTTTAAAATATGATATGTGCTGCCTTCGTGGAATATGACATGTGTTGTATTGTTGAAGCGTGATATGTGTTGTCTTGTTGAACCGCGATATGTGTTGTCTTGTTGAAGCGTGAGATGTGTTGTCCTGTTGAATCGTGATATGTGTTGTCCTGTTGAAGCGTGATATGTGTTGTCTTGTTGAAGCGTGATATGTGTTGTCTTGTTGAAGCGTGATATGTGTTGTCTTGTTGAAACGTGATATATGTTGTCTTGTTGAAGCGTGATATGTGTTGTGTTGAAACGTGATATGTGTTGTCGTGTTGAAACGTGATATGTGTTGTCTTGTTGAAACGTGATACGTGTTGTGGTGTTGAAGCGTGATATGTGTTGTCGTGTTGATACGTGATATGTATTGTCTTGTTGAAACGTGATATGTGTTGTCTTGTTGAACCGCGATATGTGTTGTCTTGTTGAAGCGTGATATGTGTTGTCTTGTTGAAGCGTGATATGTGTTGTCTTGTTGAAACGTGCTATGTGTTGTCTTGTTGAAGTATGATATGTGTTGTCTTGTTGAAGTATGATATGTTTTGTCCTGTTGAAGCGTGATATGTGTTGTCTTGTTAAAGCGTGATATATGTTGTGTTGTCAAAATAGTATGTGTTTTATGTTGTTGAAATATGATATGTGCTGCCTTGTTGAAACATGATTTGTGTTGTCTTGTTGAAACATGATATGTGCTGTATTATTGAAACATGATATGTGTTGTCTTGTTGAAGCGTGATATGTGTTGTCTTGTTGAAACGTGCTATGTGTTGTCTTGTTGAAGTATGATATGTGTTGTCTTGTTGAAGTATGATATGTTTTGTCCTGTTGAAGCGTGATATGTGTTGTCTTGTTAAAGCGTGATATATGTTGTCTTGTCAAAATAGTATGTGTTTTATCTTGTTGAAATATGATATGTGCTGCCTTGTTGAAACATGATTTGTGTTGTCTTGTTGAAACATGATATGTGCTGTATTATTGAAACATGATATGTGATGCCTTATTGAAATGTGATGTGTGCTGTGTCGTGTCATTTGAAGATTATCATACCATTTCATAATGTACTTTAACAAAATAATATTAAGGTGCATTTAAATTTCTTAGGAGATGATTAAACAATAATCACCAAGATAATAAATGAATATGGGATAATTTTACATTTGAGTTTCTCTTTGAGTTGCTTAAAGAGTTGTCGTGTTTTCCTTTTTTTATATCATTATGCATTTGCACCTTGTCGATTTGTGAGCATTTCTCCACGGATACTTTCAAATTCAACGAGGTTTCAAAGAAATTAATTAAGATCAATCTAAAATATGTCAAGCGATTCCTTCCAAAACTGGTTGTGGAATGTAAGTATTGATCTCATCTGAAGGTGCTATAATAGAGAATTACTGTTTTATTTGTCTTCTGCAAGGTTGTGAGAAAATATTCTGGCTGAATGCTATTTGAAAATTGAAGGTGTTGAGTTGTTTGATACAATATTTAGAGATCAATGGCAACAATTCTCGCAGAGTGCTGATCGGTGTTTTCGTTGTTCACTTGGCGATTCTGTGAAACTTGACGGGTGTCTTTACTTTGTATAATGGAGTATTTTATTCATAAGATATTTGCTGGTTTTAGCATCATGTATGAGAGAGAGATAGAGAGCTAGAGCATGGTGTTTACTGACTTTGTTTAGTGAGAGAGAGAGATAGAGAGAGAGAGAGAGAGAGAGAGAGAGAGAGAGAGAGATAAGGAAATGCATTATAACGTGACATTTTTCACTTTAGGTTCAATTTGGAGAGAGGTAGAAAACATTGCGTTTGCTGTTTTTCGATTCATGGAAGAGTGAGGTTGAAATATTATGTTTTCCGTCTTTTGTTTCCTCACAACAGGGAGATTGTAATTTATGACTTCCTCCGAACTAGTCATGTGACTTGGTTCTCTTCAATCACCAGCCTTAGTTCTACCAAACTGTGATTCCGAACTTCTACATACGAGCCCACGCCTCATTAATCACAGCGTCAGCATCTAACTGGCTATTTCTCGTACCTAACCAAAACATTTAATCTTACTTGAAAAAGTGTTTGACATATTTGATTTCGGCCTATAGTTTGATAATATGTATATTACCAGCCAGTATTGCAACGTTTTCATGTATTTTAAGGTCGCGAGTATCTGTTATCTACCAATTGTCAGTGGCAATTAAATAATACATAGTTATTACAATAAACAGCTATGTTTTTATTATTATCGTGAACCATAATTACAAAGTGGTGTTGTTCCACCATCTTGTTAGATCATGATTGGGGTCTCATATATACATAGTTCGTGTTTAAATGCGTGTTATTTACTTCATCAATCTTCTATGTCGTTATCACTCAAGATTGTTCTTTCTTGTTTACTATTTATATTATTTGTTTCCTTCATGGTATCACTCAGACACATCTCCCAGCACGACACCAACGGTTGGTCATTCAGTCGATCATCTCCCAGCAGGACACCAACGGTTGGTCATTCAGTCGATCATCTCCCAGCAGGACACCAACGGTTGGTCATTCAGTCGATCATCTCCCAACAGGACACCAACGGTTAGTCATTCAGTCGATCATCTCCCAGCAGGACACCAACGGTTTGTCATTCAGTCGATCATCTCCCAGCAGGACACCGACGGTTCGTCATTCAGTCGATCATCTCCCAACAGGACACCAACGGTTTATCATTCAGTCGATCATCTCCCAGCAGGACACCAACGGTTCGTCATTCAGTCGATCATCTCCCAGCAGGACACCGACGGTTCGTCATTCAGTCGATCATCTCCCAGCACGACACCAACGGTTCGTCATTCAGTCGATCATCTCCCAGCAGGACACCAACGGTTCGTCATTCAGTCGATCATCTTCCAGCACGACACCAACGGTTGGTCATTCAGTCGATCATCTCCCAGCAGGACACCAACGGTTGGTCATTCAGTCGATCCTCTCCCACTGCAATAAGGAAGAAAATGAAGCTGTAGGCAAACTAGCAAGATGTGGAGGAGCATCCTAAAAAAGAAACATGAGCATCGTGTATAAGGAAGCAATATCCATAGTTAAAGCGAAGTTCAGGGGAAAATTGGCTGATCAACAGCCCGACTTCCGAAGGGAGAACATGTACTATAATTTAACAAGAGAAGAGAAAGTCATCTTTTTCTGACTGAGAACTGGACATATTATACTCGTAATCTTTACAACAAAATGAGCATTTGTGTAGATGACTTGTTTCCATGTATGTCCATGAAAGGGGAACACATCTTACTAAGTTGCATGCTCACTCAACTAAGAGAGAGAACAAAACTGGACACACGAGACACATCTGAGACAAGATATGAATGAGATACAACAATCTTACTAGCTGCGATATACTTTTTAAGAAAAAAGGATGAACGAAGAAGAAGATAATTTCACTCTTTCAAGATTTCTTTATATAGCGTCAGTATATCTTTCCTTCATTTTGATCTTTATTATTTCTTTAATTGACTTGGCCTACCTGTAATGCGTTTCCCCTTTTAGCTTCACGTTTACTGCATTCTCAAAATTCCTTCAATTGGCCTTTTCTACTTACATTATCTTTATGCATTCTATTTTCAACATTAGCATTCTTGCCGTCATGCTCCTTGTTAGCAGACTCGATTGTGCGTGTTATCTTTTCTCCAGTCATTTTCTGTCTGTTATTGTTATTCATTAATGTCATATCTTTGTTGGGGATATTCGGACACAGACAACAGAGGTGATGAAATAGAAGACTGTGAGATAGACACAAATCTCTATCTTATCAATAGGCCGGAGGACAGCCTTAGCTTCTATTCTAGAACATGGCATACCACATATACTTCAGACTTGGCCTTATCCAAGGTGGATATTCACCACAAAATAGACCGCAAGGTGCTCAAACAATTGGCAGGTAGCGACCACAGGCCAATTAGGCTAGGAATTGATATGGAAGTAGGCCCACAGGAAATAAAACCGCTCCCACGTTGGAACTATAAACAAGTCGAGTGAGACAGATTTGCAATGCTGACAGATGGGCTGTGTGAAACCATCAACACACGGAATAATAATATGAAACCCATGGTGGAAAGCCTAAGCAAAGCAAAAATGCAAGCAGCCACCGAAACCATCCTAAGAGGGGCAAGGAAAAACTACATGCCATAATGGAATGATGAATTGCAGAAAGCGGAAGACGAAATCTCAAATGCCAGGGACATGGCAGAGAGAGAACAATCTATGGAGGCAAATATCGCCATCAAGGCCATCACGGAGAAATACAAAAGAACACTAAACCAAATAACAAGAGACAGCTGGAAAAACAAAACAGAAAGCCTCAATTTAGATAAAGAAGGGAACAAAATATGGAATTTAGTCAGAGCCATGAATGACGAAACACCACCAAATAAACAAATTACCATCAAACAGGGCGACAACATGCTTACCGGAAAAAAGCAAAAAACGCCTTTATAGAATATTATGCCAGAGGACACCACATTGATGTCCCTACAGACAGGCATACAATGCTGATGGGGTTGGGCCAAAAAGCAAAGAAGAAGTTACTATCAGTTCTGAACAAAAGCTGGAAAAGGGGAATTGTACCGCAGGCATGGAAAGACGCTGTACTTATACCAGTACCAAAGAAAGAAAACGATAGAACAGATCCAAATGGATACAGGTCTATCAGTCTACTGAGCTGTGTAGGAAAACTGATGGAGCGTATGATAAACACCAGACTGATGTGGCATCTGGAAGAAAATCAAATACTAATTTCACAGCAAGGAGGTTTTAGACAGCACAGATCCACTGAGGACCATGTCACTCTCATAGCCCAGGAAATAGAAGATGCTTACCAGGAGAAAAAACACACAGTATCGGTTTGGGTGGATTTAGAGAAGGCATTTGACATAGTATGGAAAGAGGGACTTACAGTCAAGCTACAAAGAAGTGAATTGCGTGGGAAAATGTACAGAGCCACTACCTCGAAAACAGAACAGCCAGAGTTCAAGTACAAGGGCAGATGAGCAAAAAGGTGACACTTGAGCAGGGAGTACCCCACGGGGGAGTACTGTCACCCACACTTTTCCTGGTGTATATAAACAACATCACAGAGAATATACCAAGAAGAGTGAACAGCTCCATGTTTGCAGACGATCTGGCTATGTGGACCTATGAACAAATATCACCATAGCAAACAATCGGATGCAGCAGGCCCTAACATCGCTGGAAGAGTGGACGAACTCATGACTGGTCAAAATAAATTAGGAAAAAAACAACGTGTACGATATTCTCGCTTTCAAATAAACCACAGAACACCAATATAAGTCTTAATTGCAGATATCTGCGGCCAAACGACAACTCAAACTACCTGCGAGTCACATTTGATCGGCGCATGACATGGAAAAGTCAGATCGACAGAAACCGAATGAGAGCCAGACAAAGAATGGAACAAGCTGGCACAACCTGGGGAGCAGACGAACGTATACTAAAAAATCTGTACACTGGAAGAGTGAGACCAGTTCTCGAGTGTGACATTACGGCATGGACAACAGCAGCAAAGGCGAACTCTGATAAAATTAGCAAACTTCAAACCAAGCCATGAGAGTTATAACAGGGGGCATGAAGTCAACGCCAATTGTAGAACTTGAAAAGATTACAAATCTACAATCCATAACCGACAGAAGAGACTGCAGAGCCCAGCAGCAAGCACAGAAACTCAGAAGACTGACAGACCATCCAATGCATCAGAGACCAAATAGATTTGGAAATTGCAAACTAAAGTGGAGAAACTTTGCAGAAATAGCCAAAGCAAAGTTGAGCAAAAACCCTAAGAACACCGTAACAATACCAAAGCCCATCCCTACTGTACGCAAACCTACCTGGAAGCAGCATATCATTCAGGAGGTGGTAGAAAATATACAAGGTATTGGAAACAAGAACAGCCAGACTGAAAAAAGAAAAAAGAGACATAATCCTGAGGTACATAAAGAAAAACTGCCCAAGCATGGACTGCACCCATGCATACACCGACGGTTCTGTAACAAACACAACACAAAACGAAGAGGCAGGGGTATTCCTGAGCCTATCAAATTGTAGAAAAGATGACTGTCAGTGACAACTGGAAAATTCTAAAGCAATTTCAGAGCGGAGGCACAGGCACTAAGGGCTGCAGTAGAAGCAATGCTGACAGGCGAAAGCAATGAAAGACATATAGTCCTGCTTACATTTGCTATGGTCGTAGTCACAGCACTAAAAAGCCAGAAAAATACTAAACTTAATGATTTAAGAGCAGTACTCTGTCAACTATGCCAGCAGCCAGCACCAAAAAAAGTAGTGGTACAGTGGTTTTCATCCCACTGTAACATCAAAGGCAACGAAGAGGCAGACAGACTGGCAAAAGAAGGTGCAAGACTACCACAACCAGATTCTAGTGTGACCTTATTAGGGCGAGATACATGGCCAAATGGGAAACAGCACATACTGGCTACACAAAAAATGATGCCCATTACCAGTTGAACAGAAGAGAGCAGGTCGTGGTCTTCAGACTCCGCACAGGCCACAACAGACTGAGGTACCACCTATTCAATAAACTGAAGATAGGCGGCACTGACGAATGCACTTGTGGTACCGGGGAAATGACCGCTGAAATTCTGCTGCAAAACTGCCCGACATACGAGGACCAGAAAAAGCACATGTGGCCATCACCAGTGGCAACACTAGACAATCTCTTTGGCAGTGTCGACAGCCTCAGGATGACCGCTGCTTTTTTCGAAAAAATACAGATTGACGTTAGACAGCGTACGAAGAAGAAGAAGAAGAAGAAGAAGAAGAAGAAGAAGAAGAAGAAGAAGAAGAAGAAGAAGAAGAAGAAACATTGACGGCCTGGTAAAACATGTGAATCTATGTGATGTTTAAACGGAAATTTGAACCGCTGTGAAAGTCTGGTAAAGCACTTGAACCTTTGACGGTCTCGTAAAACATGTGAATATATGTGCTGTTTAGTTGGATTTTTGAACCGCTGTGAAAGTCTGGCGAAGCTTGTCAACCTCTTCAATCGTGGTGTGAATAATGTCAGCCACATTGACAGTCTAGTGAAACGCTTGAAGCACATTGACAGTCCAGTAAATAATTAGAGTGCTTTGACAGTCTAGAAAAGTGTTGTGATCCATTGCCAATTTGGCCAAGCTTGAATACATCTTCTAAGTACATACTTCTAAGAATCATGTTTTCAAATGTACGAACTAAAGTGCAGAGGCTTACAAAACGCACATATTACATGTATTCACATAGAAGTTTATATTTTAAGTCACAAACACTTGAAATACAAGCGTACGAAGAAGAAGAAGATATCTTAGTTGATTATTCGTGTATTCTTGTTGTTGATATCGCATTGTATGTTCTTTGCTGTATTCTTTATTTTACTCATCTATCAATTCTCAATTTCGCATTTTCGTTTCTCCTTCTCCTCTTTGTTTCCTTTGTTCATTTCTCCCGCCACTTTCTCTCTGAAAAATGTTAATATTTTGTATTTCATTTTTTTGTTTCCTCCATTTTAAGCGTTTTGAGTCATCACAATTTTATTTTTCATTCATTGTAAATTGTATCATTTATACATTACTGACAATTTGTACCACTTCATTTTGAACTATCATTCCTGCTTCAGTTCTTCAATTAATTGTGTCATCATCACAAGGTCCCAGTATATGTAGACTATACGCGTTGGGCACTCTGAGTAGCCTCTACAGGGCGCAAGCCTGGGCGCTGGATATGGAGAACGTGGGCAGCCCAAACTGCAGAATCTCCCATCTCACCTTAAGGGGTGTCATCCAAAGGAATGCAATGCATGACAATTTAGCACCAGCTTAGCTGCAGGAGCTGCCAGAAACAGTTTGCACTTTTGAACCATCCAGCTTAGGTCCTACCACTCCAGATTTTCTGTCTAGGTTTACTCACGTAACCCTACCCTCTCCCGAGGTTTCCACAAGACAGTTGATTCGTTGCCCGCAGATACTAGTTAATCGAGACATTCGATGATGCTGAGATCGTCCCAGGACTAGTCAGCACTAGTTGGCACTTGCGAGTTTAATATCGAGAGTTACCCCTCTCCTTCCTAGTGGAACTGCCTGCACAAGCTAACGAGCTTCGTCTACCTGGGTTTAGAGGCAGAGTTTACCTTTTCTTAGATCGGATGCCAATCAAGGATAATGCACCAAATCTGCGCTCCAGTTATACCGTCAGGTACTTGGTTGCGCCCCACAGCAATATATGTCAGAAACAGGGTGCCGCTCATAAAGGTGCTGCTGAGGTCAATAATGTAGGAGTAGCCATTGATATGGAAACTCCTGTCCGGCAAACCGAACAGTGAATCAAGCGGCGATCTCTACACCTGGAAAGAAGAGGCTATTACAGACCACTTCACTCTCCTGTAACGAGCGGGACGTCCAGCCCATAGTTCACTACCACCCAATTAATTGTGCACAGAATTTAAATAACGTATCTATATTATTTGAATCTCAACAATGCAAGCCATAATCAGAACATACGGCTCTTCTCTATCAGTTCTGTATGTAGTATTTGTGCATGTCTCGATGGTTGACACATGAATCTAGTTCTCGTAAACGGCCTTAAAATTTCTTCTTATTCAAATCCCCGTTAAATGTATATTCTTTATCTTCATACTGCATTCACGGCATGATATATTATGAGAAGACTACGGTTTTGCACATATACAAATTTCTCTGTTCGTAAACGACAAAGGATGAAATTAACTACGTCAGGATATAAGTGGGTCGCCATATAAAGAATATCGCTCTGCTTGTCTCATAATCGATGTTAAAATACCATAGTTCGTGTACTACAATTGTGTCGATGTCAGTGAGATAATCCAGACCGCTGGTTTTAGTACTTCTCCTTCTCCATATCAAGTGTATCAGGTGGATGTGATTTTTGGGATAGTTCAGTGCAATTCACCCAATCCTATCCAGAATAGTTAATCCACAATGTGTTGGGCCTCTATATCTACTGTCCGCTAATGCCATACCTATTTTGCATGAAGCACGGCTTGAGAGCTAACATACATTAGTTTGCATGGGTAGTTACCTCAATCGTTAAATAACATTTCAAGCTAAAACGGCCTGGTCAGAGATGGTACTCTTATTAACAGACTGCAATCCATGTTATTAGAGGTCTTAGTCTTAGTCTTAGTCTACCTGTTTTTCTACAGGAGCGAATGCCACTGTTCAGGTCTCAGGTTTATCATGTGCTGGACATCGCCAGGAGGAGAATTTTCAGCTTACTTGGCTAGGTTCGAGTATCGTATTACTTCGCTGCGACAAGAGCCGCAGAGAGGGGTTAACATATGTGCAAGGCCATCTTGATAGATTAACACACTAGAGCAGAGCAGACTTGCAGCCTGTTACACACCATATGTGCTGCTCTTAAGAAACCACCTAACCATGACCGATGTTATGCCATGTCACACAGTCAGTCGCCTCTTACCACATGCTCTTTGTACGGCGGTGGTGCTTGTCTTGTCCTTGTTATTTATACACACAAAATCTAGTATACCACTCGGTTGTTTAAGTAACAACTCCTAGGTATGTTACGATTACATATATAAGGGCAGTTCAGTAAGTATTCGAACTGATGTCCGTCCTAGACAATTACCTTTTCTCTGACGTAGTCATCTGCCGCTGCAATACATTTGTCCACTTTGACAAGGTTCTGTATTTCGGCAATGCATAATTATTATGTTTTACTATTTCCTGAGCTATTGGAGAAGTTGCTAAAGCACTTTGTCATCGGCGTGAAACTTTTGTCCTCTGATATTCTCTGCCAGAAGGGCGAAACAGTGAACATCAGATTTAGCCCAGAAGGGCGAAACAGTGAACATCAGATTTAGCCCAGAAGAGAATGTAAGTCCAATGCAGTTTGTCAATAACGCCACAGTTTTGGATTCCTACGTTACCACTTTTTGGGTTACAATTCAGTTGTTTCAGCACCAATCGATCATCATCGTCATCATCATCTTCATCATCTTGTCCCGTAACCTGAAACGGCATTGGGAAACCAATACTGCAGATTGTTGGACCAGTTCCCGCCACTTCACTCGATGTTGTACAAGCATATTTACTTTAACTTTGAACATTCCCGTCCATTTTCTGATGATGTCTTCCCATCTCTTTTTCTGCCTTCCTCTCTTTAGCTTCCCAGGCACAGTACCTTGCGGATCAAGTTGGTCAACCCAGGCAATCTTGAAACATGCCCATACCATGTTAGCTTGCGTGCTTTTACTATAGTCAATAGGTCTCTTTATATTGGTCGACCTATCTCTTAAAGGTGTCCCGAACTACCTTTTTTGTGACGTGATCTAAATATGAAATGCCGAGAAACTCTATAAAAATGGAAGTGATCCTTGATGATAAAGACTACTTTACTTGTCCTTATAACGGTAGCCATCTCGTCTATGTGTACAGTAACACTCCGATAGTTCAGAATGGAGATGTCGACACTGTGTAGGGCTTCACTTTGTAACGACACTTTTCGGTCGATCTTCACTGCGTTCATTCTCGATGCATTCACGAAAAGGTTCACCCATTAATTCAAACATTGATGAACGTGCTACAATCTGTTATACAAACACACATGCCAGTCGTCAATGAATCGTATCGTGTTTTGAACCTCTTTTAACATAGATTTAATTACAACACGCTGTTTCTGCAAAACAAAGCGCGGGAAAACAAGAATATTTGCTCACTCCATCACCGCGTCTCAGACAAAATCGCTCACTTTGTAATAGTTACTACACATAATTTATTTCGTTTCCGAGTTATCCTAACACAATCCAGATATTTACTTGGCGACCCTCGCATAAGAACAAACGAAGGATACAACACAATAAAAGACACCACATGTTTATGCACCACACAATTGATAATGGAGGTCAAACATATGCACGGCACGTTTGTAGATACGATGTTGTTACATGCAAAAATCCATTATAATCAATAAACAAACGCATTCCATCTCTGGAGGCTAGAGCCGTCTGGTTTAAGCAAGAATCACTCTAATGTTCGATGAGTGTCCTGAAAGAACAGTTGGTTGTAAATTGTCAAACTCCATCGATTTTGGGCCTAATTCTGAAACTCATTCCCAAGAGTTTCCAACTGTCTGATTACTTCTTCAAATGTTCTTTGCCATGTGTGCTGTTCCGTTTAAACTGTTATGTCCTTCTGGTGGTTTTAAAAGTGAATAGATGTGGTGTTCGTCGATCGTAATCGATGAGGACTACTTTGTGAGCATTCACTGTTCGTACACGTTCGGAGATGTCTAAATAAAGCAATCTGCGCGTTGAATTATCTGTTGAACTTTGTACAAGAACATAAGACACATCCTTCCAGTATAAAGGGTTGAATGTGACTTGCGAAGCGATCGTCTCTGGATAGGTTCACAGATATATTAGATGTAGATAGGCCCACAGTGGTGGATGCTGGTAGAGGAATGTAGTGTTAAACACATCATTGCACCAAGTTACATCTGGTTTATGAAGTTATGTAGACAGTTCGCTTCCTCCCTATCATTCACTGCCTAACCGTAAGTCAGTTTACATTTATAACTGGGACGACTTTTGCGTACTGCAGCGACCGTTAAACCCCGATCGTGTAGTGAAGAGTGGGTGCTGCATCACTATGCTAATCAGGATGCACATCTGGTGAACTTATGACGTCATGTCAGTGTTAATTTCGTACATAATTGTTGCTACTCCTACGGAGGAAGTGACTTGTATAATTCCCGTTTCTATTGTGGGATTATTTTTATAAGAAATCGTGCATCTCTCTATTCAACATTGGTGCCACCTTATTAGAGTTGATTCTTAGAACGGTTTCACTTGTCGCGTTAGCACCAACTAAGGTGCTCAGATCGCAGAGGAAAAATACATCGCGCAGTAGGCTTGCCGCCCCCGAAAGAGCTGAACGTACGACGACACCACTACCTCAAATGTGTGCGGAAAGGTCTGCTATGTCAGGATTAGTCTCCTTGGCCATATTCGAACACGTCACACAGCGCAAGGCTGACAATGCGACCATCCACGCTTGCTATGGTCAACTTTTTGTATGATCAATTACTTATCAAAAACGTGTTTCTAAAACGAAGTAAGTGTATCCAGTTCCGATTTCTCCAACCAAGCCCGAAAGGTACTGCTTGCTACTACTGGACTATATTTGTTTAACATTCCTTTCAGAGGACAGCAGATGGTATCCAAGTAAAACATACTGGTCCACCTCACGTCCCAGTTCATGCTCTTGGAAGCTGATAGGGTTATGTTTCTCTATGTGGACCGAGCACCAAGCTCGGTGTTAGCAAGCTAAGAGGAACATTTCTGTGCAAGCATCTCCCAGTAGGTGACATCGATGTTGAATCTTTTCAGATACATTATTAATGAGTTTATGTAGCGTTTCATTTGCTCCTGTACTTGTGTTACCGTGTATCAGCCTCTATAGTAAGACGCTGATCATGCATGTCGGAGTCCATCTTATCTGTGCTATTTGCAGTTTCATAACGATTGTCACAATGTTTCATTTCCTAACAATCTGTTACGCTATATTGTAATATCCTCTACAACAGCACATTTATATGGTCGCACCTTAGATGTTGGCATGGGATGACAGACAGTTAAAAAGCAACAAAACAAATTATAACACGTGTGAGAGACAGCAGTGCATGCATGCTTAATAATGAAAACAGTACAAGGTAACGAATCTATATTATATAACCAATTGTGTTCACACAAATAGTGTTTTTACTATATATATCTATATATATATCTTTGTTCAGAGAGGGAACGAGAGAGATAGAGGAATAGAGGGTAAGAGAGTGAAAGAAATAGTGGGAAGAATGACTTGAAGGATGCCTGGGTCAAATATGGTACATTAAAGCAAAAAGAACAACACGAGTTTACTCACCATTTGTCTACTGTCATGAGACACACTAGCCTGATTGAATACCAGAATATATATCTCATCATCACCATCATTAGACAGCATGTACTTTGTACGGCGTCGCTTTCACAGCAGCTGCTCTGTAAGACGCTCTTTCTCTAGCCAGAACTCCCGCGTCTGTCGTCGTTATATATATATATATAAAGAGAGTGAGAGAGAGAGAGACAGAGAGAGAGGAAGAGAGAGTGATAAAATACATATAACTAAATATATATATATTAATATATATATATGTATGTATGTATGTGTGTGTGTGTGTGTGTGTATGTGTGTGTGTGTATGTGTGTGTGTGTGGGATTACATGGCGAAGTGGTTAAGCCGTCGGCCTCGTGATCAGGTGGTGTGGGTTCAACTCCGGACTTCGCCGTCTTTTTCAAGAGTGCTTGAGTCCCCTGCATCTCGTACTCACCCCGTAGTCGTCTTGTCATTGACTTGCCACTGGGGATGGACGACACGAGACGAGAGAGTGAGGATAATAAGTATCGCAGTTTATCCTTACTAAAAATAGCGTTAGCAAAATTAATTATGCTATCATCGTCTACGATGGACAGTGAACTTTGCCTGTGCCTATTGTGTGTGTGTGTCTATATATATATATATATATATACATAGACTCACAGAAACACACACACACACACACACACACACACGGATTTCGTAATCGATGATGGCCACTTTGTCGACAATCACTATTCATTTAGTTCCAAGATGTATAAACAGCACAATTTAGGCCCGGAGTTAATTTTTCCCTCTTAGTACAAGGAAATATGATACATCTTTGACTGGGGAAGAAGAAGGGTTGATGTGAGCCTACTTGAGAAGCGATCGTCTCTGAGCAGCCTGCTTTATTATTGGTGCCTCATGTCTCGGAACACCCTCAGCAATAGTGCTGCGCTAGTCTGTGTCATTGGTGGCGATTTGTTTCTAGCCACCGTGGTAAACACCGAACTGGGTCAGTGATTTCTTAATTGCGTCCTTGTACTGTTTACGTTGTCCACCGAATGCTATTTTGTGGCTCACCATAGAGCAGTTCTTTTGGCAGACGTTGATCCGAAATGCGTACCACATGAACAGCCCATCTCAGTTGTGCTGAACATATCATGATGTGAATAATTTAAATACACGACTGCGCAAACACATCTGCATTTGGCCACAAAGCCTAGCATTAAAATTGTCAGCGTTTGCAGGTAATGGTAGTGGTTTAATTTTCCGACATGACAACAATAGATGGGCCATGTCTGTAATAAGGTAGGTGGAACAACTACAGCGTAAACCGTCATTTTTGTTTGAGTCCTGATCCCTCGCTTAACAAACACATAAACACTCCAGTATACATACTGGATCGCCATAGAGTGTATTGCTAATGCTGTTCAGTGTTGTCGTATTCACATTGACGTGTGCTATTATTAATAAGTAACTCACCAAAATATGAAAAACAGAAACACTTCAGTTTGATTGTAAAAAAAATAAAAATTGAAAATTCAGCAGACTAACCGCTAGTTGGAAATATAGTTTTTGATGATTCCATTGTACTAAGCCGGAGCCTGCGAGAGGTAAAATGGCAGTGTCCTTCCTTGCTGTTTTTACTTTCCCTAACTCATGCCTCAGCTACCCATTTACAGCTGCGTTGACTGGAGAAGCAGTCTCCAATTACATTCACGACTAGGATTTGTTTAGTCTCCGGACGCGATTCGAACCCAGGCACTCAGTTACCACAAACAATAGCGTTTCTCTCGCTAAGAATAGAGGTAGAATGTATTATTAAATAAGTAGTCTGCGTTATGATTGAGGAACCCTCTCAAGAATGGTTTAAAAACCCATAATACACACCTCCATACTCAGTTAACATCATAGTGTTCTATACGTTTACTTTGAAACAACAACTTTCAACTATTTTCCTAACAACAACAATCTCTTGAACTCGCGTAAAGGGGAAGTCGATGTAGAAGGTCGATAGCTAGAAATGTATTTGTTGATAAAGATTATTATCAAATAGCAGTAATATTTGTGAGAAGTATGTCATGTGTCGATTTAATAGACATGTAAAGCAAATCAATTGTGTAGGTTATCCTATGTAAATTAAAATGGGGATCAAGATGCTGAGCCGCGCATGCTGCAGCGGTCAGTGACTCATAGCTGACTACTAGCGTCAGGGCCGGCGAACCAAAGCTGCCAAGACCCTTCTACACCTCCACGCGGTGATCCTGGATAACAGGCTACAGCAGGGCAGACCGGCAAAGGAGAAGGGATCGAAGAGGGAATACTAACCCAGTACTAAAAAAAATGCTTGCTGAAGTCGGATGTGTTGGACCGAAAGGTGCAAATATCGCAATCAAGCTGTAAACTACGACACAACGCATTTCGTTCTCTGAACTACATTATGCTACTTAAGCCCTTTCAGTGTTTAGTAGGGGAAGATTGAGAATGAACGAAGCCAAGCCAAACTAAAATAAACTACTACCCCACACTTGAAAAAAAGGAATATCATGTTAGATAGCATGAAGAAGGGCATGTGGCCGATATATAGGTAACTAGACTCCCACAGGGTATCAGTGATCGGATGAGGACTCTCTACTCCCAGAGGGGCACGGGTGGGTGCAGCACTAATTAGCGACTTTGAACCGATACTGACTAAGATGTGAAGGGTATATTCTACGAGGAGCTGCATTTAGTCATCTCGTTGTTTCCAAAGTCCGAGAAGCTCATTATCCATGATGACTGCAATGTCACAGTAGGAAATAACCGTCCGTCCTATGGAGGACGTCTTAGGGTAGATGGCACGGGCAAGTACCACCGAAATAGACTGATATTGCTTTGTAGCTGCGCCGCGCATGATCTTCAAATCACTAACATGATTTGGCTACTAACTCGCAACACGACCGCTTGGACACATCAACGCTTTAAGTAGGTACATCGTATTGGCTATGTCTTCACTATAGAAGGGACATATATGATATGGGAATGACAACGACGAATTGTGGTACAGGGGGCTGGCAGATCACATGTTCTTTCTGTCAAAGAGTAATATATACATATAGCCGAGGGAATAAGACAGGGATGTATCCTCTCATCTTATCTATTCTATGCGGAATGTATAATGAGAAATGTTGGAGAAGACGAGAACATTGAAGGTTTCGATCCATTTGCGATTGGCGGGTACGAGATTCCAGAGTAACGATACGCAGACGACTGAGTGATACTATCAAGAATTACAGAAGGGCTAGAGCAGATAATTTCAGCCGTAAATGGACATAGTAAAGATTCAAACCTGTTTATAAACATAAATAAAATAAAGATAATGACCACCAACAAAACACAATGGCAGCATAAATTTACAGTGGGTGGTGAGGAAATAGATCCGGTCACACATTTTGAATATCTGGGCTCCAGAATTGACAAAAATGGCGACTGCTCAAAAGAAATCGTAAGAAGACTAGCCATGGCAATGCAAAGATTGAATAGTCTGAAGAAATTACGGTAGAGCACTAACACAATTATAACAGTAAAAGTCTTGAGAGCCTGTGTTTTCCCTGTGGATGTGAATCATGGACGATTACCAAAACTTTCAGACAAAGAATCGAATCCTTCAAGTCACAATATTACAGAAAGACCATCAGAATACCATGGACAGAGAAAATGACAAATGTAGACATTTGGCAAGAGTTGAGCATAGAGGAGAACTGGTTTATCAATTCCATTTTGGCTAGAAAATGTTAATACTTTGGTCACATCATGAGACACGAAGTTTAGAAAAAAAACAGTGATGGAAGGTATGGTACCAGGCAAAAGAAGAAGGGGTAGACCAAGAAGACGATGGCACCAAGAATCCCTAAGTATGACTGTGTCGGAAGCTGGAGTTTTGGCAAGGGAACGAGTTTATTTCAGACAAGCTGTGATGGAAGCTACCTTCTATAAAGGACATGCTACATGATAATGAGCCGAAGTGACCTCACTATAAAAGCTGTAAAAAGATTTAATATCACCAAGCTGTACACCGCGCTCCATGAGGAAGTCTTTTGCACATGCTCTGGACAGTACGCAAATGGAAACTTAGCTCTGCATGAATGCAGTGGATGCAACATAGGCGTCTATGAAAGATGGTGTCTGCTCTACCGCTGCTGAGTAATGGAGAGATGTGGCTCTCAGGCATTTTGAACGTTAATACTATGTTAAGACTAGGACGGATAAAAAACATGATATGTTTAGAGCTCACCAAAACAATCCTTTCTCATATTTTGTTTCAAAATGTCAGCCTTCACTAGAACTAAATACGGTTGTCTAGAACCAGCTCAGGGCTATGTGGGATGGTATGGCTGATGAAAACCAGCTATATTAAGACATGCATGACTTGAAGCGGTATTACGATGCCCTAAAATCAATGTACGTTCACCGGTTCTAACATTCATCTCCTTTCTTTGAAAGCTAATGATAAGGTACTGTTGACTAACAGGGTCTATTTTCTTGAGCGCCGGGCAGAGCACCTTAGCACTATCCGTAACTTTATGTATGACCATAAAAAGCAAACGAGGCATAACACTCATGCTTCAGGTTGGTAAGCAAGATTGAATTCCAGACCAATTAAACTGAGGTATAGAAAGCAATCAGTGGAATTGCTAGCGGCAAGTCCACATGACCAGATGTTATTCCTGCTGAGGTCTTCAAAGCAGGAGATCCTGGGTGGCCACACATGCTAACATACATATGTTTTCTCAATTTGGGATGCAGGTTACGTACCCTGGGAACTGAAAGACATCCACCATTGTCCACATGTACAAGTGCAAGGGTAATCATCAATCTTTTTCTATAACCAAAGGGAAGTATCCCTCATGTCGACCGCTGGATTAAATTAAGACTCGAACTTGCTGAAATTACTGAACCGCCTAGCAGCTCGTCTCAAGCAGTAACTACTGCCAGATAGTCAATTTAGTTTTCAAGCCGATTGATGATTGGTAGCTCGTCTCAAGCAGTAACTACTGCCAGATAGTCAGTTTAGTTTTCAAGCCGATTGATGATTGGTTAGCATGTGCAGCTTGTCAAACCCAGGAGATAGATCAAGAATAACGTTCTTATTTTGTAACGACTTCTGTTAGCCTAGCCAATACCGTCGACAATGTAAACAGGGAAGGTGGAGGAAAAAACATGACACCATTTGACTGACAGGAACATGCATATCATTTGTGTACCCGTTTCCTTATGGCATCTTTGCTCGTCTACTGAATAACGGTGAATTGTTTTCAGCCTTCCCAGTCATAAACAGACCCCAACAGGTCGGTGCTCTGGTGCCGACTTTCCTTGAATGTCATCCTGCAGCCATCCTTTCTGGTTCTACGCACGGTAGTGCTATTGGCGCGCACGTAAGATACATGATGGGTGGGCAGGTTTTCAATCTGAAGCGTGCAACGTACATTTTCATTCAATAGAAGTTACACCGCTGCCGGGGAATGGAGTTGTTAGAGACATCGGTATACTAAGCGTCTCTCTAAGCAGCTGTTGTACGGCGCGCGAGTGACATGTATGCGATTGTCTGTGAAACAGAAGAGATAATCCTCGATCTCCTTGGCAGCATCTCTGAATGCCTTCTTCATTCATGTTGCCTTCTAGAAGCTGATTGCTCTAAACCACTCAGCCGGGCGCACGGTCTTCACACATAGTGCTCGCATCAGCGATAACAGATGTATCACCGCAGCGGAGGAAAGGAGAGCTGCACGAAAGGTATCAAGGAAGACAGCCCAATAACTAATGATGTTACCGTGTAACCTTTGTGCGGCAGAGATTGTCGCTCACATCCAACTGAAAAAAAATTATTTGCGGTCGCTTCTCAATAATGATGTCTGACCTCTGTCGTGATCTTTCTTTGCGACTCACAAATATTTGCATTCTTAAATCTTTGTAGAAGAATTTCGACATAAAACTTAGGATCTACCAGCACTATACTAAGCAAAGATAATCCTAACGCAAACAAAATTGTATCTTCAGCATCACTTGACCAAAGCGTGGCAAGACCTTAGAACAGGCTTAACTTCACATGAAGGCAATAACACAACCAATGCTTGCAGAAACTAGAACATATTTGAATAAATTGAGAAAACTTCATGGAAATGGTCTGTATGCCTGGTATCCTAGATAACGAGGTTGACAATCGACGGGGTCTCAGAAGTAGTGAGGGGCACGCAGGTGTGTCACAAGTGCATGAAGAAGCGCGGCCTATCGTATCAGCCCAAACAGCAAAGAGGAAACTGCTATCAGTCCTGAACCAAAGCTGGAAAAGGGGTATTGTACCCGAGGCATGGAAAGACGCAGTACTTGTACCAGTACCAAAGACAGGAAAAGACAAAACAGATCCAAATGGATACAGACCTATCAGCCTACTGAGCTGTGTCGGCAAACTGATGGAACGTATTATAAACACCAGACTGATGTGGCATCTGGAAGAAAAACGGATACTAATTCCCCAGCAAGCAGGCTGTAGACAGCACAGATGAACTGAGGATCAGTTCATCCTCATAGCTCAGGAAATTGAAGATGCCTACCAGGAACAGAAACACGCAGTAGCGGTTTGGGTGGACCTGGAAAAGGCATTTGACAAAGTCTGGAAAGAGGGACTTAGAGTAAAGCTACGAAGAAGTGAAGTTTGTGGGAAAATGTACAAGTGGATTAACCACTACCTCAAAAACAGAATGGCCAGACTCCAAGTAGAAGGGCAGATGAGAAAAAGGTGACACTTGAGCAGGGTCTTCCTGGTATACATAAATGACTTTACAGAGAATATACCAAGAAGAGTTCATAGCTCAATGTTTGCAGACGATCTGGCTATGTGGACCTCTGAAATGAATCTCACTATAGCAAGAAATCGGATGCAGCAGGCCCTAACATCGCTGGAAGAGTGGGCGAACTCATGGCTGGTCAAAATAAACGAGGAGAAAACCACATGTACAATATTATCGCTATCAATCAAACCCCAAAACACCAAATTAAGTCTAAACGGCAAATACCTGCAGCCAAACGACAACCCAAACTACCTGGGAGTCACATTTGATCGGCGCATGACATGGAAAAATCAGAGCGAGAGAAAAAGAATGAAAGCCAGAGAAAGAATGGTAATCATGAGGAAACTTGCTGGCACAAGCTGGGGAGCAGACGAAAGCATACTAAAGAAACTGTACACTGGAAGAGTGAGACCAGTTCTCCAGTATGTCATTACGGTATGGAAAACAACAGCAAAAGCGAACTTCGATAAAGTTAGCAAACTCCAAAACCAAGCAATGAGAGTTATAACAGGAGGCATGAAGTCAACGCCAATTGTAGAACTTGAAAAGATTACAAAACTGCAATCCATGACCGACAGAAGAGACTGCAGAGCCCAGCTGCAATCAGATAAACTCAGAAGACTGACTGGCCATCCAATGCACCAGAGCCTAAACAATTTCGGAAGTGGAAAACTAAAGCGAAAAAACTTTGCAGAAATAGCCAAAGCAAAGATACACGAAAACCCCATGAACGCACTAACAACACCAAAGCCCGTCTCTACTGTACGAAAACCTACCTGGAGACAGCATATATTTCCAGAGGTGGTAGAAAATATACCAGGTATTAGAAACAAAAAACTGCCAGTCCGAAAAAGAAAGAAGAGATACTACCCTGAGTTACATAACGGAAAACTACCCAAGCATGGACTGGACCCATGCATACACCGACGGTTCCGTAACAAATACAACACATTACGGAGGGGCAGGAGCATTCCTGAGCCTACCAAATGGCAGAAAAATAACACTTTCATTCGCTACTGGAAAATACACAAGCAATTTCAAAGCGGAGGCAGAGGCATTGAGGGCGGCAGTGGAAGAAATGGTGACAGGTAAAAGAAATGAAAGCCAACAAATCCTGCTTACAGATGCACTGGCCGTAGTCACAGTACTGAAAATCCAGAAAAATACTGAACCTAATGATTTAAGAGCAGTACTCTGTCAACTATGCCAGCAGGCCGCACCAAAAAGGGCAGTGGTGCAGTGGGTTCCATCTCACTGCAACATACAAGGCAACGAGGGGGCAGACCTACTGGCAAAAGAAGGTGCAAAACTACCACAACCTGATACTAGTATGACATACGAAGAATCAAAACGGCTCATTAGAGCTAGATATATGACCAAATGGGAAACCGAACATACTGGCTACACCAAAAACGATGCCTACTACCAGTTGAACAGAAGAGAGCAGGTCGTGGTCTTCAGACTTCGCACTGGCCACAATAGACTCAGGTACCACCTATTCAACAAATTGAAGATAGGTGGCACCGACGAATGCCCGTGTGATACCGGGAAAATGACCGCTGAGCATTTGATGCAAAACTGCCTGACATACGAGGATCAGAGAGAGCCGAAGTGGCAATCACCAGTGGCAACACTAGACAAGCTCTATGGCAGTGTCGACAGCCTCAGGATGACCGCTGCTTTTTTCGAAAAATAATGGTTACTGTCTGACTGCGTACGACGAAGAAGAAGTATCAGCCCGCTCGAGATGTGAGAAAAGCTACTGCAACCAGCCACTTAAAGACCACTTCTAAAGGACACAAAAGAGTAATCTAACTTATTGTGTGCATTCAAAAATAGCAACTTTTATTTTTTCCAATCTGCGAACATAAAAATTAACATTACAATATGTAGAACTGACGAATCACCTCGGCACAATTGAACATGTATGAATACATGATTCAGAGAACATATGAGGAATCGGTTTTGAAATGGACCACAACGCTGCTATCCGTTTTACAACAGACACGAACCAAGGACTCGCTATGTAACCATGGCTACATGAGATGATCATTACTTGTCACGATTGATGCAGCGCTTGATTCCGGCTCGTTAAATTAGACCACGAAATATTTGCATCAGGTTTTGAAGTTAGGTCCAGGGCCGATCTAGAGCGAGAAATGAGTGTACACAACCAGGTCTATAATATCATTCTCTCTTCTAATCTCCCTGTCCCACCATTTCCAAATTTCATTTTTCTATAACAGATTAAATTCTAAGGAACAGGCCAAGATTGTCAGGTTGACAGATTATCTGTAACTGAATTTTACGTACTACAAAATATAATCAGCAATGTGTGCATGTCTCGCAGTGCGTAATACCAATCGCTTGTAAAGTAATATTGATTCGCCAAGAAACCTGACTTTGTTGTCTTTTGTCACCATTCTTCATTTTGCTTAACAATCTGATGGTAGCATAAAACAGCAGAAGTCGTTATCCACCGTTATCCAAGTTGACTTCAACAGATAAAACAACTCTGGTCGGTGTCCTTGGTCCAACAACTACATAAACATTATGAGATGTTATAGTAGAAAGTTATTTCAAGAGATTCCAGCTGTTGCTATTTAAACTTTGAAATTCCGTTGACACGTTCTACGTGCAAAAACACCATTCGAAGTTGAATATTGGAAGTTACAGGCTGTTAACCTACGTCTGTACAAAACCAGTCATAAATTAATTAAACGCCTATCCACCAAAGTTTGACCTGCAAAAAACACTTAGAATACTTGGAATCCTGGTGTTCAAACATGCATATTGCCAGGTAGCCGAAGACTAGTGGATATCGGCATTATGTATTTTTTTAAACTTCCTGTAGCTCTCTTGTCCTAGTTGAAGGTATAAATAATTTGGATATATTTTTATGAGAATTGGGAATTTTGTCCTAGTATCGGTCGTTAAGCCTACTCTTTTCAATGTCTAACTGCTAAGGGATTTCAAATGTGGTCGACATTGTCCACAGGAGTCCGATCTCACTTCCCAGAGATCATGGTATTTTCTATCAGAAGATCCACGTAGGAAAAAGTTACTCTGCCTGGAAAGAATTAACAATTCTAGCTAAAAAAAATATACCCAACAAATTATATGTACCTTGCCCCAGGTGGATTGTTAAGAGCAGCATATAGATGACGCCTGACTGGCTGCTGATCTACTTAGCTCTTGTGTTTGAGTCTATTAAGATGGACTCGTAAATCGATTAAACCACCCTATAAGAAACTGGTTGTATAATACTCTGCAGAGTTTTGTAAACCATTATAACAATGTAACATATACATTAAGTTAAATTAAGTTACCACAAGCTTCCCGTGAACAAATACCGGTCTCTGCTGTGATTCCAACCCACGACCCCGGCTCCCGAGGCATCAACCTTACCTCGAGACCGCTGTGCCCCACTGAGCAGTACATAAAGGTTACTTGAAATGTGAATTCTGTGAGGCCCCCAGACTTTGACTATCGCATCTTATCATTGGATTGGACTGAAGACGAGAAAGCATGGTTGATATTAGCGCAGATTTTCCTCAGATAAAATATATTACTTTGTCACAGTGTCAGATGTTAGACGAAAATCATATCCTGACTTCAATGGGCAACAGCTAGATATAACAAACTTCTCCAAAATGTTCAGCGATCGTTGCGTGTAAGACTCTCGCTATCTTCAGCATTGTAAAATAGTTCTTGTTCAATCGTATGACTTTACAAAGGGGCAAAATGACAAGACTAACACGTTAACCTGTGATAACGGTTCATATACGCGATTCAACGATGACACCACTGACAATCTCATAATTGTTCGAACGTGACCTAAAAACCATAACATTTCATTTGGCAAGATTATATCTGAAAGATTTTAAAATACGATAATTTTTAAAAAAATACTGGGAGATAGAATCAAAACATAACACATTAATTTAATTTAAGAACATAAATTAATTCATCCCTTTAGGATGAGACCATATCCAAATCAATCACTTTATGGTGAGACCGATTCAAACAATCGCTTTAGGAAGGGGTAATGATCCAAACAATCGCTTTAGGAAGGGGTAATGATCAAAACAATCGCTTTAGGAAGGGGTAATGATCCAAACAATCGCTTTAGGAAGGGATAATGATCCAAACAATCGCTTTAGGAAGGGGTAATGATCCAAACAATTACTTCAGGGTTGGGGCCATCACTTACATAACCAGTTCAAAGTGGAGCCATGATTCAAACAATCGCTTTATGATGGGGTCATCATCTCTACAATCAGTTCAGA
Organism: Ariolimax columbianus; assembly: GCA_036924085.1. Classification (NCBI taxonomy): domain Eukaryota; kingdom Metazoa; phylum Mollusca; class Gastropoda; order Stylommatophora; family Arionidae; genus Ariolimax; species Ariolimax columbianus. The sequence goes on along the minus strand of JAVGWX010000005.1, from coordinate 38,821,537 downwards.
GTGGAGCCATGATCCAAACACATCACCTTCAGGGTGGGGTCGCTATCTCAATAACAAAAAACAACATTTGTGTGGTGGAACCACCGTCCTTTGAATCTCTTTAGGGTCAGACCACAATTCAATCAATCACTTTAGTTTGGGACCACCTAGGGTCGTACCACAGTTAAAGCAGTCATTTATTGAATCACCTAAGGTCAGACCACGATTCCTATCAATCACTTTAATTTGGAAACATCGAGGGTCGCGCAACGATTTAATCAATCACTTTAATTTATAGCCGATGTGGGTCGGACCCCGTTCCAATCAATCACTTTAGTTTTAATTATTGAATATTACTTTACTGGAAGTACGATGATTCAGGCAGATTTTTGTAAAAACATGAAATGATAATTTCTCAAGGAATAAATTACAAATGTCAGAATGTCAGAATGTCAGAATGTCAGAATGTCAGAATGTATACATAAATATTTCCGTCTTGTAGAAACTTGCTGTTATCATATTTCAAGTATTACATTATCCATTAAGACGTCAGAATGTTTAAAGTAATGTAAAAACATGTAAACTTTAATCGTGATTTACACTGTCATATTTCACCATTGCAACGACAGGAACAGTCTAGCCAGCAAGAAATGAAAGACATGATGTGCTGGTTGATTATATTGAGAAATGGACCAAAAACGCATTGAAAAAGACAAATAGCTAGCGATTGGAATGCAGCTGCATCGATAGGAATATATAATTCGCTTTAGTCTAGTGAGTTCCTTCAAAACCTTTTCGTAAACATAAACAAAACAAAGACGACGGTCACCAATAAAACAAGAAGTTAGCTTAAATTCAGAGTCCGGTGTGTGAAAATAGAACAGGTCACGAGTAGCTCAGCTGACAACAATGGCGACTGCTCAACAGAAAAGAGAAGAAGATTGGCATTGGCAATGCGGAGGCTAAACAACCTGGGAAAACTATGGCAGAATAGAAGTTTCCTAACAAAAGTGGACATCTTGAGGACATGTGCTTTTCCTGTCGCAGTATACCGCTGCGAAACATGAACCGCTACCCAAATCTCAAAGAAGAGAATAAAGAATATCCATTCAAAATGTTGTTTTTATTGTCTTTTTAATATACATCATGATATTGAAGCTAAAGAAAAAGAAAAGTGATACAATACATGTTTTTGTTAAAGAAAACACAATATCCCACATTTTTTTTTCTAAAAGTAAAACAACTCACTATATCAATAATGTAGATGTTTCCAGTACATCTAATCGATCTAATCGAATCATTAAATCAGAAACAACAAGCTGCTGTGAGAGTATCTGGTGAAACATCAGATTGGTTTGAAGTGCACATGAGAATAACGCATGAATGTATCCTCTCCAGATAGCTATTTAAAATTTATGAGTGGATAATGACGAGCGTTATAGAGGATTAAGATATCGAAAGTTACGGTTACGCTCCCTTTACAATCCGCGGAGACAAGATTCCAGAGCTAAGATACGTGAACAATACCGTGATATTATCAGCTAGTACAGAGTAGTTAGAGCAGCTAATTGTAGCCGTCAGCAGATATAGCGAATAAATAAAATGACACAAAACAAAACAGAACAAGAAGTCAACATAAATTCAAATGTGGGGGTGTGGAGATAGAACAGGTCATGCGCTTCGAGCATCTAGACTGCACAATGGACTACAATAGCGACTGTTCAAAGGAAACTAAAAAGAGTTTAGCAATTGCAATGTAGACGTAACGCAACTTGAGGAAAATATAACAGAATACTAGCAAACCAATAAAAGTCAAAATTTTAAAAACCTGTGTATTTCCCATTACAGTATACAGCAGCGAAACATGGGTAGTTGCCCAAGCCTCAAGGAAAAGAATCGAGTACTTTGAATCGAAATGCTACATAAATCTTCTCATCATTACAGGAAGGCGAGCCTGCTACGGCTCTGTGGATGTATATTATGGAGAAAAAACAAATGACAAAAATCTAAAAGTTGATTAATCAACATTTTTTAATGGGTATGGTCAGATACCGCACCGAGACGAGAACACAAACAAAACCTACGTTACGACCAATAGGCCTTCATCAGGGACAACAATACTGAACTAATAAATCAACATATGAGGAAAAAGTGGTCTACTTATCTGATAGTAGACCCAGTCTGTTTAAACGATTCGCCGAGATTATTGGTCGTAACACGTAGGTTTTGTTTCTGTTCTCGTCTCGGTGCGATATCTGACCATAACCATTAACAAATTTTGATTAAATTTAACTTTAATCAACTTTTACATTGTTTTCATTTATCTTTGTCTCATAAAATCATGTACCGAATAAAAAGAAGAATGCAAATATTCGACGTCAGTTGGGTATAGATAAGAACTGGTTGATAAATTCTGTCCTGAACATTTTATTAAAATTCCTTGGCCACATCAAAAGACACAAATGTCTTGAGAGATCAGTGATTACACGTATGGTATCGGACTAAAGGGACAGAGGCAGACCACGAAGACAATGACACCATGATGTCAAGGCATTCGTTAGGCTTGGGTACGACTCTGGAGGAGGCTGGACATTTGACAATAAATAGAGTATCATTCAAATTGGAAGTGATGGGAGCGACATTATGTAAAGGACATGCTATAAATAGTATATTAATATTTCGAGTACAGCGTGACCCAGAGGTTCAAAGTGAATTGAATATTGAATGTTCTGCAATGTCTGTGCAATTCGTAACAATGAGTGTACCCGGAAGTGGAGCGATTTCCTCATACTTTTGAAGTTCACAGGAAAGCTGCAGTGCTTCTGTGTGGTAAAATGATTCCATTAATCGTGACATCATTTCACGTCTATTTCAACATCATTTGACGTAGAAGATTTGTCGCAACTTCAAAGGCATCTAGAGCATGTATTTATGGTGCAATGTAACATTCTTTGCCCTGTCCTTCCATTGATGCGATTCTCTCTCTCTTTCAGATGTGCGTTACTCTGGAACATTTGCTAATATTTTTTTTGCTGTCCAGTTTTCAATAAGAATACACTGAATATTCGATGTGGTATTGACTGGCTCATTTCATGAACTATTCTTGTTCTGCAAAATAGTACCTTCAAATCGATTACGCATATAACAAACAGCCGCGTGTGTTTCTAGACTAAATCGGTTGGATAACTTTCAGTTTCAAAAAGGTAAAAAGTGCAATTCGACGTCTAAAGCCCGTTGTGTGGTTTGGCCTCTACCAAAGTCCACTCTCACGAAACGGTTCCGGCCTTGACGAGTATATTATGGAACATAGAGAAATATCAAATGACTGAGCAGAATATTACTTGGTTTAAACGTGTAAATATTAGTCTGCATTTTTATTCCTAACGTTGAGAAAATTAATTTGTGTATAAATCGTGCCTTGTTGTTAAAGTATATTCTGTAGCGACTGTTAAAAATTTGGGATATACGATTTATTATTCTTCAGCAATGATCATCGGATTGAAAAGTGTAAACTGATTTGATTTTTGTTTACTTTTTTTTATCATTGTAATAGTAGCAACGCAATGAATTTGTTGTTTAAAACAATTATATCACGCGGTAGTAAAATATATCCGATCTGCAATTATATGAACACACGAACCAAGATCCCACCTCAGGTTCATTCAGTTCTCCCTGGAAATAAGATGTTTCATGACAGTCTAGCTAATGAGGTGATATTCAGCGTGACCACGCAGATAACGCCAAGCATAGCCAAACAGCCTGGAGGACCCCATCCGGCCTCGTCAGTACGCTTGGGATGCGAGAAATGCTGCTGCAGCCTACCACATAACGTCCATTTAAGTGCGAACAAAACAGTGCACAAACTCATTGTGATATATCATTAACAAAAAATAAAACAACAACAACGACAACATTAACAGCAACAATAAACACCCAGAGTAATATAAACATGCTTTGTCTTAAACGTCAACGATAAATGAATATATTTAAAAAAATAAAAAATTATTATGTAAAACGTTGGTAATCCTAAGCAACACAACAAAATATGTCAAAATTTCTCTCATTGTTTCTAATCGTATTCGAATCCCGCATATATTTAAAGAACTATACTCATATAGGGCCGACAATTTATTAAATTGTACTCGAATTCTGTAGAGAGGTTATGGAACTATACTTGTATACGGCAAAACAGATAGAGATCCATACTCGTATTTGGTAAAACAGCTTAAGAACTATACTCATATTCGATCGAATAATTACACAAAATGATGCTAGTATTGGGCTGAATAAATATGCGCGTATCCTGCCGAATAATTATAGAACTATACTCGTATACGTCATAATAGTTAAAGAACTGTTCTAGTATACGTCCAAATATTGAAATAGTTATACTCTTATTGCGTTGGATAATCTTAGTCTCAGTCGACCTGTACTTCTACAGATGCAGATGCCCCTGTGCAGGTGCCAGCTCTGGTATGAGCTGGATGTAGGCGGGAGAAGGGTTTCCTGCTGAGCGGGATATGCTCGAGCAGCTTAATACTCAGCTGGGACATGCGCTTACGGAAGGTGGTTAACTGATGTGCCAGTCCATCTTAATAGACTGAAACACTAGAGGAAAGTAGACCCACATCCTGTTGGGAGCATCTATGCTGTTCTAAACAAAACACATATACATGGCCGGTGTTATGCCGGGTCACAGTTAGTCGCCTCTTTTCTATTTTCCAAAAATGTCCTTGCTCGTCTTTTTACACGGTCCACCATATTATTATATATAAGCACAGTTCAAACGCATCGACTCTTCTCTCCGACGGTTTGTTCTTCACAAACGCTAAACTCCATTCAATAATGTTAAACGATTTATTTATTAACGAGGTTTGACTTCAGTCCCCTTTTAACGTCGGACGTCGTATGGGGGTGTGACCTCCTTTGTTTCATATCTTGGGACATGGAAAAAGCTACTGGTGAATTGCCAGGTCAATCCCTGTATATGTTTCAAACCGTTACTTTGGTAGACCCTGGAATGAACGTTTGGCTATCTCGTGACTGGTGGTGGAAGCGTAAATGAGAGTAAGGTAGACTCGCAACCTGTCAGACGCCATATATGACGATCCGCTACCAATTTAACCAAGACCAGATGTATAGCGCTACAGTCTTCTTTTTTTGACATATTCACGGTAGGGCGAAAACACATCTAATATTCTAAATAGATTTTGAACTTATATTGTGCCTAAGCAGTGGGCATCTGTTGTTTGTGGTATAAATGCTCTCACATTATGTAATAGCTGTCATTTTATTTTATAGTCCTATAATATTACCCATAATGATTGTTGACAAATGCTTTCTCATGATAATGTGATGTTTAAATGCGTGTCATATTCTATTGTTATTTCATGTAATTGTCTTCAGATGAATAAGACATCGGAACAGTTCATTCACTTAGAGACCTAGTTGAGCGTTGCTCCTCTGAAGTTCAACAATTTGTCGTATTCGAAGTCCAAGTATAGTCGCCAAGAAGAAGAAGAAGTTATATTGTAGCTTTTTTTCAATCTACTAGTGCTATTTTCTTTCCATACCGCTGTAAAGATTATCTCTAGCCAATTCAGTCATGTCGTCCCATAATCTGGAATTGCTTACGTCGTTATGTCGTGCATAATCAGTTGCTCTATATATGGCTGTTCTGTATAGCTCTTTATATTTATATAATTATTACTATTAGATTGACATTGACAATTGGGATAAATATTGATTGTTCCTAAGTGCCTGTTAGGTTGAGAAGTGTTTGGAGTTACTGTTTACATTATTTCGTCTTACATGTTTATTAACTATTAGGGATTCATTTTCGTCATTAATGGTTGAAGGTCCCATTTCTTGGCCTTTTGTTTTGATACGTTACTAGAAATGTCCTGGGCAATTTTTACATCTGGATGTAATTCGATAATGGCCAGTAACAATTACACTTGGTCCTTCATATTTTACTTTTTTTTGTTTGCGATTTTCGGGATTACTTTAAATACTTGGTATAATCATACAGAATGAGGCATATGCGTTTTTTTAAATTGTGCACACTCAGCCTAAAAATCGAGGCATTTGGACTAATTTGCAAGCTCATGATTATGTCTTACCATCACTGCTTATCTGTGGCCGTCTCTGGCTCAGAATACGATTTCATCGCCATGTCTCTACATGCTTGTGTCACAAATGTACTTCTCGGCGTGTCTGCTTCTTCGTTTCTTTCCATGCGTTCTGCATTCAAAGACGTTCTTCACATGGTCCAAATGACGTAGTTTGTGGCCCAGGCAATTCAATCATTGTTGTTTGTATCTTTTGTAGCACCTTTCTTTCCTCTCCCATATCCGCCAACATACTTTCATTTAATTTCCTCTCTGCCCCGCTCACTGTATCCATCTTTCAAGAACACCACATCTCAAAAGTCTCAAATTTGTTCTTCTCTCTTGTATTTTGCTGTTCATGTTTGAAAACCTTACACCATCATAGACCGACCACGTGTGGCCAGAATACTCTTCGGTCGCGCCAGGCTAATGCTGCCTGCCATCACGACTTTGATAATTATGTTACAAATCTACCTAATCTATTACGGGATCCTCGCCGGTGCTACGGAGTTCGTGCGTTATGTTGAGATTCTCCAAAAATATGGAGAAGAGCAGAGCATGTTTAACCATATGCAACGATGTTTATTCTTTGATTAAATTAAACTAAACTATGACTATGTTTCTCTCTAAATGCCTTCTTTATCAAAGCCATTCTGTTTTATTTTTAAATATGTTTCTGTTGCATCTCGGATTTTTTATTCTGATTTGACCTAGGTAAAGACTTATATACACTTGGCTCTTTTTTCATTTCATGGTAACGGTCTCTTCCATTGATTCTTTGACTATGATCATTGTATTGATATTTCGTACATTTATTTTCACGTGGAAGGCTTCTTCTGTTACTCTTATTTTGTTGAGCAGTGTTTGTAGATCGTCATCTAGCTCTCATAAAGTGGCTTGATCATCAGTAAACGTTGTTGCCTCCATTAACTTGACGCCACGATCACATTTATTTATTTGCTGGGCCATCATCACGTCTGAGTATACATTGAACAGTTGATGTGGCGGCTGATATCTCTGTCTCATTCCTTATTGTGTAGCTACTAGGTCTGTGGTTCATTCTCTTATATAAAGACAGGGGGAACTGAGTGGTCTCGAGGTTTGACGTCGACCTCGGGTGCTGGAGGTTGCGGGTTCAAATTACGGTGGAAACTGGTATTTTTTTCACGTGGACTTTCTGGTATTTATTTCCCCTAATCTCTGAGTAGTAGAGATCGGACGTCCGTGGCCAGTGCCTCGCACATTAAAAATCGAAAGATTAGGCTTCTCGGCCGCTACTCGGGCTAAATTCAAAATTATATTACAAATCTACTCAATCTATTACATGATCCTGTCCGATACTACGGAGATCGTACATTGTGCTGAAATTCTAAAAACAAAATGACGAAGAAAATACCACTATTAGTTAAACCGTGTGCAATGACGTTGATTCTTCCACTAAACTAAACTGAACATATTAAACAAAACAAAAACACTCGTTCTACATTTTTCCAATTGTTGGGGTAATCGAGGGGTTTTAATGGCTTAGGATTACAGACCGCTACGGCCCTACTGACGCCCCGTCGTGTGCATGCTATGTTTGTCTATTTCACCCCCAATATAAAAAAAACGACATATGCCTTATATGGGATTCAATCCACTGCCTTCGTTGTCGGCAGGCAGGCATCAAAATAATCCGGCAATGCGCTCTTTTTTTCAAATATACAATCATCATACTTGATATATGATAGGGTCTTTTTTTCTGGGAAACGTCTTCTAATCTTCTGAAGTATCTGCTCAAGTAATGACACGTATTTCTCGCATGAGTTCGAGAGTCTGTTACATGTATCTCTCGTTATCTTAGAGGTTATCTGACGAATGGGTAGGGACAACCATGATGTCACTACGCTCTCTTCGTGAAGTTGGGTAACGTGGAGAACATATTGTAAACTGTGCTCGATCTCTGTAGATGTATGTAGTTATGATGCACCTCAGCCAATGCAACCGAGGTTGCGTCTACTTATAACTACTTCATGTGCTGTTTTCCTGTTTCCTTTTCTTCTTCTTTTTTTGCGTTTTCTTTCTCTTAATTTCTTTTTCTTCTTCATCTTCTTCTTCTGTTGATGCGGCTGCTGCCACTACTACTTATTTATTAATTACTTGACGCGTCAGTTATATTTTTGCTATTGCTTTCACGAGAACATATAAGACTGCTTCAAAATGACAAAATTGTTGGCCAAAACTAGACGAAGCAGATAAATAGAAACAGCACAGTCATTAGAAAATGTTTAGAACGTTGTAGCAAGACATATAATCTGATCAACATCTGAGAATCCCAACCCACGTAAGCAGATCGTCCTATGTTGCCTCGTGGAGGTAATTTATCTAGTTGCAAACCCATGATAATTATTATGTATGAGTTCTGACCGCCTGGAGAAAAGTATGATGGCCGCGCCTAATTGGCAGCGCTCTCGGCTCGCTTTGGTGTTTGTGTCGTTTTCTGTTGTTTACTAGTTTCTGTTCGGATTATAATTCACGACTCCTTCACCTGGCGGTATCAAGGATTTTATTCTGTGGAATTCATAAGTTTTCGTTTGGTTATGTCGATCTATCTAGCTGCGGCTGTGGCTGATTTATACGGTGAGAAAACAGTATATGATGGCGTTGAACGTTCCCTTGACCCGCAACACAGAATTTAGCCCATGTTTTCACCACTCAAGAGCAATCCTGCTTGGACTGAAGCCGACTTCATTATGAAACGGAGGTTACACCATACCTCTCCCAACCCCGTAATCTCAGCACAGCAAGAGTCAAGCTGATCCGAAGGTGGACACAATCTAGAGGCACTGGGGGGAAACGCGAAGATAACGGGTGTCATTCACGCACAGACAAGGACAGCCGACACAAACTTTGGTTAAACACACACTTCTCGCGGCCGTCATCCCGAGGCTGTGGAGTACTGGTCTCCACCTGGGGAGTCTGTAGGAATTTCGGTCGACGAGTCTGTAGGAATTTCGGTCGACGAGTCTGTAGGAATGTCGGTCGACATGAACAATCCTCAGTCGTTGCTCTTAGTAGTGGTCGATCGTCTTTACCGGACTTTTACGCCTAAGCGAACATTATTGTGATTATTATTATGCCCATGAGATGATAAAACAATTATTTGTCGCGTTAGGTCGGGGAAATTCTTTCAAAGAAAGGAAAGCAAACACAAAACTTCAGAGGGTTATCCAACGTTGACAAGCAGTTTGTTCTGAATGTGATCATATCACAACCAATAGGTTACATTGGAGCTTGGGATCAATATGTTGTAGGGCATGAGCTGAAGCGGCCAGCCACGCATAGTTCACTGCTCGTCAGGGCAAGCGAACCAAAACTGCCGAGACCTTTCTACGCATCAATGCAGTGATCCTGAATGACAGGTTGCAACATATTGCACTGGCTAAAGAGACGGGATGGAAGATGGAATGTTAACTCGGTTCTCAAAAACGCCTGCTAAAATCGGATGTGTCGTACTGAAATGTGCAAATATCGAAGCCATGCTGTAAACAACGACACAACCCATTTCGTTCTCTGGACAACATTCTGCCAATTACAAAGCCGTTTTAAGAGTTTGGCTTGGCTTGGCTTCGTTCATTCTCAACGTCCCACTACCAAACACTGAAAGGGCTTAAGTAGCAGAATGTAGTCCAGAAAACGGAATGCGTTGTGTCGTAGTTTACAGCTTGCCTGCGATATTTGCACCTTTCGGTCCAACACATCCGACTTCAACAATAATTTTTTGAGTACCAGGTTAGCATTCTCTCTTCGATCCCTTCGCCTTAGCCAGTCTGCCCTGCTGCATCCTGTTATCCAGGATCACCGTCTTCTTCATTCTGCTAGACCACACTTTATGGGCTCTGCAAGTTTGCATACATTTTACTTTGTAATGGCTGATGTAAAGACAGTTTTTCTTTATGTATTTCTGATGACTTCTTCTTAGTTTGTTAACACTTTCTTCCTTTCTTTATTCGTGTGTCTTTTATATGTTTATCTTCTTTACAAATGTAAACACTATAGTCTTGTTCTCATACTTTGTGACCAGTTTCAATTTTTACATTTATGGTCAGTGTACAGTTGTGTATTTATTCCTTGTAGAATGTGTACAATTTATTTAATGAAATAGTATTGAAACAGATGGAATAATTCAACATGCTGCCAATATAGTTGACATAGTCAGAAATGCATACCACTAACTAAGGCCTTTCATTTCATTTGAAACTCAGTCAACAAAAATACACGAAAATAAATATGTTTAACACTAATATACAATCGATGTTATTGATAGATCGATTTGACACATCGCATATATCTACATACGTTCATGAACAGATATATGCCGATCATAATATTTGATTCCCTTGATCATTTAGGGAAGATAGTGGCAAAGACCTTTAACTGTACGGCTCACATAGACGCCTAATGATACTAATACTAATCGAGGGAGAGTATCTGCTACAGTAAACTACTATTATTATTTCTGCTCATAATTTGTATTGATGATATTGCGATTGTTTTGGTTTGATAAATGGTTTTTCTCTCTGAATTCTACTGATGAACACATTCCCCTTTATACGCCATACGGCAGTCTTTTGGGCGATATCATGACGTATTGTCCATTGTGTGAATACGTGTTTGTGTATATGTTTGTAATGTATTCCACGATGTCAGTTTTGCAGTATAATAGTTTTGCCAATCCTTTCTGTCCATGGAGAAATGGTCAAACAAAGACACATTTCCAACATGCCCAGTCAAACTGGACAAGAAGTGACTTCTACAGCGGTACGTTGAGATTGCGAACCAAACGTGCTCTCCAGTTACACTCCTACACAACGCATCTCTACGACCCGATAATGAGATTGAAATAGTATGGGAATTACAATGTACACATGTATCGTGTTTCGTAAACTAGTGTGGTTTTAGATATGTGTTTAAAATTGGATATAAATCACACAAGGCAATGGAAGCTACCTAATTTCAGATTAGAAAACCAAGGTATGCGTATCAACATTGGAGCTATGAGAACAACACCAATAAATGCAATGGAGAACATCACACGAATCAAAAGTATGTGGGCTCGCAGAGAGCAAAAAAACTTCAAATAGGAGAGAAGTTAAAATGAATGCCTGATATTACCCAATATAAAAGTAAAGTAAAGTAAAGTATCCCATAGCATTACTGCCGTAGGGGTGTGAGGTGTTAGCGATCTCACATTTCAAAGGCTCGGCTATATGAGGGCGGTAGCCATCTCCTCTCCCTCGCCGTATTTTTCTTCCCGGACTGAACCGGTACCCATTTAAGGCTGGGTCGACCCGGGAGCCATTGTGGTCTGAAAAACACATTACCGCCTCAACTGGGGAATGAACCCAGGACCACTCAGATGCGAAGCCAGCGCGCTAACCACTGCGCTACGCGGCTCCACTTACCCAATATATGACCGGATAAATCGCACGGGAAGAGGGGGATTAAAGAGAAACCACTTCATATTAAAAACAAAATAACTTGCACGACTAAATCATAAGCCAGGCAGTGTTTAGAGATCTAAAACAAAAATCCCAAATCCCACTATGGAAAAAAGCCAAGTTCCATGAAATGGTAGAAACTATAGAGGGAATAGGAAAAAAGGAAACTGGTTCAGATTTAGAACAGAAATTTATCACTTAAAAATATCTTGGGAGAGAATGCCCGCCAGAAAAGTGGATACATGTATAAACAGAAGGCTCATTTAACAAAGCAACATCCAATGGAAGTGGAATAGTCTTTTACAGACTAAGGAATGGAGAAGAACAAACTCGAGGATTAACAATAGAAACATACTCCAAAAACTTCCGTACAAAAGCAAAAGCACTGAGCTGAGCTTGTAATCCAAGATAAAGATATCCACCAAGAAAACATAGTATTCCTGACTGATGCCGCGTCAGTATTAGCAGTGCTAAAACAACACAAAGATGAAGATCTCGAGCAATGGATGTTCTCCCTGACACAGCTCTCAGAAGAACACCCAAGGCTGGTCATACAGTTGATCCAATCCCACTGCAATATTAAAGGAAATGAAGTTGCAGACAAACTAGCAAAGTGTGGAGGAGCATCCCCAGAAACATACCTGATGAGCACATATAATGAGCCCAAGACCATAATTAAAGCCACCTTCTGGGTAAAATTTGCTGATCAACACCCAGATTTCCGAAAAGAAGGCAACTACTTCAAGTTCACTAGAGAAGAGCAAGTCACCATCATCAGACTGAGAATGGGACTGCTGAATGGGACATATGTCAAGTGTCCATGTGTGGAGCATATCATGACCGTGGAACACATCCTGCAAAGATGCACACTCATGCAGGGAAAGGGAGAACAATACTGGTCTCGCGAGACACATGAGACAAAAGCTGTATGGAAATAAAACAGCCTTACAAAGAACGGTGTCCTTTGTAAGAGAAACCGGAACCTGGATCTGAGGATGAACGAAGAAGAAGAAGAAAACTAGATTATACCTTTAGGAATTATAATGGCGGCCAACTATCGATAGACAGAGCGTGTGTAAAGGTCAACGGGGCTGTTTATTTCGAATTATGTGTAAGATTAATGCGAATGGCACCAATGGAGTCGTGCCCTAGAGGTTAAATAGTGTTCTTATAGAGATATTAAACCTAGCTGAAAGGGAAATTGCAGAAACACATTCCAAAATTGGTCTATTTTACTGTTCAGTTTCCAAAGAGAATATTTTTAATGACCTGAGCGTTTACAGGTTCTAATATTTTTAGACATAAAAAAGATAAGTATTACAGGTCTTTTTTCTGTAGTACAATTTGTAATTGAACTATCGCTTTTTAAGTGAATATGACTAGATAATTTTACTACGTTTAACAACGATATTTACTTTCTACATGTCGCCTTGACATGTCCTCTCATTGAAGCAGTGAGCACTTTCATGATTACGATTTCATGATTTTGTCACCAGGTATCGTTCTTTATCTGATCAATATGAAATCGAAGGACAGAAAAGTAAAAAAATATGAGATGCCATGTTTCAGAATACCTTCTGCATTAGAATTAAGCTTCCTACTAGTGTCGTGGAATGATTACAAGAAGTGTGGGGTCTTTGATTTATAAAAGCAACCTTATTTATCGGACTTACAAGTTGATTTGAGTATGTTGTGCATTGTAAGGATTAACTACAATTGTATTACAAGTGTTTGTGACTTAAAATATAAAGATGAATGTAATTACATGTAATATGTGAGTTTTGTAAGCCTCTGCACTTTAGTTCGTGTATTTGAAAACATGATTCTTAGAAGATGTTTTCAAGCTTGGCCAAATTGACAATGGATCCACACACTTCTCTAGACTGTCAAATCACTCTAATTATTTACTGGACTGTCAATGTGCTTCAAGCGTTTCACTAGACTGTCAGCGTGGCTGACATTATTCACACCACGATTGAAGAGGTTGACAAGCTTCGCCAGACTTTCACAGCGGTTCAAATATTCTTCTTCTTCTTCTTCTTCGTACGCAGTCAGACAGTAACCATTATTTTTTCTAAAAAAAAGCGGCGGTCATCCTGAGGCTGTCGACACTGCCATTGAGCTTGTCTTGCAGTTCCACTGGTGATGGCCACATCTGCTCTATCTGATCCTCGTATGTCGGGCAGTTCTGCAGCAGATGTTCAGCGGTCATTTTACCGGTACCGCACGGGCATTCGTCGGTACCACCTATCTTCAATTTGTTGAATAGGTGGTACCTCAGTCTATTGTTCAAATATCCATCTAAACATCACATAGATTCACATGTTTTACGAGGCCGTCAAAGGTTCAAGTGCTTTACCAGACTTTCACAGCGGTTCAAAAATCCATCTAAACATCACATAGATTCACATGTTTTACGAGGCCGTCAAAGGTTCCAGTGCTTTACCAGACTTTCACAGCGGTTCAAATGTTCATCTAAACATCACATAGATTCACATGTTTTACCAGGCCGTCAAAGTTTCTTCTTCTTCTTCTTCTTTGTACGCTGTCAAACGTCCACCTGTATTTTTTCGAATAAAGCAGCGGTCAGCCTGAGGCTGTCGACACTGCCAAAGAGCTTGTCTAGTGTTGCCACTAATGATGGTCACATGGGATTTTTCTGGTCCTCGAATGTCGGGCAGTTTTGCAGCAGATGTTCAGCGTTCATTTTCCCGATACCACAAGTGCATTCGTCAGTGCCACCTATCTTCAGTTTATTGTATAGGTGGTACCTCAGTCTGTTGTGGCCTGTGCGGAGTCTGAGGACCACGACCTGCTCTCTACTGTTCAGCTGGTAATAGGCATCATTTTTTGTGTGGCCAGTATGTGCTGTTTCCCATGTGGCCATGTATCTGGCCCTAATAAGCCTTTTTGGACTCTTCGTACGTCACACTAGAATCTGGTCGTGGTAGTCTTTCACCATCTTTTACCAGTCTGTCTGCCTCCACGTTGCCTTGGATGTTACATTGGGATGGAACCCACTGTACCACTATTCTTTTTGGTGCGGGCTGCTGGTATAGTTGCCAGAGTACTGCTCTTAAATCATTAAGTTCAGTATTTTTCTGGCTTTTTAGTGCTGTGACTACGGCCATGGCATCTGTAAACAGGACTATCAGGCTTTCATTGCTTTCGCCTTTCAGCATTGCTTCTACTGCAGCCCTCAGTGCCTGTGCCTCCGCTCTGAAATTGCTTTAGAATTTTCCAGTTGCCACTGACAGTCCTCTTTTCTACAATTTGATAGGCTCAGGAATACCCCTGCCTCTCCGTTCTGTGTTGTGTTTGTTTCAGAACCGTCGGTGTATGCATGGGTCCAGTCCATGCTTGGGCAGTTTTTCTTTATGTACCTCAGGGTTATGTCTCTTCTTTCTTTTTCAGTCTGGCTGTTCTTGTTTCCATTACCTGGTATATTTTCTACCACCTCCGTAATGATATGCTGCTTCCAGGTAGGTTTGCGTACAGTAGGGATGGGCTTTGGTATTGTTACGGTGTTCTTAGGGTTTTCGCTCAACTTTGCTTTGGCTATTTCTGCAAAGTTTCTCCACTTTAGTTTGCCATTTCCAAATCTATTTAGTCTCTGATGCATTGGATGGTCTGTCAGATGGGTTGTGTGAAACCATCAACACGAAACAATAAAATGAAGCTTATGGTGGAAAGCCTAAGCAAGGCAATAAGGCAAGCCGCCACTAAAACTATCCCAAGAGAAGCTAGGAAAAACTATAATCCCTATTGGAATGATGAGTTGCAGAAAGCGGAAGATGCAATCACAAAAGCTAGGAACATGGCAGAGCGAGAACAATATATGGAGGCAAATATCGCCCTCAAAGCCGCCACAGCGAAATACAAATACACCCTAAACCAAACAGCAAGAGAGAACTGGAAAAACAAAACTGAAAGTCTCAACCTAGACAAAGAAGGGAACAAGCTATGGAAGCTAGTCAGAGCCATGAACGACGAAACACATTCAAACAAACAAATTACCATCAAGCAGGGCGAAACTTGCTCACAGGAAAAAAAACGACAAACGCTTTTGTAGAACACTTTGCAAAAGCAAACCACATCGAGGTCCCTGTAGATAGGAATACAGACATTAGCGAAGAGCAAAAGGGGCACGTCAATATCAATACGGCACCAGAAAAGCATATGATGGCCACATTAACAATGAGCGAAATGGATGAGGCCATGAGAACATTAAAGAAAAGGAAATCTCTTGGAAAAGACGGGATAACAAACGAAATGCTGATGGGGCTGGGCCAAACAGCGAAGAGGAAACTGCTATCGGTCATGAACCAAAGCTAGAACAGGGGATATGTACCTCAGGCATGGAAAGACGCAGTACTTGTACCAGTACCAAAGAAAAGAAAGGGCAAAACCGATCCAAATGGATACAGGCCTATCAGCCTACTGAGTTGTGTCGGCAAACTGATGGAACGTATGATAATTACCAGACTGATGTGGCTTCTGCAAGAAAAACGATTACTAATTCCACAGCAAGCCGGCTTTAGACAGCACAGATCCAGTGAGGACCAGGTCATCCTCATAGCCCAGGAAATAGAAAATGCCTACCAGGCACAGAAACACACAGTAGCGGTTTGGGTGGACCTGAAAAAGTCTGGAAAGACGGACTTAGAGTCAAGCTAAGGAGACGTGAAGTTTGTGGGATAATGTACAAGTGGATCAACCACTACCTCAAACAAAGAACGGCCAGAGTCCAAGTACAAGGGCAGATGAGCAAAAAGGTGACACTCGAGCAGGGAGTACCCCAAGGGGGAGTACTGTCACCTACACTCTTCCTGGTGTATATAAACGACATTACAGAGAATTTACCAAGAAGAGTCCATAGCTCAATGTTTGCAGACGATCTGGCTATGTGGACCTATGAAAAGAATCTCACTATAGCAAGAAATCGGATGCAGCAGGCCCTAACATCGCTGGAAGAGTGGGCGAACTCATGGCTGGTCAAAATAAACGAGGAGAAAACCACATGTACAATATTCTCGCTTTCAATCAAATCCAAAATACCAAATTATGTTTAAATGGCAAATTCCTGCAGCCAAACGACAACCCAAACTATCTGGGAGTCACATTTGATCGGCGCATGACATGGAAAAGTCAGATCGAGAGAAACCGAATGAGAGCCAGAGAAAGAATGGCAATCATGAGGAAACTTGCTGGCACAAGCTAGGGAGCAGACGAAAGCATACTAAAGAAACTGTACACTGGAAGAGTGGGACTAGTTCTCGAGTATGGCATTGCGGCATGGACAACAACAGCAAAGGCGAACATCGATAAAGTTAGCAAACTTCAAAACCAAGTCATGAGAGTTATAACAGGAGGCATGAAGTCAACGCCAATTGTAGAACTTGAAAAGATTACAAAACTGCAATCCATGACCGATAGAAGAGACTGCAGAGCCCAGCTGCAGTCAGAGAAACTCCGAAGACTGACTGACCGTCCAATGCATTAGAGACTAAACAATTTGGGAAATGGGAAACTAAAGCGGAGAAACTTTGCAGAAAAAGCCAAAGCAAAGATGCACGAAGATCCCATTAACGCACTAACAACACCAAAGCCCATCACTACTGTACGAAAACCTACCTGGAGGCAGGATATATTTCCAGAGGTGGTAGAAAATATACCAGGTATTGGAAACAAAAACTGCCAGACTGAAAAAGAAAGGAGAGATACTACCCTAAGCTTTATATCGAAAAACTACCCAAGCATGGACTGGACCCATGCATACACCTACGGTCCTGTAACAAACACTACACAGAACGGAGGGGCAGGAGCATTCCTGAACCTACCAAATGGCAGAAACATAACACTGTCACTCCCTACTGGTAAGTACACAAGCAATTTCAGAGCGGAGGCAGAGGCACTGAGGGCGGCAGTGGAAGAAATGGTGACACATAAAGAAAATGAAAGCCATACAGTCCTGCTTACAGATGCTCTCGCCGTAGTCACAGCGCTAAAAAGCCAGAAACACACTGAGCTTAATGACTTAAGAGCAGCACTCTGTCAACTATGCCAGCAGTTCGCACCAAAAAGGGTAGTGGTACAGTGGGTCCCATCACACTGCAACATCCTAGGCAACGAGGAGGCAGAAAGACTGGCAAAAGAAGGTGCAAGACTACCACAAACAGATACTAATATGACGTACGAAGAGTCAAAACGGCTTATCAAAGCCAGATACATGACCAAATGGGAAACCGAACATACTGGTTACGCCAAAAACGATGCCTATTACCAATTGAACAGAAGAGAGCAGGTCGTTGTCTTCAGACTTCGCACTGGCCACAATAAACTGAGGTACCACCTATTCAACAAATTGAAAATAGGTGGAACCGACGAATGCCCGTGTGGTACCGGGAAAATGACCGCTGAACATCTGCTGCAGAACTACCCGACATACGAGGATCAGAGAGAGCAGATGTGGCCATCACCAGTGGAATCACAAGACAAGCGCTATGGCAGTGTCGACAGCCTCAGGATGACCGCCGCTTTTTTCGAAAAAAATAATGGTTACTGTCTGACTGCGTACGAAGAAGAAGAAGAAGAAGGATGGTCTGTCAGTCTTCGGAGTTTCTCTGATTACAGCTGGGCTCTGCAGTCTCTTCTATCGGTCATGGATTGCAGTTTTGTAATCTTTTCAAGTTCTACAATTGGCGTTGACTTCATGCCTCCTGTTATAACTCTCATGGCTTGGTTTTGAAGTTTTCTAATTTTATCAAAGTTTGCCTTTGCTGCTGTTTTCCATGCCACAATGCCATACTCGAGAACTGGTCTCACTCTTCCAATGTATATTATCTTTAGTATACGTGTAGCAGATTCCACTGGTTGCCCTGGCCGTTATTCTAACTTAGAACATTCTCACACTCATCCACATCATCATGACCATACTCAGTAAATGACATATCACACAGCAAGTGGCATATTTATTAAATCATACTCATATCATAGAATGAGTAGAGAAATTACAAACACAATATAATACATATCTTAACTAAAGATTCTACTAAAACGGGAATTGTAAGCATTAGCTATTGATGGAATTCCTAACTATCTAAAAACCCAGTTATATTGCCTTGCAATTACATCACACACACATCGCCTTAACTGCGTCTTCAACACACCTTATCAAATACTCTTCCTCACTGAAATCCCGTCAGGCGGGCGATCTCGACATAACTCGTTCACAGTGTGTCCTTGCTTACAAACACACTTTCAGATTATCTATTAATGCAAAACTCACACACCTATTTGAGCGATCCTGTTCTATCACTAAACATTCGTCCAACCGTCTATCAATCGCTCCTCTATCTATGTCGGTGAGTTAAACATACTATCTACATTCAGCCTCTCTCTCTCCAGCCTCTCTCTATCCAGCCTCTCTCTCTCCAGCCTCACGAGCTAAACTTTATCTCGAGTTATATATCCCAAAGCAAGGCCAGAGCTTGACCAATCAATCTCAGATGGTGGTCATCTTAAATCCCAATTGGAACGAAACACTTTGCACACCTGTCACTCATTCTCTCGCAGCAAGCCCCGCTGACAATTTCGTCTGTCAATCAATCTCCCCCTACCAAAATCGGAAGGCCAGTGGTCAGTTTCTACCTGTCCACATTCCTTAACCCAACTCTGTTCTCCTTTGCTGAGACGGTGAGTAACCTTGACATGCATTCAGGTAGCTTTAAGCTTTAACATGTTCAAGCATCCTAAACTCCTTGCTCCGGCGGGAACTGTTACATACGTTCGTCTGCTCCCCAGCCTGTGCCAGAAAGTGTGCTCATGATTGCCATTCTTTCTCTGGCTCTCATTCGGTTTCTCTTGATGTGACTTTTCCTTGTCATGCGCCGATCAAATGTGACTCCCAGGTAGTTTGCGATGTCGTTTGGCCGCAGATATTTGCCGTTAAGACTTATTTTCGTGTTCTGGGGTTTATTTGAAAGCGAGAATATCGTACATGTTGTTTTTTCCTCATTTATTTTGATCAGCCATGTATTCGCCCATTCCTCCAACGATGATAGGGCCTGCTGCATCCTATTGTTTGCTATGGTAAGATTTTTTTCAGAGGTCTACATAGCCAGATCGTCTGCAAATATGGAGCTGTGGACACTTCTTGTTATTTCTCTGGGATATTGTTTCTATACACCAGGAACAGTGTGGGTGACAGTACTCCCCCTTGGGGTACTCCCTGCTCAAGTGTCATCTTTTTGCTCATCTGCCCTTGTACTTGAACTCTGGCTGTTCTGTTTTCGAGGTAGTGGCTGATCAAGCTGTACATTTTCTCTCACACTTCACTTCTTCGTAGCTTGACTTTAAGTCCCTCTTTCCACACCTTGTCAAATGCCTTCTCTAAATCCACCCAAACCGCTACTGTGTGTTTTTTTCTCCTGGTAAGCATCCTCTACTTCCTGCGCTATGAGAGTGATATGGTCCTCAGTGGATCTGTGCTGTCTAAAACCTGTTTGCTGTGGAATTAGTATGTGTTTTTCTTTCCACATCAGTCTGGTGTTTATCATACGCTCCATCAGTTTTCCTACACAGCTCAGTAGGCTGATAGGCCTGAATCCATTTTGATCTGTTTTATCTTTTCCTTTCTTTGGTATTGTTATAAGTACAGCGTCTTTCCATGCCTGGGGTACAATATTCCTTTTCCAGCTTTGGTTCAGGACTGATAGTAACTTCCTCTTTGCTGTTTGGTCCAGCCCCATCAGCATTTCGTTTGTTGCCCCATCTTTTCCGGGCGATTTCTTTTTCTTTAGCGTTCTTATGGCCTCATCCATTTAATTCATTGTTAGTTTTGCCATCATGTGCTCCTCTGGTGCCAAATTGATGTTGTCGTGCCCCTTTTACTCTTAACTAATGTATGTGTGCCTATCTGCAGGTATATCAGTGTGGTTTGCTCTGGCATAATGTTCAACACAGTGTTTGCTGCTTTTTTTTCCAGTGAGAATGTTGTCGCCCTGCTTGATGATAATTTGTTTGTTTAATGGAGTTTCGTCATCATGGCTCTGACTAACTTCCATATTTTGTTCCCATCTTTATCTAAATTTAGGCTTTCTGTTTTGTTTTTCAGCTTTCTCTTGTTATTTGGTTTAGAGTGTATTTGTATTTCGCCGTGGTTGCTTTGAGGGCGATATTTGCCTGCATAGATTGCTCTCTTTCTGCCATGTTCATAGCATTTGAGACTTCCATCTTCCGCTTTCTGCAGTTCATCATTCCAATATGGCTTATAATCTTTCCTCGCCCCTCTTGGGATGGTGTCGATGGCTGCTTGAATTATTGCTTTGCTTAGGCTTTCCACCATAGGTTTCATATTGTTATTCCGTGTGTTGATGGTTTCACACAGCCCATCTGTCAGGATTGCAAATCTGTCCCAGTCGGCTCGTTTGTAATTCCAACGTGTGAGCGGTTTTATTTTCTATGAGCCTACTTCCATATCAATTTCTAGCCTAATTGGCCTGTGGTCGCTACCTGCCAATTTGTTTAGCACCTGGCGGTGTATTTTGTGGTGAATGTCCACCGTGGAAAAGGCCAAGTCTGGAGTAGAGGTGGTATGCCATGTTCTAGAATAGAAGCTAGGGCTATCCTCCGGCCTATTAATTCGAGATTTGTGTCTATCTCCCAGTCTTCCACATCGTCACCTCTGCTGTCTGTGTCCGAGTATCCCCATCTCTCCGAGTGGCTGTTGAAGTCTCCAACTACTATGCAGTTGGAGTCATTGACTTCCATACTCGAGAGCGACAGGTCTTTGTTTGGTGGTCCGTCCAGGTTGAAGATGCGGATCTTCTTCTCTTGAGCCATTATGTCAACTTCTGCAATTTATGCTTGTCCGGTGTGATTGACAGCTACCGCGCTACTCGATATGCAGTTTCGAGTCATTATCAGAACCCCTCCTTTGTGACCTTCTCTATCCAGACGGAAGGTCTGGTATCCTCTGATTGATAATTTATGATTGGTGTTGAGGTGTGTTTCTTGGATACATGGGACGTGAATCTTACCTTCATGGAAGTGATGTGTTAGGGAACGCTTTTTGTTAATGACTCCCTCCGCATTCCACTGTAGTATTATGAGGGTCTTATGTTTTAGGTCAATATTTTTTGCCCCATCACTATGTGCCTGGACTCCACAGCACATGGGTGGGTGACCACCAGTAGCAATGGTTGGGCCACTTCGAGGCGTGAGGCCCGGTACTCTCGCTGCCTGGCGAAACTCCACAGGATGAGCGCCACGCTTTTTTCTATTAGGGCGTACTATCATCATACAGCGATATACGTTGAACTGTGTTACTTGTTAAGCCTGTGGCCCATGTGCATCCGATTTCAACAGGCGTTTCTGTAGGGATGCCCTCCTAAGCCTTTGTCTGTCCCCAGGCTATCTGCAAGGCAGCAGTTGTTTGTGATCAGAGGTGTCTCTCTTATGGAAGTTGTCTTACAGGACTATCGAGTCTTTACCACTCGTGTCTATAGGGTGCGGTGATGATATATGAGATATTATATGTTATATGGACTATGTACTGGTTTGTACTATCCCGGAAGTGAGGCAGTCCAGTGTGTCACAATGGTACAATGGCTTCACCTAACTTTCAAAATGGCTCATATGTTTTTCTAAACATAACAGCGTTTCATGTTTCATCAGACTGTCACAATGGTACAAATGCTTCACCTGACTTTCAAAGTGGCTCATATGTTTTTTTCTAAATGTAACAGCGTTTCACCAGACTGTCACATCGGTACAAGTGGTTCACCTGACTTTCAAAGTAGCTCATATATTTTTCTAAACATAACAGCGTTTCATGTTTCATCAGACTGTTACATTGGTACAATTGGTTCACCTGGCTTTCAAAGTGGCTGATATGTTTTTCTAAACATAACAGCGTTTCATCAGACTGTCACATTGGTACAAGGGCTTCACCTGACTTTCAAAATGGCTCATATGTTTTTCTAAACATAACAGCGTTTCATGTTTCATCCTACTGTCACAATGGTGCAAAATGCTTCACCTGACTTTCAAAAGTGACACACATGTTTTTTTAAACATAACAGCGTTTCACCAGACTGTCACATTGGTACAAATGGTTCACCTAACTTTCAAAGTGGCTCATATGTTTTTCTAAACATAACAGCGTTTCATGTTTCATCAGACTGTTACATTGGTGCAAGTAGTTCACCTGGCTTTCAAAGTGGCTCATATGTTTTTTCTAAACATAACAGCGTTTCACCAGACTGTCACATTGGTACAAGGGGTTCACCTGACTTTCAAAGTGGCTCATATGTTTTTTCTAAACATAACAGCGTTTCATGTTTCATCATACTGTCACAATGGTGCAAATGCTTCACCTGACTTTCAAAAGTAGCTCATATGTTTTTTCTAAACATAACAGCGTTTTACCAGACTGTCACATTGGTACAAGTGGTTCACCTGACTTTCAAAGTGGCTCATATGTTTTTCTAAACATAGCAGCGTGTCATGTTTCATCAGACTGTCACATTGGTACAAGTGGTTCACCTGACTTTCAAAATGGCTCATATGTTTTTCTAAACATAACAGCGTTTCACCAGACTGTCACATTGGTACAAGTGCTTCACCTGTCTTTTAAAGTGGCTGATATGTTTTTTCTAAACATAACAGCGTTTTACCAGACTGTCACATTGGTACAAGTGGTTCACCTGACTTTCAAAGTGGCTCATATGTTTTTCTAAACATAGCAGCGTGTCATGTTTCATCAGACTATCACATTGGTACAAGTGGTTCACCTGACTTTCAAAGTGGCTCATATGTTTTTCTAAACATAACAGCGTTTCACCAGACTGTCACATTGGTACAAGTGCTTCACCTGTCTTTCAAAGTGGCTCATATGTTTCTCTAAACATAGAAGAGATTCATGTTTCACAAGACTGCCAAAGTATTGGAAGTGCATTATCATAATATAAAGTTTCACATGAATCATTTGACTAAAATAACTAATTATGCTTCACTTGACTGTCAAATGTTGTTTTATATTTTGCTTCCCTAGTTTTCGCCTTATCTTCTTCTTTGTGTTCCTGTATATCCCTTACCCTGTCTTTTTTCTGTATTTCTCTGTCCATTTTGTTTAAAAGAAGCACTTCGTTTCTTTGTATATGTTTTTTAAGGGTTTTTTGCGTTCGCCCAATTTCTCTACTCCCCACGGCGGTGTACATTGCACTGTTGTTTTTATTTTGCGCCTGTCGTCCCAGTGCATCCGACTTCAGCATACATTTTATGTACGGGGCTGCTTCCTCCTGTATTTTCTAAAGGTTTGCTTCCCCGGGGCAACGGCCGGTGCTGTGATGGGGATCGAACCTAGCACCTTTGGTTGTGAGCCATGTCACTTAACCACTAGCCCACGCCGTCCCCTTTGTATGTGTTTGAACCATACGTGCATTGTTCTTAAAAAAAACATATGTTTTCTCTTTGCCCATCTCATGTTGTCGTTGTATATATTGCTTGTGCAAGAACTTTTAACAACTGTTTTATCACTTATGGCCATTATTAAATGAATTTGTTTTTTTATTGTAATAGATTTATTCCCGCTAAATTGGCGAAGATCCAAATGGTAAATTAGATTTCATTGTCCTGTGTATCCTTTGTTAAAACTGTAACATTTATGTTTAGGTTATTAATAAAAGTACAAAATTATTAGTTCGTATCCACAGCAAATGCAATTGAATTCACAAAAAGTTGAAACTATGCCAGGTAAATAATCCCCATATGATTTACAAAACTTTATATTGTTGTTTTGCAGCTTTTCTAGAGCTTATTTAAAAATATACGGTTCGTTGAACTTAAAACTTGATATGATTAGCTCATTCTTCATACTGCCATTTTACGTGATAACAAGGTACACAACAAGGTGCACAGCATGGTGCACAACAGGTTGCACATCAATGCGCCAAACACGGTGCACAGCAAGGTGCACAACAAGGTGCACATGAAGGTGCCCAACAAGGTGCACAGGAAGGGGCACAACAAGGTGCACAGCAAGGTGTACAATTTTGGAATTCATCATCAGTGAAATAATGCGGATTGTTCCAAGCTGTAACTTGTAACTGAGATAACTATAATGTGGACGTGAAATACGCTCATGGACTTCTGTTTGTAAAATCAGGAGGGTCAATCTATCTTCAGTCCACGTATGTCTTTAGACGTCGTGGTGAGGTGTTTACCTTCTTTGTTTAATATTTTTTGGCAGGTGAAAATCCACTGGGGACTTGCCAGGTCAATCCCAGCATTTGTTAGCCCCTGGGAACTACGATCGCCTATTTTTGAGACTAGTGGAAGTGTAAATTAGAGCAAGGTGGACCAGCAGTCTGTCATGCGCCATCTAGGCCACTCCGCTAACCACATCACCAAGACCTGAAGTTATAGCCACACAATCCCCTTTTTACGACATATTCTCTGTTGGGTCAATTTCCCTAGAATAATTTGAGTAGGTTGTTTACCTGAATTTTGCCAAAGCCGTTAGGCCTACTCTTTTTGATTTCCAACTACTGAAGTATTTTTAACGTGCGTGCAATTGAACACGGATGTCTGATCTCACTACTCAGAGATAAGGGGAAATATTTACCGGATGATCTCCGTGAAAAAATCCCGGTAGCACCGTGATTTGAATACGCGACCTCCAGAACCCGAGGCGAACACATTATCTCGAGACCACTGGGTCCCCCCAGTCAATGGCTCAGGGCAAAGCCTGTTTTCGGGTAAGAACAAACAAAAGCTCCAACCTGTACTCGTCCATTGCAGTCACAAATGAAAGAAGATTAGATATAATTAGGTCAATATACATGTGTAGTGAAGACCATAGTCAGCGACGACGATTGATTCCAGTATATGCATAAGAGGACAGACGTCAACCAATTTATTATCTAACCTGTCACACGAATGCAAATAATAATGCAATGATAGAGCTGGACCCGTTGCAACATATGGATGTTGTTGTTGTTGTTATTGAATGTCTACAATCAGTAAGATTACCCAGCGAGTTGCATTAGCTTTCTTCACATCTCGAGCGTGCTAATGAAGACGGACCATGTTCCTTCCGGCCGTTGTGCTATGCGTGTCGCTCATTACTACGGAGATCTCGTCGATCCCCAATCTCTTTAAATAGACTGCCACATATAACAGCCCGTATTATAGAAGACCTGCATGTTAGTAAGGTGGGAATCTTGATCAGTATATTTGACCTGATCGGGACTAACATGTCCAATCAGTATGTTGTGTCCAATATCTAGTCGTTGTTGCTGTTGTAAAATGTCTACAATGTGTAAATTTACTCCTGTGTGAACCCTGAATAGGGTGTTAAAAGGTTGGTTGAAGTAGCTCTCGCCACATTTCAAGCGTGCCGATGAAGGTAGACCGAGTTCCTCCAGGCGGTTGTGCTAAGCTTGACGTCATTGCGTGACGGTCATTATTACGATAACAAGTTGAACCAAATCTCATCAGCCAAACCGCCTTTATAAT
Source organism: Ariolimax columbianus (assembly GCA_036924085.1). NCBI lineage: Eukaryota > Metazoa > Mollusca > Gastropoda > Stylommatophora > Arionidae > Ariolimax > Ariolimax columbianus. The sequence continues at coordinate 38,795,448 of JAVGWX010000005.1, read as the reverse complement.
TGAAAACAGCTAATTGCTAGGGAACGCCACATGGAAGAGAGGTGGGGTTTTGGTTAGTATGTTGCACCTAGCCCTGACAAGACATCAAGGTCAGTATATTGTGCCTAGCCCTGACAGGACATCAAGGTCAGTATGTTGCACCTAGCCCTGACAGGACATCACGGTCAGTATGTTGCACCTAGCCCTGACTGGACATCAAGGTTAGTATGTTGCACCTAGCCCTGACAGGACATCAAGGTCAGTATGTTGCACCTAGCCCTGACAGGACATCAAGGTCAGTATGTTGCACCTAGCCCTGACAGGACATCAAGGTCAGTATGTTGCACCTAGCCCTTAAAGGACATCAAGGTCAGTATGTTGTGCCTAACAAGACAAGCGGCTCAGTTCTGGTAAATTACAGTGATCAAGATAATGCTGCTGTATATGTCGAAAAATTGATACCTCTCTATGAGAAATCAAGTTGGGACATCCATGCAAGTGTAAATTTAAAGTTCTTTCCAGATAAGATCGAGTCATCAACAACCAACATTAGCATGGGGATTGAGGCCACGAGTACATGTCAAGATGGCGGTACATGTCTGTAGTAATCCGTAAAAGACGGTTGAAAATGTATGTGTTGGTTTGTCTTGTGTTGAATGCTTGATATGATTCAACCTTTCAACAGAGAGTCTGGACACATGCTAATAGTGTGTAGGATGGCTGGAAGCCTGTTATTACCAGCTGCTGTGTATTAATTCATCCATAAGTCGGATTAATGCGTTTATTAGACGTTTGTCTACTGAAACGATGTTTACTTTGTTTATGAAACTTGTCATCCTCATATCGTGCGGCATTTCATAGTCAAGTTTGCGCAAGTGGATTCTAAGCAGCTTGTTGGTACTTACAGTTTCATGTGCCATTTTCCAAAGAACATATTGATTACTGAGCCCTGGTTATTCTGCATTTTGTTGGAGACCACACGTTCGTTGCCTTATGATATACCTGTTCATGGGAAAGGCTTTTAGAGTAAACCCTGAGAAATAACCTGCTTCCAGTGCTATCTCCAGTCGTCTCAATAATCTCCTGCCAATGGAAAAAAAAAGGAAATTTAAGAAGAGAGATTTTGGTTGACAAATTGCACCATCTTCTCTGTTTTAATAAAAATCACCACAAATGTCACTCTCTCACCCATTTCAACAAAAGGAAACGATTTTCCAAACGGGTGAACAGAGCGAGTGGTCGTCATCACCACAGGGGTTGAGCGAACATCATCATCATCATCATCATCAACATGTCTGAGAGGCCTTAAGCGATTGTTATGATTGCGTTTTGCTGTTAGTTCTTGCTTTAGAAGATGTAGACATTTGACAGTGGCACGACTAAATAGGATATCCATTGTATCAAACGTTCAGAACATTGATGGCTTATACTTCGCTGGTAATTATGAGATTTATAACAATAATAACGTTCGTAAAAGTGAACGGGGGACCACGAGCAGTATTTGTTAGCGGGGAATACCCTTCTATGCGTGTTCATCTGGTATTTGTATCTACCTTTATCTACGATCTTTGGATTATGTACGCATCCAGTCAGCGTGACTCTTCTGAGAATATGGACGAAGGGATTCTGTGGAAAACGGATGTGTCGGACCGTAAGGTGCAAATATCGCAGACAAACTGTAAACTAGCGACACAACGCATTCCGTTCTTTGGACTACATCCTGCTACTTCAAAGCCATGTTCAGTGCTTGGTATCGGGAGATTGAGAACTAACGCAGAAGCAGAAGGAAGAGTTTACGTGAAACCTCCATTAACATGGGGAATGAGGTGAGTGTTATCAGCACGAGGAGGGAGAACCTTGAGTAATTCTTAGGTAAACTGAACCCTAAGCCATTATCGAGCCATTTCCTTAACCTGGCCCGCTTCCACGCTGATAGCTGTGATGTTTGTTCACTGCGCTGCAGAAAACTGCAACAATGTGATATGTAGCGGCAAACTATACTACATAAATAAACGAAACTTCCATGGAATCTGGCCCCTGATTGCTAGCTATAAACTGGGTACATTTCAGTCCAGTTTAAAGCTTGAGAACATAAACACAATCACAAGAGCGATTCGTCAGCGCAACCTGTCACGTGCGCAACTTACTTCTTCATGTTACATCTTCTGAAGTTTTTGCAAGGAAACACATATGACATGCTTGATATGGAAGGCTGTCATAAGGTTGACATTGTATTTGGAAAGGCATAACAGTCCGATGGCGATGAATGGTCGTCTCATAGATGATGACAATTTCACACAATAACTCGACAGTGCACAGGTCGCCACATTTTAAAATCATGTGTAAGTCAGTTCCGGAAAGGCGCCTTTCAGGACGGAATAGGAGTGTATTATTAACAAGATAATGAAACCATCAGTGCCCACACTGGTAAGCCTAGACTGAAAGAGACAAATCGTTCACCAGGGGTATAGGAATTTTGATTTTGTTTAAACATAACGTGCAGATGAGGGATGGACCTTCATTCAAAAGTAGCGATAGCTTTCTGCTAAAGATACTCGGTTTACCTTCTTCCATCAATGACGCTAGCCTTCGTGGTACAACCGCCCGGTTGACCTTCATCCAAACGTAGCGATGGACCATCGTGTACAACCGTCTGATTGACCGTCATACAAACATGACGCTGGACTTCCGGATACAATTGTCTGGTTTACCTTTATACAAACATGACGCAAGACTTACTGAATTAAACGCCAGGTTGACATTCATACAAAACATGAGGTTGGACATCCTGATACAAACGCCAGGTTGATCTTCATACAAACGTAACGCTGGACTACCGTATACATCCGCCTGGTTGACCTTCATGTAAATATGACGCTGGAGTTCCTAATACAAACGCCTGGTTGACCTTCATACAAACATGACGCTGATGTTCCTGATACAAACGCCTGGCTGACCTTCATACACACATGACGCTGATGTTCCTGATACAAACGCCTGGCTGACCTTCATACGCACATGACGCTGATGTTCCTGATACACACGCCTGGCTGACCTTCATACAAACATGACGCTGGAGTTCCTTATATAAACGCCTTGTTCACATTCATAAAAACATGACGCTGGGGTTTCTGATACAAATGCCTGGTTGACCTTCATGCAAACATGACGCTGGAGTTTCTGATACAAACGCCAGGTTGACCTACGTACACATATGACGCTGGAGTTCCTTATACAATCGTTTGGATCACCTTTATACAAACATGACGTTGGAGTTCCTGATACAAACGACTCGTTCACTTTCATAAAAACATAACGCTGGACTACCTGGCACACCTGCTTGATTGACCTACATTCAAATACAACGCTGCACTACCTGGTGCACCTACTTGATTGACCTACATCCAAACATAACGATGGACTACCTGACACACCTGCTTGATTGACCTACATTCAAATACAACGCTGCACTACCTGGCACACCTACTTGATTGACCTACATCCAAACATAACTCTGGACTACCTGGCAGACCTTCTTGATTGACCTACATCCAAACATAACGCTGGACTACCTGGCACACCTGTTTGGTTGACCTACATCCAAACATAATGCTGGACTACCTGGAAGACCTACTTGATTGACCTACATCCAAACTTAAGGCTGAACTACCTAGCAAAAACTCTAACAAAAAAGTGTCTTGTACATCGCAAGCGATGATGGCCACAACATCAGACAGTTTTGTATTAATATTGTGCTGTTTTTGGATTATAGTGACAATAATTTGCGCTGGTCATCAATCTCACTCTTATCTCGAGTTAACTTAGATCAGTGGCAAGACTTTTGGTTGAGACGTCTGGAGATAGCTCGAGATACAAGCGCTCTGGTCCTGCCTCCCGTGACACCAAGGATCGCATTAAACTTCCGGGACTCAATCGCCCACCGTTTACGTTCCAAACGTTACATTGATTTAACTAGCACAACCATTTGACTGATCTTCAAACTCATTCTTATTTTGTGGATGCTACATTGCCACAGCCCTTCAACCTGATTAACTCTTGCTTATAGAATACTATATGGTTTCTATATGGTTACTATATGGTTTCATCAATCATCTCTTTCTTTATAAAACTGCCAATTCTATGAAATAATAGAGTGCTTCTCAAATCAGAACACTTTGCTCTTAGATCAATATCCTCATCTTTTTTTTACATTTTTTTACACACTTGTCACAGTTTCTTCTTCTTCTTCTTCTTGTTCTTCTTCTACTTCTTCTTCTTCTTCTTCTTCTTTTTCATCATCTTCTTCTTCTTCTTCTTCTTCTTCTTCGTGGCTTACATTATAACATTCCGTTACCAAGCCATAACAGGTACATTGAATATATGATGGTATAGTTATGAAAACGAAATGCACTTTGTCGTATATTACAGTTTTACTGCAATAATTGTACCTTTCCGCCCGACACATCCGACTTCAACATTTCATTTTTTGGTCTCCGGTTGACATTCTTTCTTCGATCCATTCTCCTTTTAAATTCTACTCTATTGTAGCATATTATCCACTATCACCACGTGGAGGTGAAGAAGTGATCTTGACAGTTCCGGTTCGCTGACCTTGTCGCTATCTGTCATTTTTGCGTTTCTGACCACTACAGCTCATGTGTTTCTTAGCATCTTGATCCGCACCTATCAGTGCAAGTGTATATGATGCGAGCCCTGATTAAGTCAGGTCAGGTCATCTCGTAATCAGTTAGGTAGTTGGGGCACACACGAAGACATCCTAATAACACCACGTCATCCTTCTCAGACAGCGGCCGCCGCTTGTGCCTCTTCTGGTCGGAGATTGGTCCATTCTTTTATGTTGTCCTCCCACCTCTTTTTGGACGGCCTCTTCGTCGTCTGCCTTGCACCTATCCGTGGACGATTGTATTTTCAAGACCATTTTATCTCGGAACGTTACCGAACCAAGCTAGTTTCCTTGTTTTTGACAGTTACCAAGAAGTCTTTAAAAGACACTATTGTTTTTGTAATTCTATATCGTTTTTCTTCATTTGTAACTCGATATTTGTACGTGACGTTTAAAAGTCTTCAGAAACATCTCATCTCCGAGACCTGTATTCTTCGCTGAAGGTCAGCTGTAACTGTCCATGTCTCACAAGCATAGAGGAATATTGATATTGCTCACATATCCACGTCTCTTTCGCCTCGCTCATCTTTTGTCGTATCGCTTTCTTGACCTCTTTATATCTTCCAACTTCATCAGGTGGATGATTTTGGTTTTTCAGTGACCTTCTTCTGTTCAAAAGGTCTAGAATTTCTTTGGTCAACCATGGCTTCTTTTTTTGTATGGTGGCATCCCAGAATCTCTGTTGCTGTATCTATGAGAAATGCACATTCGAGAAACGTGCACATTCAAATGACTCAAGAAAGTTCATGATGTGCCGAAGTCAGTCAATGGTTCCAAATCAAATCACCCATCACATTTCCTCAATTCTCATGGCACGACACTACTGAAGGACAAGTGCCAGAATCTTTAGGATTGCTCTGCCCATTTCAGTGAAACACTGAACAATCATTCGGCCTTCTTCCGGTAACCCATTCAACGAATGCCACAAGTAGCGACCATCGGAAAGCTTAACATTTCTGTAAGCATTAATGAGTTCAAGAAGGCAGTTAGCCATATTCTTAGTGGCAAATCACCGTATCAGAATATCTGGTTTACAAAGAAATATGTATCATCATGTTTCAACTTCTGACATATATTATGTTCAATTTAGGATGACTATCAGACGCGTCAAGACCTGAGAGATTTCTAAATTGTCCACGTGTACAAGCAAAAGGGCAATTGCGATAACCACAGTATAATCTCGCACCTCAAACATGGGTCAAATTATGGTCTGAATCCAGCTCTAACTAATCATCTTGCGCAGAGCATTCTCCCAAACAATTTGTGTGGTTTTCAAGCGAGGCGTGGAACCACATTATATATGTATCCCGTCTACTCGAGTATTCATGTAATGAACATCATTATGACCTCTGCACCTATTGTGTTGACGTGACCAAAGCTATTAACACTATCAACAAAGACATATTCTGACACAATAGACTAAGTTTAGTTGCAACTGTAGATTTACTACAGTTTTCCACCAGTTTCATGTTGGCACAACGGCTTGAGTACTGCACTAATGAATGTGTATCTAACCTTCACAGTCATAACATATTATTTGCTGGCACAGACACTCATTAGCATTATCTTTGCAGTAATAGTGTCTGATGTTGAATGCAACACTGCTATGTGCATGCATTTCAAACAGATGATGCAAGATCAACTGATGAATCCGAGACGCAAGAAGTCTTACACAGCGATGAATGAAGCCAACACCAATGATGATCTCCTGTTTGCTGATGGCTGCCCCTTTCACACCTACTCTGAATATGATATTACCTCACCAGACTGAGTATTCGGTGACATGTACCAAGTTTGGTTTCCCTATCAATATTATGAAACCTGAGGTACTTTTCCAGCCTGCTTGTTAAATGGACTCTCACAGCAAACCATAGATTACTATACACCACTTACGTCTTCTATTAGTCGACAGCTTTACCTACTTAGGCACTGCCCGCAATAGATAAAGATTAGAAAAATTCCGAGGTCAGGAACAGAACTGCAGATACAATTGCACGATTTTATGATAGTTCAAGCGAATGTCTATAACCGATGAGGTATTAGTGTCGCCACCAAGATTATAGTGTTTTCTACTGTAGTGTTAATCGCTACTTGCGAACCATGGAGACTGTTTATTAGCCATGCTAAACAACTAACTCCTTTTCTCATGGGCTGTCTGCGCAGGTTCATTATAATCAGATGACATGACTACACAAAAAATGATGCCTATTACCAGTTGAACAGAAGAGAGCAGGTCATGGTCTTCAGACTCCGCACAGGCCACAACAGACTGAGGTACCACCTATTCAATAAACTGAAAAAAGGTGGCACTGACGAATGCACTTGTGGTACAGAGAAAATGACCGCTGAACATCTGTTGCAAAACTGCCCGACATACGAGGACCAGAGACAGCACATGTGGCCATCACCAGTGCCAACACTAGACAAGCTCTATGGCAGTGTCGACAGCCTCAGGATGACCGCTGCTTTTTTCGAAAAAATACAGGTTGACGTTTGACAGCGTACGAAGAAGAAGAAGAAGAAGAAGAAGAAGAAGAAGAAGAAGAAGAAGATGGTATGATAAATATAATCAGATGGCATGACACATAATCCGGTGGCATGACACATATAATCAGATGACATGACAAATATAATCAGATGCCATGACAAATATAATAAGATGACATGACAAATATAATCAGTTGGCATGACCAATTACCTAACTCTGAAATTCTAAATGGCAAATATGTTGATCATTCATACGCTTCTGCAAGAAGCCCAGATAAGCTTGCCGGGACATGTTCGCATGGCCAATGAGCGCCTCGCCAAGCAGCTGCTATACAAGTGATGAGCGTAGAAGAAGCAGACGCGCTTTATGGGGACAGAAGAAAGTCTATAGATACTCTTCAACAAATGAACTGCTTGAACATTGATGTTATCTTCTTGTAGTTTCCTGCACAGATCAGTTTCACACAAGGCCAAGGTACTCAGAAATAGGATCGAATCATCGTCGCAGGGGATCAGAGAAATGGAATTGCCCGAAAGAACATAAAACACGACAATCCTAAGGTGATACTTTTCATATGTGTGTCCTACGTCCAACAGTCTGCCGTGCCTCGATTGGATTTTAGAGTTATATTAGATCATATCTCACAACACACATCTGATTCTGTCGCAGTTTTCGTGTGCGATTGCTAACTGGTATTAGCAATCGCCATAAAATATAAAAAATAACATCTTTCCATATTGGAAATACACAACAAGATATTGAATTTATTGAACTGACAAACTAGTCATAAACATTGACAAAGAGAAGTATTTTTCAAGCAATTTGAACACATAGCGTGGGTTTATGATTGTTGTCACTGCTCTGTTTATGTTCAAGCATCGCAGTTTTTATATCTTCATTTTGGAAAAAACTAAATTCAGATGTTCCTTTTTGAATTTGAACTATCTTTATTTGTAAGGAAATTTGCATATCGATTGAGACAGAAGACATGCAAAGACATACACAGAGAAAGAGAGAGAGATAGAGAGACAGAGAGAGAGAGAGAGAGAGAGATAATGTAAGAATGCGGTTGCAGAATGGTTCAAAGCGACTCGGATGTTGAGAACAATATTAGAAAGATAGATAATTAAAGTGACCTAGGGGTTATAATAGATCATACAGGTAAGGTGAGTGAGCAAGTTCAGGTAGCAGTGAAAAAGGCAAATGCAATGTTAGGTATGATTAAAAGAAATATTAAACATAGGAGCAAGGATGTGATAGTCAAACTGTATAAAGCATTAGTTAGACCTAGATTGGAGTACTGTGTACAGGTGTGGAGTCATTATCATAGTTTGGATATAAACATGCTGGAAAGAATACAAACAAGAGCGACACAGTTGATAGTGGGATTCCAGAATTACAATTATGTGGAAAGACTCAGAAAAACTGGCCTACAGTGTCTAGAAGAGAGAAGAATTTCTGGTGACCTAATAAAGGTTTATAAGATGATCAGAGGAATGGATAAATTAGACTAACAAGTATTTTGTTTTAAAATACAGCCACCCACAATAACAAGAGGGCATAGCTACAAGCTGACTAAAGAGAGGTCCAGATTATATATTAGGAAATATTTGTTTAGTCAGAGAGAGGTGAATGCATGGAATGCATTGCCAGTGGAGGTAGTATAGACAGGGACAGTTAATGCATTTAAGAATAAATTAGATGTCCATAGCTTTTAAAGCAAGGTGATGTAAAGGAAACTGGTTGTATACAGACTCTGCAGGGTCTTCTGAACCAGTATAAAGACGTTAAGTTAAGTTAAGTTAAGTTAAGTTGAATCGTATAATAAGGCTAGTTGCGACGGATACACACCCGCACATACACACATAAACAAACGAACCACTGCTGTCACACGTATGAATATCATATGAACAATCAAGAAACAAGTTTCGCAAAAATGACAAAATTAAGCTTGACATCACATACCGGGCTTTTGTTTACACGTGACAAAGCCAGTCGGGGTGGAATTCTTGTTTCATTTTTCCAACTAAAGTAAAAACATCAATGGAAATATTTGAAACTGTCTATTTCTGCGCTACACGTTTTTCTACTTAGTCGTAACAACTATTTTCATCATAAACTTGATAGCCTACCTCAGAGTTCTTTCCACGCGATGCAGTTTATACCGTCAAATAATCATATTTACAGTCCTCATAAACATGGAGGTTTGCTTCAGACGTCTCTCATCGTCGTTCAGTTTATACAGTTGAATAATAATTTAAAATTGCTTTACAAACGTGGTGGGAAATTCCACACTGCTGTCATCGCCATATCATAACCACCTATCTTCTGTCTCATCAAGAAGTTTGACAGTTTATATTCTCAAATAGCTACGTCAATTACCCATTCAGTTTTCGAACTATCTCATATTTCGCATGTTTTCGTGTTATTCATTTGATAGTTGAGATGGAGGAACTAAGAATTCAGTCCGGTCAGGCCAAAATACTGACCAGGGCAATGAGTCAAGGTCAGGCTCAACATACTGACCAGGATATTGAGTCAAGGTCAGGCTCAACATACTGACCAGGACATTGAGTCAGGGGCAAGCTCAACATACTGATCAGGACATTGAGTCAAGGTCAGGCTCAACATACTGACCAGGACATTGAGTAAAGGTCAGGCTCAACATAATGACCAGGATATTGAGTCAAGGTGAGGCTCAACATACTGACCAGGACATTGAGTCAAGGTCAGGCTCAACATACTGACCAGGACATTGAGTCAAGGTCAGGCTCAACATACTGACCAAGACATTGAGTCAAGGTCAGGCTCAACATACTGACCAGGACATTGAGTCAAGGTCATGCTCAACATACTGACCAGGACATTGAGTCAAGGTCAGGCTCAACATACTGACCAGGACATTGAATCAAGGTCAGGCTCAACATACTGACCAGGACATTGAGTCAAGGTCATGCTCAATATACTGATCAGGGCAATGAGTTAGAGTCAGGCTCAGCATACTCAACATACATGTCGAGATGTGTATCGACGTGATCCCCGTAGTAGTGAGCGTCACGCAGATGAAGCCAAACATAGGACAGCCGTCTGGAACACCGCGGCCCACGTTCATCAGCACGTTCCGGATTTAAGAAAGCTACTACAACCCGCCACTTAACATCATTGTTAAGACGAACAAAAGAAGGAATATAATCATGTCCAGCATTAAACAACAAAAATAAACAACTTAGTATTTAACATTTCATTATTTACAATTATCTGGCAAAGATGGCGCCATAACTGGCTGCGAGTCTACATTTCTTTACTGTTTTGGATCATTATGGATGCCGTTAGACCATGGATTTGCCTGGAATTCACACTAGTCGACGACTTACACTTGTGTTCCCGGAAAAGTGGTGTTCTTTTCCGTCTGGACTTGTTATTTCGTTCTTTTTTTGGTGATTTCTTCCATCCGTTTATCCTGGTCTGGACGCCCGCTGAATGGCACTACGCTTATACCTGTGTCGTATTTCACGGGTTAGTTCTGCCTTTTCACCTTCACGAATTTGGCGTGTGGGAATTGTAGATGCTACTATGATGAGCTAAATACAGCTGGGGAGAGATGCCAGACTCACTCACACACTGAGTGTTGTCCATACGACCTCTTGTGGTTATCGAAAAGGCACGACAAACTGCGTTAGATGCCATCCCACCTTTCTACCCTGCGGGTTACATGTTTACGGAAAGGCTTCGGTGGTAACCCTGAGGCAAAATCTGCATCCTATGCTATCTCCAGTCGTCTCGATGAATGTCTTGCCACTGGCAAAATGTAGCTTAGGTTCTGTGAGTGAGGTTGACAAAAGGCGCAGTTTCTTCCTCACTTTAATCTAAATAACCACGCAAATCACCCATTTCAGCGGGCACAGCAAGAGATACGACTGTCCACACGGCTGAACAAAGTGAGTGGTCTTTATCACTTGTGATGGATGGACACAGCTAGAGATACGACTGTCCACATTGCTGAACAAAGAGAGTGGTCTTCATCAGTTGTGATGGATGGACACAGCAAGAGATACGACTGTCCACACGGCTGAACAAAGTGAGTGGTCTTCATCACTTGTGATGGATGGACACAGCAACAGATACGACTGTCCACACGGCTGAACAAAGTGAATGGTCTTCATCACTTGTGATGGATGGACACAGCAAGAGATACGGCTGTCCACACGGCTGAGCAAAGAGAGTGGTCTTCATCACTTGTGATGGATGGACACAGCAAGAGATACGACTGTCCACACTGCTGAACAAAGAGAGTGGTCTTCATCACTTGTGATGGATGGACACAGCAAGAGATACGACTGTCCACACGGCTGAACAAAGGGATTGGTCTTCATCACTTGTGATGGATGGACACAGCAAGAGATACGACTGTCCACACGGCTGAACAAAGGGAGGGGTCTTCATCACTTGTGATGGATGGACACAGCAACAGATACGACTGTCCACACGGCTGAACAAAGTGAGTGGTCTTCATCACTTGTGATGGATGGACACAGCAAGAGATACGGCTGTCCACACGGCTGAGCAAAGAGAGTGGTCTTCATCACTTGTGATGGATGGACACAGCAAGAGATACGACTGTCCACACTGCTGAACAAAGAGAGTGGTCTTCATCACTTGTGATGGATGGACACAGCAAGAGATACGACTGTCCACACGGCTGAACAAAGGGAGTGGTCTTCATCACTTGTGATGGATGGACACAGCAAGAGATACGACTGTCCACACGGCTGAACAAAGTGAGTGGTCTTCATCACTTGTGATGGATGGACACAGCAAGAGATACGACTGTCCACACGGCTGGACAAAGAGAGTGGTCTTCATCACTTGTGATGGACAACTATTTACAAATAACTTATTGTACTACGCTCCATTGTATATTGACAACTTTATTTTCTGCATTTAATGTATTACAGTATTGTTTAAAAGCAAGAAACTGATATACAGTAGAGTTCACATCAGGAACAAGTCCTCCTAATGTATTCCAACGCATGTCTTTACCTTTGATCGTTACTGTCCGTCATGCCAAAATGCATCAGCAAGTCATATACTACCGTAAAACACCACCTGCTAAAGATATATCTTTTAATGGTTGCAGATTACTTGACTCGTAAATCGATAACACTGTCAACGTGATATTGGTAGTTACATGGCTAAATACCGCACATTATTGTATCTATACGATATTTCGTAAAGTGTGTGTGTGTGTGTGTGTATATATATATATATATATATATATATATATATATATATATATATATATATATATATATATATATATATATATTTATATATATATATATGTATATATATAAATATATGTTTGTCTGAACAAACTGTAACTGACAAACGAAACTTCATATCGAACTGAAATAGTCACTCAACCCAACTATTTCAAGTCACGATTTCATTACCGTCACGAATTATGAGCATATGGTATATGGTTTGACGAAGAATAATGTTTACCGCCAAATACTGACACAATGAACTATTTGTTACTTATACAACCAGTTCAGCGATTTGAACCAAGGAATGAGGTGGTGGGCTATGAATACATGGGCTGAGGGGAAAGATGGATGAGGGCAAATTAAAAGTCGGAAATGATGGAACGAAGGAAAGGTGTTTTAATGGGTAAGAGTTTATTGTGGACGACTTTGAAAGTGAGAAAATATTGTCCTTAAAATGTGTCGTCTGACTTATAAAGCTATCCCAAACAACGCCGGATAATATACTGTGTAGCTAGTACAATTTTTTAGTTTAAAATGCAATAACAGTTTGCGACTCAGCTTTTATGGTAGTTGTTTTCTCATCAAATCACAGACATGGTTGTTTCATAAACGTCATCATCATCAAGGGCAGTTTCCGCACCAGAAGTTGACGGTAATATTCTTCTTCTTCTTCATCGTACACAGTCAGACAGCAACTATTATTTTTTCGAAAAAAAGCAGCGGTCATCCTGAGGCTGTCGACACTGCCATAGAGCTTGTCTAGTGTTGCCACTGCTGTCTCTGTTCCTCGTATGTCGGGCAGTTTTGCAGCAAATGCTCAGCGGTCATTATCCCGGTACCACACGGGCATTCGTCAGTGCCACCAATCTTCAATTTGTTGAATAGGTGGTACCTCAGTCTATTGTGGCCAGTGCGAAGTCTAAAGACCACGACCTGCTCTCTTCTGTTCAACTGGTAATAGGCATCGTTTGTTGTGTAGCCAGTATGTTCGGCTTCCCATTTGGTCGTGTATCTAGCTCTGATAAGCCGTTTTGACTCTTCGTACTAGTATCTGGTTGTGGTAGTTTTCCACCTTCTTTTGCTAGTCTGTCTGCTTCCTCGTTGACTTGGATGTTGCAGTGGGATGGAACCCACTGCACCACTACCCTTTTTGGTGCGGACTGCTTACATAGTTGACAGAGTACTGCTCTTAAATCATTAAGTTCAGTATTTTTCTGGCTTTTTAGTGCTGTGACAACGGCCAGAGCAAATGTAAGCAAGACTATATGGCTTTCATTCCTTTTACCTGTCACCATTTCTTCCACTGCCGCCCTCAGTGCCTCTGACTCTGCTCTGAAATTGCTTGTGTATTTTCCAGTAGCGATTGACAGTGTTATTTTTCTGCCATTTGGTAGGTTCAGAAATGCTCCTGTCCCTCCGTTCTGTGTTGTTTGTTACAGAACCGTCGGTGTATGCATGGTTCCAGTCCATGCTTGGGTAGTTTTCCGTTATGTAACTCATGGTAGTATCTCTTCTTTCAGTCTGGCAGTTTTTGTTTCCAATACCTGCTATAATTTCTACCACCTCTGGAAATAAATGCTGCCTCCAGGTAGGTTTTCGTACAGTAGGGATGGGCTTTGGAGTTGTTAGTGCATTCATGGGGTCTTCGTGCATCTTTGCTTTGGCTATTTCTGCAAAGTTTCTCCGCTTTAGTTTCCCATTTCCCAAATTGTTTAGTCTCTGGTGCATTGGGTGGTCAGTCAGTCTTCTGAGTTTCTCTGATTGCTGCTGGGCCTAAATTTGCCATTTAAACATAATTTGGTATTTTGGGGTTTGATTGAAAGCGAGAATATTGTACATGTGGTTTTCTCCTCGCATATTTTGACCAGCCATGAGTTCGCCCACTCTTCCAGCGATGTTAGGGCCTGCTGCATCCGATTTATTGCTATGGTCAGATTCTTTTCAGAGGTCCACATAGCCAGATCGTCTGCAAACATTGAGCTATGGACTCTTCTTCGTATATTCTCTGTAATGTCGTTTATATACACCAGGAAGAGTGTAGGTGACAGTACTCCCCCTTGGGATACTCCCTGCTCGAGTGTCACCTTTTTGCTCATTTGCCCTTGTACTTGGACTCTGGCCGTTCTTTGTTTGAGGTAGTGGTTGATCCACTTGTACATTATTCCACAAACTTCACTTCTCCTTAGCTTGACTCTAAGTCCATCCTTCCAGACTTTGTCAAATGCCTTTTACAGGTCCACCCGAACCGCTACTGTGTGTTTATTCTCCTGGTAGGCGTCTTCTATTTCCTGGGCTATGGGCATGACCTGATCCTCAGTGGATCTGTGCTGTCTAAAGCCTGCTTGCTGTGGAATTAGTATGTGTTTTTCTTCCATATGCCACATCAGTCTGGTGTTTATCACACGTTCCATCAGTTTGCCTACGCAGCTCAGTAGGCTGATAGACCTGTATCCATTTGGATCTGTTTTGTCTTTTCCTTTCTTTGGTACTGGTACAAGTACTGCGTCTTTCCATGCCTGGGGTACAATCTCCGTTTTCCAGCTTTGGTTCAGAACTGATAGTAGTTTCCTCTTTGCTGTTTGGCCCAGCCCCATCAGCATTTCGTTTGTTATCCCGTCTTTTCCGGAAGATTTCCTTTTCTTTAATGTTCTCATGGCCTCTTCCATTTCGTTCATTGTTAATTTTGCCATCATATGCTCTTCTGGTGCCATATTGATGTTGTCGTACCCCTTTCGCTCTTCACTGATGTCTGTATGCCTATCTGCAGGGACATCAATGTGGTTTGCTCTGGCATAGTTTTCAACAAAGGCGTTTGCTGCTTTTTTTTTTCAGTGAGCAAGTTTTCGCCCTGCTTGATGGTAATTTGTTTGTTTGATGGAGTTTCGTCATTCATGGCTCTTACTAGCGTCTATAGTTTGTTCCCTTCTTTGTCTAAATTGAGACGGTAATGAATCTCCAGCTTTCTCTGTCTCACCACAGGCTGGTACACGCAGTCAAACTGTCTCCCGACCTCATTTTGATGATATATGTTCACCTGTACCTCTGCCACCCTTTTGTTCTCTTATCTCCACTCTTCCCTCCAAAATAACTTTCAGCAGACTGTCATGTCGTTTGACATGATAAAAATATTGTATTTTTCTTTTTATTGATTTCCTTCAGTTGTTTCTTTTCCACCTTGAGTTGTTCTTAAATCTGACTATTTGTTTTCCTAAATTCTAAGAAACTATCTCAAGTCTTATGCATATCCACATTTCAAAGGCTTCAGTACTCTTCTCTATTCTCTTGGTAACCGTCCAGGTTTCAACTCCATACAGTAAAACTGAATGGCACGTAGCATTTATTGATTCTTATTTTTCAGTTATGAGATATCTGCCTGGACCGAAGTGTATGTCTCTAAGATCTGAGATATATGCCTGGACCGAAGTGTATGTCTCTAAGATCTGAGATATCTGCCTGGACCGAAGTGTATGTCTCTAAGATCTGAGATATCTGCCTGGACCGAAGTGTATGTCTCTAAGATCTGAGATATCTGCCTGGACCGAAGTGTATGTCTCTATATGTTAAATGTATTCTTTTCCATTACAATTCTCTTAATGATCTCACTTTCACATTTTCCACCCGTAGATATTAGCTGGCCAAAGTGTTTACCAAGTTGTAATAATCGTGGCTGACTTTCTTGTCTGAGAAATATCCATGAAAAACACATTCTGAGAGATCCCAATAGTGATTGTGCGTTAAATGTTAAGACATATGTGATGGCGTACGCCAGGGACCTCGTTGAGTGATTGTCATTGCGTCGATCTGGCAGCGGCGGTCCACAGTAACACTGCTATTTGGGATCATATCGAGTCACATTTCTAATGCGTTTGTAAATAATGATCATCTTTGCTGAGAAAAGTGTGTACACTTCCATTTGAGACTATTATATGTCCATGTTCATCATTATTTCTCTTAATGAATTCGTTACTTTCATGACTTTATCTCATAATGTGAGCAGTTGAATCTGTCTTCCATTAATTTTGTGTAAACTGATATGCCTTTCTCTCAGAATTTGTACACTTCCACCTCACATCATCTAAACATTTGTACACTCCCACCTGAAATCTTCTAAACATGTGTACACTCCAACCTCACATCCTCTAAACATGTGTACACTCCCACCTGAAATCTTCTAAACATGTGTACACTCCAACGTCACATCCTCTAAACATGTGTACACTCCCAACTGAAATCCTCTCCACATGCTTTCACTCCAATTTAACTCATTCTCCCCGAGTCTACATTCCTATTCCTCTTTGTCCCAGAATGTGTAAACTTATGTTTTTAGTTCAAAGTCGACTTGTACTTCTACAGGGGCACATGCCCGTGTGCAGGTCCCACCTCTGGTGTGATCTAGTTGTAGCCCGGGGAAGGATTACCTGCTTATCGGGCTAGACTCGAGCAGCTTAATACTTACCTGCGTTGGGACAAGCGATTACGGCGGGTGGTTCGCCGATGTGCGAGCTCATCTTAATAGACTCAAAAACTAGAGCAAAGTAGACCAACAGCCCGTTAGACACCATCTATGCTGCTCTAAAAAAAACCACCAAACCATGGGCCGGTGTAATGCAATGTCACACAGTTAGTCAGCTCTTACGACATGCTCTTTGTGAGGCAGTGTTCTTGTCGTGCACAAAGACCCAGGCATAATACTCGATGTCTTATTTTTAGTGTGTGCTCTCTTGCATCACTTTCTGATCATATATCGGATATTCCAACGCTGTTCTTGTCTATGTCTATAAACATACTGATTAGCATTAGCGTACACCACTCGCATTCTACGTTAAATTTACGTGGCTCTACTAAAATTACCAGTATGGTCCAGTCGACTCAGCTGTAAATGAGTACTTTAATTACTGTCAAGGAAAGAGATGCATCGAGGAAAGATGCTGGCCACTTCAACTCATAGACAATCTAGTATGTCTTACAATGAGGTAACTAACACATCATCCCCGACAGCAATGCCTGCTAACTTACCATTCCACGCGACAGTTAATTACCAACATGCAGATTATATATGTTGTATAGCATGTTAACTTATTGCTGATCTTCTCATTAGGTGTTCATATGTCATCTTTCATGCTAACAGTGAACGAAGGCGTACTTTTAGCATTATCTGATTATGAGGGCTTGCAGGAGGATTTGAAACGACTCACACGTCAAATGAATACACTATGTATAAGAGAGTCAAATACAGCATATGTGTCATTTATAAACAGACGCAGACACTACATGTTAAACAAAAACTTAACAATAATAAAGACTTGTGTAACACTAACGAATGTTAAATGGAAATTCAACCTCATAGCAGATAACGACGTTCGGGATGAAGTGTTAACGGATAGGGCTAGAAACTGTTATCTGTTATAATAGGTCGGGAGTTCAACTGCTTTGTTAACCTCTCTCTGGGGACGGCGTGGCCTAGTGGTTAAGTGGCACGGCTCACAACCAGAAGGTGCTGGGTTCGATCCCCATCACAGCACCGGCCGTTACCCCGGGGAAGCATACCCTTAGAAAATGCAGGAGGAAGCAGCCCCTTACATAAAATGCATGCTGAAGTCGGATGCACTGGGCCGACAGGCGCAAAATAAAAACCACAGTGTAACGCATACACACCTTGGGGAATAGATAAATAAGGCGAACGCAAAAAAAAACTAAAGAAAAAACAACAAAACAACATCTCTCCGTTGAGGACCCTGCCTAAGTCGGTAATGCTATCGACTAATAGGAAACGTTGTTGGTGTATAGTAATCTGGATCAATATGCTGAGCAGCGTATGAGCTGCAGTGGTCAGCGACTCATAGCTGACTGCTAGTGTCAGGGCCAGCGAACCAGAGCTGCCAAGACCCTTCTACACCTCCACGCGGTGATCCTGGATAACAGGCTGCAGCAGGGCAGACTGACAAAGGAGAAGGGATCGAAGAGGGAATGCTAACACGGTACTCAAAAAATGATTGTTGAAGTCGGATGTGTTGGACTGACAGGTGCAAATATCGCAGTCAAGCTGTAAACTACGACACAATGTATTCCATTCTCTGGACTACATTCTCATACTTAAGCCCTTTCAGTGTTTGTTAGTGGGGGATTGAGAATGAACGAAGCCAAGCCATATATTAATCGATGGTGTGCTGTGTGAGTCCATTGCGCAGGCTATAAGAGTACCTCAGGTTTCATAATGTTGCTGGGGAAACCAAACTTGGTACATGTCACCGAATACTCAGTCTGGGGACGTAACATCATGTTCGGAGTAGGTGTTAAAGGGGCAGCCATCAGCGAACAGGAGATCCTTGATGGTGAATTCATTCAACTTGGTGTAAGACTTCATACGTTTCGGATTCATCAGTTAATTTTGCGTCATCAGCTTGAAATGCATGCACATAGCAGTGTTACGTTCAATATCAGACACTATTGCTAACGACTGTCTGTGCCAGCAAATAATATTGAAACAAATTGAGTAAAAATATTGAGTAAACTTCATATTGTCTTAGGCATAATAAACCTAGGAGGTTAAAGAT
Organism: Ariolimax columbianus; assembly: GCA_036924085.1. Taxonomy (NCBI): domain Eukaryota; kingdom Metazoa; phylum Mollusca; class Gastropoda; order Stylommatophora; family Arionidae; genus Ariolimax; species Ariolimax columbianus. The sequence continues at coordinate 38,776,476 of JAVGWX010000005.1, read as the reverse complement.
ACCTGTGGGAATGTGCGGACAGTAGACGTCTAACCATAACTGGCCGCATTCATCAGGGATCGCGAGCGGGGGCTGCACAAGGCACTGTTCTGTCTAAAAGCGTTGGCCCTGGAAACATACTGCGTCCATGGAACTTCGATGAGAATATGGATCGCAGTGCAGAGGCATTACAAAGGTCGAAATGATCAGATATCGATGTCACGAGGTAAAATATGACAGTACCTAACTCAACGCAATTGGGGGGGGGGGCGGGGGCAGGGTGGTGAGAGAATATAGAAGAAGAAGGAGAAGCAGAAAAAGAAGATAATAATGAGACAAAGAAATACGGGAAGAAGAAGATGAACAAGAAACATAAGAAGAGAAAGAAGAAGAAGAAGGCATATGAATCAGAACGAAAGACAAGCGTACCAACCAACCTGTGACCTGTGGTATCCAGGCGACCCACAAAAATACATATTGGAAGATTCCTCCTCCCTCCTCTATCTCTATTTCTCTCTCTCTCTCTCTCTCTCTCTCTCTCTCTCCTTGTCTCACACACACATACACACACTCGCGCGCGCACACACGCACGTTCGCAGACACACGCACACATACACACACACTTCCTAATAGGTGACGATATTGGCTCGAGCTGCATAAAACCCCAGATCCTGACAAAAATAAGTAAGCCTTCAACTGGACATCTCTTTCCCGAGACATACTGGATTGGAAGTAGAGCTTGGACCAGCACAAGACCAGAAAACACAGTAATGCTCGAACCCAGTCCGCTCAGCAGGGAAATGCACCCGCTGGCTACCACCAACTCCTCAAGAGCTGGGACCAGCACAAGACCAGAAAACACAGTAATGCTCGAGCCCAGTCCGCTCAGCAGGGAAATGCACCCGCTGGCTACCACCAACTCCTCAAGAGCTGGGACCAGCACAAGACCAGAAAACACAGTAATGATTGAGCCCAGTCCGCTCAGCAGGGAAATGCACCCGCTGTGGCTACCACCAACTCCTCAAGAGCTGGGACCAGCACAATACCAGAAAACACAGTAATGCTCGAGCCCAGTCCGCTCAGCAGGGAAATGCACCCGCCGGCTACTACCAACTCCTCAAGAGCTGGGACCAGCACAAGACCAGAAAACACAGTAATGCTCGAGCCCAGTCCGCTCAGCAGGGAAATGCACCCGCCGGCTACTACCAACTCCTCAAGAGCTGGGACCAGCACAAGACCAGAAAACACAGTAATGCTCGAGCCCAGTCCGCTCAGCAGGGAAATGCACCCGCCGGCTACTACCAACTCCTCAAGAGTTGGGACCTGCACAAGGACAGTTGTCCTTACAGATGTGCAGACCGACTATGGCTAAGACTAAGAAGACGAAGAATAAGAAGAAGAAGAAGAAAGAGAACAACAACAACAACAATAAACAACAACAACACCAACAACAACAACAACATAATGATGAAGATGATGATGATGTAGAAAAAAACAAAGATTAAAATGTAGAAGAAGAAGATAATGATGATGTTGGCAATGATGGAGATGAAGAAGAAGAGGAGGAAGAACAAATGAAGAAAAAGAAGAAGGAATATAAACAGAGCGAGCGTCACACATGACCATCGCAGAACCATCCCTGGAAATGCTTTTCTGTAAGAGACATAAAATCAAAGCTTTCTTTAGAAATGTTGAAACTGTCGCGTGAAACGAATAATGAAACATATACAACATTCATTTATAAGTATTAAATGTTAATGTTTTATGTAGTAACATAAGACATTACGTTAAATCATTGTTCGATTGTGTCCACTGACTAAAATACGTCTTTGATTTATGACCTGTATCGTTTATCTCACTCATGAGGACTTCAAGTGAATGTTTGAACTGCGTCGTTTCAATGGGAGATTATTTATTGCTATGGGAGTCTGTACTTAACTGTTCGTGTGATTTATATGGGACTTCTGTGGAGAAAATATGTTATATCTTGCATGGTCGTGTGTCGATGTGTGTGTGCGTGTGTGTGCTTGTGTGTGTGTTTGTGTAATATATTACTGTTTAAATTGTGTATCTGTGTGGTTTAAGTGTATGCGTAAATATATGGCAATGTCATAGTTGATGAAAAACAATCAAAAATATGTGATCGTATTTTCCAAAAGCTAACAGATGCTGTGGTTGGCCTTGCAAGTCGCCAGTGGATTTTCACCTGCCAAAGAAATATGAGACAAAAGAGGTCGCAACTCCCCACGACGTCTAAAGACATTAGTGGACTGAAAATAGATATGGAGGTAGTTGTTGAAAGTTTCCTGGTAGATAGGATAAGTGATGTTTGATTTGTGCCTAGCGAGCTTGCTTCTCAATTGTTATTTGTTAAAGTAATACGCTATATTTGCCGGCATGGAGTGTGTGTTTCTCTAGGTTAAACTGACCAGCCACTTCTCTTGCTCGTTCATATCTAGCTGCGAACGAGTATCTTTCAGAATTAATGAAGGCAATAGGGTTGGATAATGGACTTCTAGCCCCCGTCAAAACACCGGCCATGGTTATGCGTTTGTTAACTGCAGCATAATAGCTGTCCATCGTTGTCGATGGGGACCGCCGACATCATCCTTGTCACAGATTTCCCTGTTGGGTGTGGGTGCGCATGTGGCTGAACAGGCCAATGCGAGCACGAAAATATCTGCCACATATCGGGCACACGAGGTTTGTAGAAGGGGATGGTGTTCCCGCTGCTCGGGATTTCCGCGTCTCTCGTCTGTTCTGGGCTTTCACAACACGGTCATCTTCACCGGCAGCTACACCCGATTTGACTGCGCTTCTCCAGTCAGATCTGTTTTTGCGCAAGACATTCCCATGTGTCGATTTCTATCTGGCAACTTTTTAGTGAGTCCTTCAGACCGTCTTCAAAACGTTTCTTTGGGCGCCCTCTCTCGCGCCATCCCTCTCTCAGCTCGCCGTAGAGAAGCTTCTTTGGGAGCCGCTCGTCTGACATACGGACGAGGTGCCCGGCCCATCCTAGTCGTGCTTTTTCTAGCAGTGCATGGATGCTGGGCATGTTAGCCTTCGAGAGAACCTCGATGTCAGTGACACGATCTTGCCATCGGATGTGGAATATTCGCCTCAGGCAACCTGTGTGGAAGTGGTTTAACCTCCTTGCATGTCTAGAGTATACAGTCCAGCTTTCGCAAGCGTATAGTAGGGTTGGAATGATGGTTGCACGGTAGACTTTGAGTTTGGTCTTGACGCTGATGCCACGACGTGCCCAGACCATCGAGCGCATTCTACCAACGGCTGTGCTGGCCTTTGCTATTCTGCTTGCCACCTCATCGTCTAGGCTGACAAATCTCGACAGCGTGCTGCCCAGATATGTGAATTTGTCTACGGCATTAAACGTCTGCCCGCTGACTGTAGTCTCTGGTTTTGTGTACGGCATGCCTGGTGCTGGTTGGTACATGACCTCTGTTTTTTTGGCATTTATGGTCAGGCCAAAATTTTTGCATGCGGCAGAGAACTGGTCCATTCCAACTTGCATGTTCAGTTCTGAGTTGCTCATTAGAGCGCAGTCGTCAGCAAATACAAGTTCCCTGATTATATCGCCAGCCACTTTGGTTTTGGCCTTCATTTTTCTGGAATTGAGTAACTTGCCATCTGTGCGGTACGTTATGGGTATTCCAAGCTCCAATATTCTGAAGGCGTCTGTCATCGTGGCCGCGAACATCATGATGAACAAAGTCGGGGCGAGTACACATCCTTGTTTTACTCCGTTTGATACTAGAAACGTTTTAGAGATTGCACCGCTGTCCAGTACACGAGCACACATGCCTTCGTGTAGCTGTTTCACCATTGTTATGAACTTGTTGGGGCAGCCAAACTTAGACATTATCATCCACAGCCCTCCTCTGTTTACTGTATCAAATGCCTTTGTCAAATCAATAAATGTGGTGTAGAAGGCCTGATTTTGTTCTCGACACTTCTCTTGTACTTGGCGAGCGGCAAAAATCATGTCCACTGTTCCTCTTCCGGCTCTGAATCCACATTGGCTTTCTGGGAGGTGGTGGCTTTGTTCAATGTGTTTGTTGAGCCTGTGTAGCAGTAAGCGAGCTAGGATCTTGCCTGCTACGGAGAGTAGAGATATTCCACGATGATTGTCGCATTCCTGACGGTTGCCTTTTCTTTTGTACAGGTGAACGATTGAGGCGTCCTTTAGCTCCTGCGGAAAAACATCAGTTTACTATCTATAGGAAAAGCTCCAGGAGCTGATGCAATACCAGCAGAGATATATAAGACAGCTGGCCCATCCCTCACCAGAATGATCACTGAACTCTTCTGTCACATGTGGGCTGAAGGTAAAATTCCGCAGGAGCTAACTGCAGCATAGATGGCGCATAACAGGCTGCAGGTGTATTTTGTCCCAGTGATTCAGTCTATTAACATGGACTTGCACATCGGTTAATAACCATCTGCACCCCTTTTCTAATGCAGCGGAGTAATAAGCTGCTCAAGCCTAGCCAGCTAAGCAGGAAATCCTCACCTAGTCTACATCCGAGCTCACGCCAAATCTGGGAAGTGTACAGGGGCATCCACCCCTGTAGAAGTACAGTATACTAAGAGTATGACTAAGGCTGCCAACAACCGAACTGTCACAACATTGTATATCTTTTAAGTCAAAGCCTTTAACACTACATCCAAAAGGGCAGTATATGCTATGTTGCTAGACCGTTATTAAACAATTCATGTTGCTGCATGTACAGACAGTAAAATGCTTGGAAGTCGAATGGATTTGTGAAAAGTATACACGGAAAGGTTATTATAGCAGATTGTGCGTGGATTATTGTTGATGTTGTATATACAGTATAGTTCTATAGACACAGTCCCATCAGCTCATTCACTGCAATTTCGCGTTTGGTCTGCTCTAGTCCTAACGGGCATATGTCTGTCAAACCTACTCGCCCACATTCTTGCGGTTATGCTGTATCGTTTGTGGAGATTATCATCTTACTAATTGTTATAAGTTTATGTGTTTTGTTCTCTATGACGAAGTCCTTATGGCCGTAACGTGGGTTCTATTGTGTTACTGATCAAGAGCGATTGTTTTTGTTGTTGGTTGTATTGAATGCCCACAATGCGTAAGAACATTTTTTGTAAGCAAAGGCGTTAAGTGTCATGTTGCAGTAGATTTCTTTACATGCCGAGCGTGCTGATGAAGTTTATCGGGGTTCTTTAGGCAGTTGTGCTATCTTTGTACCTAAATAAGTATCTCTTTTTCAACCATGTCTGATAATAGGTTGATGCCACCTTGACGTAGCAACTCTCTACTGAGTTTTACGGATTCCGTATCACACCCGCCATGTTTTCAACGGTCTCCTGGAGAAACTATGAGTCGGAGGATAATGCCATTGTGCAACCTTGACGGTTGATATGTACTGTTTACAGGAGAAGTTACGTCATCATGCACATTGTATGTATCTTCACTTAGTGCAGTTAGGTCCGGTTTTAATTGAACCCGCCTCGTAGATATATATATATATATATATATATATATATATATATATATATATATATATATATATATATATATATATATATATACATATTAATATTACCTTTTAACCTTCAGTTCATCAGCACCTTTACCTATCTTTCACCGTGCTCCATAATAATGACCACTGTCAAATACTAAATGTAATACTTTTAAGCCATTATGACACCTTTGAACAACAGTAACCATGGCGACTGTGATACATTTCTTATATGTCCCGCCGCAACAGTTTTTCTCATGTAATCATTATTTTAAAATAACATGTTATAATTGTGAGATGTCCATATCTCTTACTATCCCGGTTTCAATGTAATCATTCCGAATGTGAAGTGTATTTGTCGTTTAATCAAGTGTCGGACCATTTAATCCCATTGATGTCGGGGAAACTTTAGGTTGAGGACTATATGTCGATTTGCACTGCCGTCGTCACACACGTGTGGTGGCTATGTTTACGTATTTCATTCCTAAACGAAAAATAACATGTGCCGTGTTGACAGGCACGAATGGAAACGATCCGGCCACTCGCTCCTCATCCGTACAAATTGTATCCATCATCCATGGAATTATATTTGTTAGCCATCACCCATATGAGTATTAGTTGCGTGCCAACCGGAGAGTACTTTCCGTGGATACTAGCTATCCGTCTGGCATATATATTAGCCTCGGGAAGTATTTGCTAACTCGGGAATTTCTATCTCAGACAAAAACGTTTTTAATCAGTTTCAGATTTTCCAGTTCGGTGCCGTTGTGTGAGGCAAATTGATGATACGTACAGTGGACACACACGCACACGTCCATATACACGCACACGGATACTTACTCATACATACATATTAAAGTGCATAATTTTCTGGAAATACTGGTAAGACTTATACACACAGCTCCTCCGTATTGTAAACATTTTGTTCCAATTTAAAATTCCATGTTTAAATGTCGGCAAACTTGACCTTCAATTCCTTAGATCGCTTTCTTCTGTGATCTTTCAGATTTTCGTAGAGGAGCATCTTTGGGAGCCGTTCGACTGACATACAAACGAGGTGTTCAACCCATCCTAGTCGTGCGTTTTTCTAGCAGTGCTTTGATGATTGGCATGTCAGTCCTCGAGAGTACCTCGATGTCAGTGATATTATCTTTCCAGCAGACGTGAATTATTCGCATTAGTCAACCAGTTAGGAGTGGTTTAATCTCCGTGCGTGTCTTTGACAAGATACAGTGAGCATATTATGTATTTCGCTACACTGGACGCCTGTATCCAAACATGGTCATAGTTGTATGAGTGCTAGTTATTGTGTTCTTCTTATCTGAAGCTCTGGTCTGATTGACATAGAACTGCATGTGCTATAAATGAGTGTTTAAAGACTGACCTGATTTCATTGACATGCTTGAGTTCTACTTCATGCACACTGCACACAATTATTCATTACAAGAGTTATTGAATATAAAATAAATTGTACATATGTTTTCTTTGGTTTCTCTGCCTTTTCCCATGAGTCTGTGCTCTATGTTTGTCTCGCTTTTGTTTCTTCATATGTGCTTAATGTTAGTAACGGAACAGTCACACTGCTGTGGGGGATGAAGATTGTTCTTTATATACTAAGCCGGAGCATATGTGAGGTTAGGTGGACATTTACAGCTGGATCGACTGGAATAGCAGCTGTACCAAGCACTAGCCACTGTAACTCCAGTCTAGTAAATCTGCTTAATTGTCGACTAGACTACACAATTCACTTCATTTTATGCATATAATTCTTTCTCCTCCAATATATTTAATTTATAGATCTAAGGTGCTTTAGTTAGACTTGCACTGATCAAGTCTTGTACAATGCCATTTTTATACGTGCATCTGTAACTGTAACACCGCCTTTAACGTCTCTTTGTAAATATTTATTTTAAAGTCAAAGTTGACTTGGAATAATTATAATCCTGATATTCAAACATGCATTCTAGACCTGGGGGAAAATACCAATAATTTATTTGGGCAGATTTAAACAAAAATTTTGTCCGGGCAGCGGCCGTTAAGCCTACTTTTTTCGATTTCGAACAGCCGAGGACTTCTTAACGTCTTCAACACTGAACACGGGCGTCCGATCTCACTACCCAGAGATCAGGCGAATTTTTACCAGAAAATCCATATGAATATACCCGGTCTCCACCGTGATTTGAACCGCGAGAACTGCGACTCTTTAGGCGGACACCTTACCTCGAGACCATTTAGCCCCTAAAAAGGTAGTTTACTTAAACATTGATTCGCCTAAATCATTTGTCAGCCCTCGTGGGCTAGTGGTTAAGTAACATGGCTCACAACACCGAAGGTGCTCGGTTTGCTCCCCAATCACAGCACCGGGAGTTACCCTTGGGAAGCAAACCCTTAGAATAGACAGGACCCTTACATAAAATGCGTGCCGAAGTCGAATGCACTGGGCCGACATGCGCAAAATAAAAACATCATGCAATGCACAGCGCATTATGCAATTGAGAAATAAGGCTAACGCGAAACAAAAATATAACGAAAACAATGTTTCTCAACTGATTATTATATTCATGTGGCTATGTTGCTGGTCGATTACAGTAGTCTTTGTCGTCGATGTGTTTATTTTATTATTGTTATTTCATTGTTAATTCTCTACAAGCAACCTTTGCAGCGTTGCTAATCCTCCCGCAATCGCTTGATCATATCAATATTGATTATGCCAAGAATAATTTGTTATACTGTCACAGCTTAAAATGATGACATTTATTTGCAAATGTCGACTTAAGTTTATCTTGCACTTGAACCAGTCAGCACATTCCATTATGGCAGGATGCCCGTTGTGCTCTGTGTCAGATCAGTGATACTTATTTAAAACGCCGAAAATGAAGATATAAACATATGGTATGACATACAACCAAACACTGGCTGACTCCGCCGTGCTGCCGGGAATTTTAAATAAAATTTCTGATCTTTGTTGATATTACAATATATTGTGTTGTGCTAACCTTCATTTGTTCTCTTGCTCTTAACATTATCCGTTTTTGTTGCGCTAACCCGTATCTGTTGTTTTTTTTCGTTAATCGTTATCTTAACTTTAATATTTTCCTCAAAAAGGAATTTAAAAAAATACCTGTTGTCCATTGCAAGCCGTGATTATCACAGCGTTCCGATAGTTAGTTTTCTTTTGCAAATCACTTAAGGTATGTCACTGTGACTTGCGCTTTAATTAGATAAATTAAGAGCGTGTTGCGCTATCATCAACCGCAAACTATTGTCGAGACTACTAATGTTAGTACAGGATGTAAAATGTCTTTTCCTGGCAACACGATTTCGTTTGGCATTTCATTAATTGTCAATAAGGGTTTGTCCGGGCAGCGGCTATCACTCTGCTCTTTTCGATTTTCAGCTGTCAAAGGTGCTTCTACATAAACAAAGTGTAAACAGAACCTCCGAGTTTCTTCTTTCTCCGATAGGACTAACACACCATTTGACCTCTGATGAGACTATGGGTTGCTTGAAACTCTCAGGTTTCTAACACCAACTACTTATTGCTTTCGTTCGTTTCTGTTTAGAGGCTATTACTAATCTACTATGGTGTACCCCAATCAGGAATGTAATATTCCGTGTGTATAGTTTCATTGGTCAATAGAAAGTAACACTATCTAGCTGTAGTTGGTTTACAGGCCCATACGAAGCTCAGTGCTACCACTGCACCTGACTCAGGTATATACTACTCACGATATGTTAATGGTCACTTACAAAATCTCCCCGTAAGAAAAAAACTAAAAATGAGAAGTCAATTATATGTAATCTAATTGCTGTTTAGTCAGATATGAGAGTGTGGCAGATACATGAAGAAGAGAGAACGTGTCTGCTGGGAGAAATTGTTGCTTAACCGCCCTACTTTCTGAAATTATGTTCGTGTTGTTCTTCGGTATTGTGGAAATTATGTTCGTGTTGTTCTTCGGTATTGTGGAAATTATGTTCGTGTTGTTCTTCGGTATTGTGGAAATTATGTTCGTGATGTTCTTCGGTATTGTGGAAATTAGAGTGTGGCAGTTTCATTGGAAATTGCGGGTTAATGGTCAGTAACGTGTGTGACCTCAAAAGGCATCGAAACAAAATAGGCGCCGATGCATTATGGATAAAATCAACAGTTTAATATTGTGGTGGATGATCGCTTGCCACAATTGGTTTAGGTCACCACCTGGTAGATGGTTAGATAGGAACGATCATCTGAAGAGGTCACCGCAATGATCAACAAAGTTGAAACGAGGTAAGTAAACGGGTCAGTTCTTCCTTGTGACATGTTGATGATTGATGAAGCTGATGGTTATTGTTCCACGTCCCAAGAGATCCCCACAATGCTCAACAAAGGTGAGATCATGTGAGTAAGCTGACTAGTCCATCCTGATGAAACGTTGCGGCTGGAGGAAGGCAGGAACAACTCGAGCTTTGTGGAAACGGGTGATGTCGTCTTGAGGCATGGAACAATGCCTCATAGTCTGAAGTGATGGGAGTGATCCACAGTCTGCCAGGCGCCATCTACGCCACTCCGCTAACCACATAACAAAGACCTGAAGTTATAGCCACACAATCCCCCTTTTGTGACATATTCTCTGTTGGGCGAATATCACAAGTATTTTTTGAGAAGATTTTGAACTTGAATTTTGCCAGAGCAGCAGCTGGTATGCCTACTCGTTTCAATTTCCAACTACTAAGGTATTTAATGTGCGCGCGAGTGCACACGGGTGTCTGATCTCACTACTCAGAGATCAGGGGAAACATTTACCGGATGGTCCGCCAGAAAAAAAAATCCGGTCTCCACCATGATTTGAACCCGCGACCTCCATCACCCGAGGCGAACACATCACATCAAGACCACTGGGTCCCCCACCTATAACATATACTTCCAATTTAAACATATACAAACCAAAGAGGTTGGCAGTTGTACGAAGTGAGGTTCTGCAAAGGAAGCGCTACTTACAGCTTGCAGTACATTTGCACATTGGAAATATCTTGACCGTTTCTGTCAGTATCTTGATTGCCAGAGCAATTGAAGCGAAATGGGATCAATTATAAGCCAACTCATTGAATCCAGTGTTGTTTAAATAATGTTACTCTAAGTTTATGTTTGTCATAATTACGATTTACTTCCTTGCCAATCTCAAGTTATTTTAGTTGTTGCATGGACAAATTGTATTCTTATAAATGGTATACCTCAGTAGACACCCCCAAACAAGATAGGAGTTCCTCATCCCTCCTTCCTTCCAGAAAGGCAATTTTCGGGTTTCAAATCGGAAATTGAGAACACAAAGTGTTGGAAAATCGATATTTTTTACAAACTATAGTGCCACATACAGTTAACACGCCACATGACATAATACCGAATTGTATGTTAATGACATACCATTTCACTTTCACCCCTGTCTGTCAATCTGTGTTTTTAAGTTGGAAAGAACCCGGTAATATCACATTATCACCAGCTTGTTGAGCAGTCCTGAGACTAGTTGTAAGGTCATCTAAAGCATGGATATTATTTGGACCACATTAGCTTCAGCTCTCTTCATTTCACCAAAGTTGCGCATTTTAATATCTCTGGACGACTGATATGTAAAAGTGAGCTTTGGTCGCCTCTTGCCATGGGTCCTACCATTATTAACTTCATTTAAAGAACTTCATGTCGCATATCGTTAACCAACCAATTCAATCATGGTTGCTGTGCCATTTTCGATATTTCTCTTTGTGCATCTCTCATAGTAAGGACAACGTCGTTGTATTTTCTTACTGCCGAAGTCGCCCCCTGCACCCTACGATAGCTTATCATCTCAAACTCTACCACGATTGAATCGTCCTTCTACGTTCGTTTCCATGTTTCAGCCTCATATAGTCCAGTGGACTATACATGTGCAGTGATTATTGTTTTTCTTTAGGTTTTGTTTCGGTATTCATTGATGTTTCTAAATGTATATTTTTTCTATGAAGGCTTGTTTTGTCTATGAAGGCTTGTTTTGTCTATGAAGGCTTGTTTTGTCTATGAAGGCTTGTTTTGTCTATGAAGGCTTGTTTTGTCTATGAAGGCTTGTTTTGTCTATGAAGGCTTGTTTTGTCTATGAAGGCTTGTTTTGTCTATGAAGGCTTGTTTTGTCAATGAAATTGTCCTAACATTTGTCTCATTGCAATCATTGTCTTTGATGGTTTGCCCCAAATATGTGATCTGGTGTACTTGTTCGATTGTTTCTCCATTGATGATTATATGTATGTGTCTATATTGTTTGTCTATTATTAGACTAGTCTGTATGTTCAATGTGATTTTTTTTTTCATGCCACACTATTTGGCTGTGATGTTAATTTTATGACATTCACTTTCATTAACTTAGACAAAGCTATAACAACTCTAATCGACCCTTTCCTTCATGATCTCAGAATTTGCGTTTTAGCATCACAAAGATTTAAATTAATGTTGTGACATGAATTGAAGAAAAACTTTTGCAGCAGTTTTACTGCGAAATGCTCTTCCGTAAACGTGATCACCTGTCTGATGTAATAACGTGCTCGCAGTACCTTGTGCCTGCTAGATATATCCACACATGTTTTTTTGTGGATTTTTTTGTAATGAGAAGTTGAATGTTTTTCTAATTGAGAAACACAAAAAAATATTTTATTTTTCTTTGAATCAGAATATATATTGGGGGATAATGTATGTTGGGAACGTATGTCTGGAGTACCAGCTTTATTGCGGATTTTAGGGAAGGTTTAGGATCAAGGAACTGAAATTGTTAATTTTTTCAGTTGCGGATCTCCGATTTAACGAATTATCAAGCACGTGTGTGCGATGGATGTAGGTCTTCTTTCGCTTCAATCTCACAACAATTGTTGCTTATTGTATGGAGGTCATATAACAAACAGGGGGTCCCAGTGGTCTCGAGGTAAGGTGTTCGCCTCGGGTGCTGAATGTCGCGGGTTCAAATCAAGGTATATTTTTTCACGTAGATCATCTGGTAAAAATGTCCCGTAACTGGGGCGCAGGTTAAACATCCGTTGACAGTTGGAAATCGAAAAGAGTAGGCTTAACGGCCGCAGCATGAGCAGCATTCAAGTTAGAAATCTACTTAAAGTGTTTTAGGGATTCTAGCCCCACAGAGAATACATCGCAAATAGTGGACAATGCGGTTATAACATGAGGTCTTGGTTATGTGGTCAGCAGTACGGCATAGATGTTGCCTGCAGGTCGACCTTGCTCTAATTTACTCTTCCACCACCGTCACACCCCGTAATAGACGATCGTATTGTCCGGGGACTACCAACCGTTAGGTTGGTAACATATTCTGGCAATGGCCTGGGGAGTTACTAGAGACCTTTCATCTGCCAAACAATTGGAAAAAAATGGAGATCACCCCTCCCCATGACGTTTAACGACATATGTTAACTCAAGTCAGGGTAAGTCATACCGTAACCAGTGAGGTCGTTGAGACACACATGAAGACATCTTCACAACCTCACGCATCCCTTCGCTTTCAGCGGCTGCTATCTGTGCCTCTTCTTGTCGGAGATTGGTCCATTATTTTATGTTGTTCTCTCACCTCTTTTTCGGACGGCCTCTTCGTCGTCTGCCGTACAACTTTCCGTGCAGGATCGTATTTTCAGGACCATTTGATCTCGTTATGTGACCGTACCATTTGAGTTTCTATCTTTTGACAGTTGTCAAAAGTTCTTCAAATAGCGCTATTGCTGTTATAATTCTATCTCGCATTTCCTCATGTGTAACTCGATCTTTGTAAGCGACATTTAAAAGTTTTCAGAAAAATCTTATTTCCAAGGCCTGTATCCTTCGCTGAAGGTCAGCTGTAACTGTCCATGTCTCTGAAGCATAAAGGAATATTGACAGGACCAATGTACGCATTAAATTGTTTTTCGTGCACATTGTAAAGCGTGTATCTTGTCAGATTGTGTTAAGCCGTACAAGCGTCGTTATTCTCTGTGCTATTCTGGCCAACACCTCACATGTTGATCCTTCATCACTGATAATCGAACCAATATTTTTAAAGCAGTCAAACACTTGGAGTTCCTGGCCATTAGCTTGTATCCTAATGTTGAAGCCCTCGCTGCTGTTGGTCATCAATTTTCGCTGTCGAGCGTTTATCTCCATACCATAGTCAAGAGCTGTTCCATCGAGCCTTCTGACCCATTTCTGGAGTTCTGATTCTGAACCCGCCAACCGGTCGATGTCATCTGCAAAACGAAGGTTAATAATCGTTTGGCCCTCTATCATGACGTACCAACGTGACCTCCACGTGCCTCACTCGTAATTCCCTCAAGGAATATATTGAAAAGAGTTGGAGAGAGTGTACACCCCTGTCTCGGACCAAATGATGTGCGAAACCAGTCCCCTCGCCTGCCATTTTCAAAAACTGCACATAACGCTTGTCATACAGGTGTTCTAGGACCGTTATAATATTTCTGTTGATTTTATACATCCTCATGGTTGCCCGTAGCGCTTTATGCCACACCCTATCAAACACCTTCTTAAAGTCAACAAACACGTGCTACAGTTTTTCCTGCTGTTCTAGATATTTCTCACTTAGCATCCTTAAATTAAATATCTGTTCTGTAGTGCTTCTTCCTTGTCTGTACCCTGCATGCTCCTCAGCAATGATATTCTTTGCTTGGGGTTTCAATCGGTCGAGGATTAATCTAAGCATGACCTTGCTAGGGTGGCTGATGAGGCTTATTGTTCTGTAATTTTGGCACAGCTTTAGGTTTCCAGACTTATGTAACGGTATAACCATTGCTTTTTTCCATAAGTCTGACCAGTTTCCTATCGCCCATATTTTGTTGCAAATGTGTATCAGGCCTTCCACCAGTACCCCACCATCTGCCTATAAGAGCTCTGCTGGTATATTATCTACGTTGGCCGCCTTCCGTCTTCTCAATGTCTTTACCGCTGCAGCTCCCTATTCCTTCGTTATTAATTGGTATCCTCTGTAGTTGTTATGATTGGACGGATTGATTTCTCAGGCTCGTTCCGTCCCTCATAGTTGCATAACTCGGAACAGTATTTTGTCAATCGTACCAGTACGTCATTTTCCTCAATAAGGCACCTGCCCCTTTTGTCCTGGATAATAAAGTACTTGCCTTGACTTGATGTTACCAGTTCTTTGACTACCTTCTATTTTCCTTTAGCATCAATTCTGTTTAATCGTTCTTCGATGTTTGTACATTGCTCATATACCCACGCTTCTTTCGACTCTCATCTTTTCTAGTATCGTGTTCTTTACCTCTTCATATCTGCCGACCTCATCAGAGGATGTTTTTGGTTTTTCAGTGACCCTCTTTTATCACAAAGGTCTAGAATTGTTTTCCTCATCCATGACTTTTTATTTCGTTTTGTGGCACCGCAGGATCTCTGTTGCCGTATCTATGAGTGCTGAGTTAAAAGACTATGTTACTGTATCGGTACCCAGTCCCTCTCTGAGAGCCAACAGCAAATGTCCCTCCTACTCTTGATTGGAACACACGATGATAGTTGGGTCTTCAAGTGAACTGACGATATATAAGTGTAACTGGCAAGTATGTGAGCTGAAATAAATTTAATTAATTGGTTTTTTAACTTCACAGTAACATGTACATTTTCATCTGGTTGAATGGCTTGACTTTGATCCGCTTGTTCTCAACCTCCCGTTACCAAGCCCTGAAAAGGATTTTGCCAGTAGCAGATTTGGTTGAATGTTGATAAGGGATCATGCGACTTGATGTCCTTCAGCAGACGTAGCACTGTCGTACCACATTGCTGATTTTGCTGGGGTAATCGAGGCTTTTAATTGTAAGACTAATGACTACAGGACGCTTCTCCACTGCTGTCGTCATATCGTGTGAAATCTATGTTTGTATATTTCACCTGCATCAGAAACAAAAAACAACAACAACAACAACAACAACAACATATGCTTTACCGAGGATTCGATCGGCTCTTCTCCTTTCAAGCAGGCAAGTATCGAAACCTTTCGACCACGCGCTCCACAGCAGATGAATAAATTGAAAATTCAGAAACATGGAAGGAGTACAAACATTATAAAATGCATCGACTGCTGGAAAGCTTTGGTGAACAAGCTGGGAAACTTGAAGAGAAACACGTGATCAAAAATTGTTTCGATATTTGAATGAATGTCGTCAGTTCTTGTTGCTGGTGGATAGATCAAGTGTTTCCAGAATGTGCACACACACAAAAAAAATGAGATTTCACATTTTACAGGGCTGTCAAACCAATTAAGCAGATATTATTCACTAATTCAATGGTGATACGTTGGATAGAAGTGTGAAATATATTTCAATTGGCGGCTTAAAAAGTTCACGATGATTGTCAAGATGAATGTCTAGCTTTGAATCATGATTGAGCAACGAGCCATGATGTGTGATGAGAATGATAATAATGGGGGGCCTTGATCTGCCGAATTCAGGTCAAAACCGACAGAAAGAGATTTCCATGGATGCGTTCCAATTGTGTAGTGATGTCTGTTTGAGCCAGTTTCTCAACTCTGTTGCAAGTTTGTTTTTTTTTTTTTTTTTTTTTTTGCGTTTGCCTTATTTCTCTATTCCCCAAGGCGGGTGTGCGTTGCACTGTGGTTTTTATTTTGCGCCTGTTGGCCCAGTGCTTCCGACTTCAGCATGCATTTTATGTAAGGGTCTGCTTCCTCCTGCATTTTCTAAGGGTTTGCTTCCTCGGGGTAACGGCCGGTGCTGTGATGGGGAACGAACCCAGCACCTTCTGGTTGTGAACCGTGCCACTTAACCACTAGGCCACGCCGTCCCCTGTTGCAAGTTTAATAGAAACAACAAATAAGATTCTAATCACAAATGTTCTTGACAAAACTATAGTTTTGCAGCCAGATGGCGTCCGAACACCAACAATCGTCTTGTGTTTATCCGTAGCTGGGTACGACATGGCAGTTTGGAAGAAAGTTAAGTCATCACACGTCAAACTTGTTGATAAATCCAAAAGAGACTAGCTGGGTTAGTAACAGGGTGCCTACAACCTACATTACCTTGACAATATAACCATTTTTTTGGTTTGTTTTTTGTTTTGTTGCTTTGCGTTCGCCTTATTTCGCTAATCCCCAAGGCAACGTGCGTTGCACTGTGGTTTTTATTTTGCGCCTGTCCGCCCAGTGCATCCAACTTCAGCATGTATGTTATGTAAGGATCTGATTCGTCCTTTCATGTTTTACGGGTTTGCTTCCCCGTCGTAACATCTAGTGTTGTGTTGGGGGTCGAACCCAGCACATTGTGATTGTGAGCCGTATCATTGAACCACTAGCCCACGTCGTCCCCAATACAACTGATTACCAACATGTCATCGTCAGAGACACAAAGAAGTATCGCATCAGAAAACGAAAGAGAGATACATGTAATCAACGAAATGCACACTATGGAATGTAGTAGTCAACACAGACCCCTACAGTTTAGCCCAGAAAACGATGAATTGAAAGATACAATGAACTGACGAAGGCCTCCTGCATCGAGCTTAATGTGGAATCTGCTAATGGATACCACTTGCCTCACGCAAAACAAAATGGAAGTTGAAATGGTGCAGCAGGATGCAGAAAAAACAGGCAGGGATGTTGATACAAGAACGAGGAGACATGATGCTGTGGAGCAACATAACACTCAAATAACGTGTTTATCTGCCTAAACCATATGATGGCAAATTGAGGCGAACAACAAGACAGTGCGTAGGGCCGATCAATAATAATTGAAATAGTAATAGTAATACTAATATTATAAATAATAATAATAATAAAAAAAATAATAGTTCGTGCCTATCGCAAGCGAATATGGCAATAGCCTCAGGCTATTGCTGCCAAATAGGTATCGTCTGATTGCTGTAACGACTAATCCTTGATTGGCTCACTCTGCCACATTCAGGGTGCACATGCGGGTAGCAGACAGTGGCATCGTTGTGTGTATTGTTATTCTGGGTAGCACACTTTCTCTGATCTTCTGCGATTTCTGCACTCTGCGATACTAACTCGCCATGCGGTACGGTCTTGTACAAGAATCTACAAGAAGGTGACATCAATATAGAATTCAGGGACACTTTCCATGAGTCTGTAGTGTTTCTGACATCGATGGACATGTATTGTCTGACGTGGTGCCCCTGATACAGACGATACGTCTTTGGAAACAAATTATGTTCCTGCAGCCTGGCAAAACAGATCTGGATCTCTCCGTAGAGGTGATCTTAGAGAGGCTCGAATGGATACAGTACAACCAGTAGAGTCTGGATCCACGTTCTTGAGCACAAAACAACAGTGTCTCCAAAAAGTAATTGCAAACATGTCTTTAATGTAATCCGTTATTAGTCTGGAAGTCAGCACAAGTCACAGCTAATAACAATGCATAAGTAGTAGCAGTTGTAGTAGTAGTAGTAGTATCTGAATTAGTAGTAGTAGTAACAAAAGTAGTAGTAGTAGTAGTAGTAGTAGAAGTAGTAGTTGTAGAATTTGCATTAGTAGTAGTAGTAGTAGAAGTAATAATATAAATAGTAGTATTAGAAGTATTAGTATTAGTAGTAGTTGTAGTAGTAGAAGTAGTAGTAGTAGTAGTAGTAGTAGTTGTAGAACTAGCATTAGTAGTAGTAGTAGAAATGGTAGTAATAGTAGTAGTAGTGGCAGTAGTAGTAGTAGTAGTAGTAGTAGTAGTAGTAGTAGTAGTAATGGTAGAAGTTGTGGTAATAGTAGTAGTAGTAGTAATGGTTTAAGTAGTGGTAGTAGTAGTAGTAGTAGTAGTAGTAGTTGTTGTAGTAGTAGCACCAGTGCTATTAGAAGAAGAAGTAGCAGTTGTAGTAGTAGTAGTAGTAGTCGAGACTTGCGAGTCGTCTGACTTTAACGTTTGGGATTGATTGTACCAGGTGATGCAGTGAATGTGCCTCTGGTTGTGCACGTGGAAAGTGTCGAAGCACGTGTTCTCATACTGCAAGGAAGCCCAGATCTCGAACCATGTAACGCGATGTGGATGACACCGGCGTGTTTAGATGCGTAACTTTATTACCAGTGAGAGGCTCAGCTGGATCAAGCCTTTGTGCAGTGTTTTCATATTGACATTGTCTAAGCGTATTCTTTTTTACTGTTTGGATGATTACGTGCATTACCAAAATGTGGCTGTTGTCCAGGTAAAGGCAGTCCTCTGTGGAGCTTACATAATTAGTGGAAATACATTATTTAACGACGTTAGACACCGAACGTAATACTACATTATCTGTGTATGCCTTTTATGTGTCTCCACTTCATTGTTACGATCTACTTGCTTATTGGATGCCTTTAAGTTAATTTCGATATTTGTATGTGTATATTAATATTTTCAGACGGTTAAAAGTAAGTCGGCCATCGCAAGCCATGATGGCGTCATCATCAGATGGTTTTGTCTTGATGATGTAACGTGCGCTGTATTTGCATTATAGGGAGAAAGTAGCTGTGCTGGTCATCAACCTTACTCTCTGGTCCCGAGCTAGATTGGACCAGTGGCAAGACTTAAGTCAAGATGACTAGAGGTAATTCAGGATGGAGGCACTCTGGTTCCACCTCTTTGAGATCAGGGGGTCGCTTGAAATCCGCGGGGCTCGAACCCACGCCGTTTCCGTGCATCGCTTTGAGAGGCGAGTGCCTTACCTTTCTTACTCAGCGGTACATTGTCCCTGACTTACTTCTTTCTTACTATCTTTATTTCTCTCTCTCTCTCTCTCTCTATCTCTATCTCTCTCGCTCTCGCTCTCGCTCTCTTATTCAATATATCTCTCTGTCCCTCTTTATTTCTACTAGTAAATGATGTTCCCTCCCTCCCCATTTAAAAAGAAAACACCTTGTTTTTTTTTAGTTCCGAAGTCTCTACAGTGATGACAAGTTATTATTTCCCTTGCATTTTATCGTCGCATTTCCTGCCCTTTACTGCTATGCTTACCAGAAACCATTTACCAACCATTTGATGATTCGCTATCTACCCATCGCTTAAACTAGCTCATTTTCACTTTAAGTCAATCCATTCCATCTGTCAAAAAATAGAAATGTTCGTCAATAGATTATTGACATTATATGCGGATTTCTAAAGCTGATATATGCGTACTGTGCATATAATTTATATTGATTTTTATTTGAGGAAAATAACTAGTTGGCTGGCCTTGACTCAGCCTGTTACCTGCATACGTAATATTATCCTTGCACTTGGGACAGTACAGACGATGTATGCTCCACATAGAGCTCAAGTACATAAGTGAAATAGACAATTGACTAATGTCCGTGATGACTTTCATAGCCATTCACTTCAGCTTAATGGTATCAATCACGCGACCGATTAGGAAACCCATTTTCTGTTTCTGCTGGTTGATTCCATCATAATTGATCCCATGACACGGAATAATAGGTTCAGCATATTTTTAAAACATAAGAATTTAAATGAAGCAGCAGGGATGGCAAGCAAAGACAAGCAAATCAACACGCAACTGTGCATGCTGAAAACACTTGACTTATTTCACTCTGCTTATGTGTTGTAAAAGTTGATGGTGAAAGAAGAATTAATGACCAAAATCAGGGTTAGACAGATACATTATTTTGGTCATATAACAAGACATACCCCCTTGTTGAAGGCCATGCTGAAGGGTATGGTTGAAGGAAGTCGTTCAAGCGTTAGACAACGTTTAAAGTGGGTGGACAACAGCAAGAGATGGGTTGGGAAAAGACTGTCAGATTCCAGATTACGGAAAGAGATAGAGTACACTGGAGATCCGTTGCAGTTGACCATAGATGCGGAGATGGCACTTGAACTGAACTGTACTGCATGTGGACAAATAGTACCACTAAGATATGCACGTCATATACTCCTATTGAATGTCGTTATTTTCGGACTTCACTCACATTACTCGAGTCAATATGTTCATTACTCTGTTCTACTAAATATACTTTTCAGCGTCCTTCTCTTCCCTTCTCAAGTGGGTTCTCATCCAACGCTTTTCTTGTTATAGAGTTTGATATTTTCTCTGATGCTATGAAGGACCTGTACCATCTCTCCATAATGTGCAGGACAACGAGAACTAATATATTATTTCTTATCGGGCCACTCGCTTTGTGAGAAAAGTATAGGGTCACTTCACATTAATGCATATTGTAACAGACGAGTAAAAGTGTTGTGCATGGATCAAGCAATGCCGTCGTGTTTTACAGATGACTACACAATCCACCACTGCAGAAGCGAGCAAATTGCTTTGGTAAATGTTTCATAAAGAAGGCCATATGGTAGTTCTATGCTTCGGCTGGTTTAACAATGGATAAATACGAAGTATGATAATGCAGGCAAAGTGTGCAACCTTTAATGGCTGGAATGTGGAGAATGCCCGTAATCGTTCGTCTACTGTTAAGGAAATGCAGACTTTGAGCGAGCTTGAATTGTCTGCATTACTATGTACTAACGCTTCTATGAGAATGGTGCGTGCTATTTAACTATGTCCGCAATTGTTTACTTTAAGCATTCGAGAACGTTTAACCACCCATTCGTTGCGCCTATCAATATAGTTTCAGAACTCAAAGGAGTAATCCACTGATCTGATTTAATATGTGTAATTACTAAATAATCGTCCAAAATGAGTTTCGTTATGGATGGATGAGCATATCCTTTTATGATAGTTGAATTGATGGTCATGAGGTTTGATCATAGTTCAATCGATGATCGTGTGGTTTCATCATAGTTCTTTAGTTCAATCTTCTTCTTCTTCTTCGTTCGTTCTCAATCTCCTACTACCAAACCCTGAAAGGGCATAAGTAGCGAAATGTAGTCCAGAGAACGGAATGCGTTGTGTTGTAGTTTACAGCTTGGCTGCGATATTTGCACCTTTCGGTCCAACACATCCGACTTCAGCAATCATTTTTTGAGTACCGGGTTTGTATTCCCTCTTCGATCCCTTCTCCTTAGCCAGTCTGCCCTGCTGCAGCCTGTTATCCAGGATCACCGCGTGGAGGTGTAGAAGGGTCTTGGCAGCTATGGTTCGCTGGCCCTGACGCTAGCAGTCAGGTATGGGCCGCTGACCACTGCAGTTCATGCGCTGCTCAGCATCCTGATCCCCCTTAGTTCAATCGATAATCATAAAGGGGTATCACAGTTCAATCGATAATCATGTGGATGTATCATAGTTCAATCGATAGTCATACGGATGTATCATACTTCATTCGCTGATGATCATGTGGTTTTACCATAGTTCAATCCATGATCCGCAGGTTATATCATAGTTAAATCAATAATAAAATGGTGTTATCATTGTTAAATCGATGATCTTGGTGTTCTATCATAGTTCAATCGATAATCGTAAGGTTTTATCATTGTTCAATTGATATTCATAAGGTTTTATCATAGTTAAATCGTTTATAATTTCAGTTAATGGTAGATCAACTGTACTCCACATTTACAAATGTATACGTTCATACATAGCAAAAGAAAGCATACAAGTAGTAGTAACACTCGCGAAGACAAGTTTCTTGACATGCATCAAAAATAGTATGCCGGACAGCAGATAAGACAGTTTAAAAAATGAACTACAGAGTTGAACTCTGGTTCCCCAAGTGCATACTTGGCCTTCCAACTCGATATCGAGTTGTTTGGTGTGTGTTCAGATTGTCATATCTCTCATTCTCCTCTTTCACGTTGACAGCCCCATTCTGCGCGTGGAGAACCGGAAGATAATTCCCGAGTACCAAATGCATACCTTTCTATTCGGCGGTTGTATGTGTTTACTCATGTCGGACAACAGTTCTTTTGCAACTATAAGCATATATAACCTCTTGATCAGTTTTGAAAATTTACTAGCTATGAAAATCCACTAGCTTTGAAAAGGCACTAGATTTAGCTATGAAGACATTCAGAAAGAATTAGGAATAGAGGAGAACTGGTTTATCAATTCCATTATGGCCATTCTTCTTCTTCTTCTTCTTTCGTTCGCTCTAAAATATTGTCTATATCTGCAATGTTGTTTCTTGTATAAACTTCACTGTCTTTTGTAGTTCACACTCAGGTCCATAAAGTTTCTCTTCCAGTGTTGTTTCTATGGGCCAGTGAGATTTTCTCTGTCTATCATATTCTGGTCAGTTTTGCAGTATGTGCTCTGCTGTCTGGGGCGCCTGTCCGCATGTACACATGGCTGAGTTGCCAATCTTAATTTTTTGTGTACATGTGGCTGCGGAGTCGGTTGTGTCCTGTTCTAAGGCGCAACACAACAGTTTGCTCTTGTCTGTTCATGTTATTTTATGGCCATGAAAATATACATACTTTGGTCACATCAATAGACACAACGGTCTTGAGAAAACAGTTATGGAAGGTTTGGTGCCAGGCAAAAAAGGCAGGGGTAGACCAATAAGACGATGATACCAAGATATCCAGGAATGACTGTGGCAGAGACTGGATTTTTGGCAAGGGAATAAGTTTCTTTCAAAAAGACTGTGATGGGAGTCACGTTCTATAAAAGGACATGGTACATGATGATGTAGCTATGAAATTTCACTAGCTTTGAAAAGGTACTAAATTTAAAATTTCAGTATCTTCAAATCTCGATTTCCTTGAGAACATAATATCACATGAGAACATTTACGGTCGAGTTCTGGCGTTCCGACATATTAAGGCTTTTATCGAGAAAGGGCACCGGAATACGAAGATCTAAGCTGCATAATTATCAATTTCCAAAATCAATAGCTCGTCTTTATTGGTTCCATGAAAAATATAAGACCTTATTCCAGGAACAAGCCTAATTTAGAATTGACAGTTGCGCAGAACGCCAGTTATTTTTAGGCTGAACTAATAAATACATGAACGACGTCCAGAGCAATAAGCAATGAGTGACTATCTTCTTGAACCAGCACCATGCTCACGATCGTGTATGGAGAAATGGTTTTCCTTGAAGTTGGTTGACATGAAAATGCTCGGCAAGATCCACAACTGGATAAAGAACGTCCTGACTGATCGAACAATGCAGACGAAGATAAAGGAAGTGATCTCTTATAAAGAAGGCTGAGAAGAAGGATTACTTCAAGACGTTTCGTTAATTTGTAATCTGTTCCTGATCTACGTCAGTTATGTCTTCTGCGTGCTGATGACCTGGCAATATGGCTGAGCCGTGAATATATAGAGGAGTACATGCTGACTAAATGGAGACCAAAAAAGACAACATGGCTACTGGCTAACATGGAAAATAAACATAAATTGATAGAAAACAAGAATTTCTCTCTGATTGGTGTAATTGTAGTAGGTCGTTTATTGCATAAGTCTTATAAAGCTATATTAAATCCCCTCGAATTCTTGTAATTGACTTGTACCATCTGAAGACAGAGTTGGATGCCATTTCTTCAAAGGCCCAAACATTTGTATTTTAACAGAGTCGATGAACGTCCTTCAAGCTTATTAAGACAATTGATCTTGTTGACCTGATCTTGAAGAACAAGAACAGCCATACACAATAACAAACAATTATACAAACAACCGAAACTATGGTAAAACAGTAAACATGACAACTTTTCTTAACAGATTGACCTCAAGTGTAAACTAATTGGTAGAACATTTCCACTCTGAAAAACTTCTTAACCTCAGTATATTCTGTTTAACTCGTTATAACTTCAGTAACATTTTGGTTAACTTGTTCTAACATCTGTATTTTCCGTTTAACACGTTCAAACCACTGTTAACTTTTTTCAACTCTTTTTAACTAACGTATTCTGTTCAACTCTTTCTAATTAGCGTATACTATGTTTAACACTTTCTAACCATGGTGTATTCTATTAAACACTTTCTAAACGCATTTTGCTATGTTAAACACGTTCTGACCATCGGATATTCTATTTAACATGTAATACCGAAGGTAAATTGTGTTTAACACTTTCTAACCAACAATTATTTTGGTCAACTCTTTCTAATTAACGTATATTCTAGTTAAAACTTTCTAACCAACAACCGTACATTATGTTTAGCACTTTCTAATCAACGCATATTCATTTCAACACTTTATAGCTAACATTTATTATGTGTAACTCTTTATCACTTACGTATTTAATATTTAACTGTTTATATTCACCGTATATTATCTTAAACACTTTCTAACCACCGTCTATTATCTTTAACACTCTAAAACTAACGTTCATTATGTTTACCTTCTTTATCCACCGTGTCTTCTTTTTAACTCATTCTAACCACCG
This sequence comes from Ariolimax columbianus, assembly GCA_036924085.1. NCBI lineage: Eukaryota > Metazoa > Mollusca > Gastropoda > Stylommatophora > Arionidae > Ariolimax > Ariolimax columbianus. The sequence goes on along the minus strand of JAVGWX010000005.1, from coordinate 38,751,773 downwards.
TTTAGTATGTTTATCTCTTTCTAACCATGTATTATGTTCAACTCTTTCTGACCACCGTATTCTGTGTAATTCTTTTTAACCACCAGTATATTTTGTTTAATGCTTTTGAACGACGGTAAATTATGTTGAACACTAACGTTATAGAGGAGGCTGTGTGGCGTAGGGGTGAAACTCGCTCGGTTTTCACAATCCCAATGTTCCAGTTCGATTCCCACTTGTGTCCAGTTTGGCAGACACTGAGTTTTTTTTCTCGGGTTATGCTCATATGAGAGCGATGTTCTATAAAGAACAAGCTACATGATGATGATATAATACGAACATATGGATATATGGTTGGTTATTCTAACAGAAAAGCTGACATACGCATGGATAATCAGTCGGATGAACAGACAGTTATACTCAGTGGAGTGGATATATTGATGAATTAATGGCTGATTGGGATGCACATAGAAGAATTGACATCTAGACAGCTAAACGTAATTAGGAATAGTGCAACAGTAAAACTGAGACATCCACATACATTTGTCTAATTAGGGACACATGAAAGCTTTTAAATCGGCCTATTTCACGCGAAACACGTTTCAAGAACCAACGACTGGAGCGTAATATAATGAACGTATGATGGCAATCTCCCATTACTTAGAAAATTGTTCAAACATGAACATGAAGTAGCCGTCTGTCAGACAAATGGAAGTGGATAACGAGAAGGATGGAAAATAGGATAACGAATATTTGTTTCAATCAGAAAGAGAATGTCAACTGTCAGTTAGTTGCTCATCGCAAGCCATGATGCGACATTATCACAAGTTTTGTTTGGGGTGTATCTTGATGTAATTTGATTATAGCGTGGAAGCAGCTGCACTGGTCAGCGACATCACTCCTCTGTTAAAAAATAGTGTGGACTAGTGGCAAGACGATCAGTCGATACGAATGGAGGTAACTCAGAATGCAGGCAATCTGGTTTTACCTCACTCGAGACCAGGGATCGCTTGAAGATGTCGGGATTCGATCACCTACCGTTTCTGTTCATCGTTGTGAATGGCGGATAAGGCTAAAACGATCACAAGTAACAGTATGCCTTCATCCCGGGTCGTGCTACAGCCGATGTTACCCTTGCTCTGCGCCTCCTCGCCGAAATGCACTGAGCCTTCAATCGCCTTTTGTACGCTGCATACGTGAACTTGACGTCCGCTTTTGACTCATTTAAGCAGCCGGCTTTATGGAACGCCCTCCAAGGAATAGGCCTTCCGCCACATCTGTTAAGACTGATCAAGGAGCTACACAAGGACACCGGCTCCAGAATTCGACCAGTAGCACTCTCTCTAACAGATGCCCTGCGACTTCGGATGTCAGACAAGGATGTGTTCTTGCCCTAGACCTATTCTGCCGGGCAGTCGACTGGGTCCTTGACCTCCTCAGCGCGCATCAAGATTGTAAAGCTATTGATCAGTCAATCTTCACTGATCTCGCCAACGTGGACGATATTGTCCTGTTCGGCACAGGCAGCTCGCTGGAGGGAGTGCGCTGGCAGGGAGTGCGCTGGGAGAGAGTGCGCTGGCAGGGAGCTCTCTGGCAGGGAGTGCGCTGGCAGGGAGTGCGCTGGCAGGGAGTGCGCTGGAAGGTAACTCGCTGGCAGAGAGCTCGCTGGCAGGGAGCTCGCTAGCAGGCAGTGCTCCGGCAGGCAGTGCGCTGGCAGGGAGCTCGCTGGCAGGCAGCTCGCTGACAGGCGGTTCGCTGGCAGGCAGTTCGCTGGCAGGCAGCTCGCTGGCAGGCAGTGCGCTGCAACGCTCTCTGGAAATGTTAAACCAAAAAGCGCCCTCCCTAGGCCTGTCTATATCCCAAGCCAAGATCAAAGTTCAGAATCTCATTTACGACTTACAGCACCCCAGGGTATTGAAACTCAAGTTCACACTGTGGAGGGAACCAACGAATCTATCTCTCCCGGTAGCATGATATAATCAAATTGGCGCAGCTGTCCTGATGTGTAAAGGAATAACGGTAAGATTCCTTTGGGATAAAAATCTGCATCTACCAGTCCTGCGTAGTCCCAGCCCGTCTTTACGGATCACAAACCTGGATATTGCTGAAACAAGACATGTCGAGACTGGAAGCCTTCCACATGCGCAACCTGCGGCGTATTATGGGCATACAATGGCATGACTACATCCGCAACATGGAGGTATCTGCTAAAACATACTTTTACTTAATCTTAGAAACACTTGACCGACGCCAATTTTCTTATTTCGGTCAAGTTGTACGGCTGGGCCAGGAAATCACCACTGACAAGATACTATATAAGTCGTTTCTCAGCGCGAAATGTCTTTTCCCGACCGGCTGGAGACACATAAGAGACCGTCCCAGCCCAGTATGGCTCCAGCAGATATCAACCTTCACCTCTTCCCTGGACGAGGTCTGGAAATATGTTCAGTAGTGGGTCATGGATGTGGCGGACCGACGATACGGACATCAGGCGCCTAAGTAAACATTATTATTATTATTATTATTATTATTCAAAGAAGAGTCCCACAACTGACAGTTGGATTCCAGAATAACAGTTATGAGGAACGAGTAAGAATAATCGCGATACAGTGTCTGGAAAAGAGAAGAATTCTAGGTGGAATAATACAGATGTGTAAGATAATCAACGGAAAGAAAAAAGTACACTTTACAAAATTAAAAACAAAAAATACAACAGCCTCCAAGAAAGCACGGCTATAAATTAATTTAAGAGATGGCCATATTATATATTAGGAAATCCTAGTTTGAGTCCGATAGGTTTTTAATGCTTGGAATACATTGCCACAGGAAATAGTTGAGGCAGAGTCAATTAATGCATTCAAGAATATATTAGATGCGCATAGTTTTTAGTTCAAGGAAACATAACAGAAACTAGTTATATAAATACTCTGCAGAGTCTTCTAAACCAGTATAAAGACAGTAAGTTAAGATTAAGAAAATTGACTATTAAGAAAAGTGGCTATGTATCAACATCTACATAACAATTACAAATTTAACACAATAGATAAGACCAATCCCTATGTTAGAGACGTACATATCAAGACCAAACAACATGCTTATGCATTTTGACCACCATGGCAGAGGACGAAAGATGAAGCTTGAATGTGTTTGACTCAAGCTGGCTTCCAGAACTAGGTAACAACCAAACATGTCCCTGGCAATATACATGACGTAGGGTGTTATATTCAGCCGATGTTGTTGAATCGATTTGGGTCTTAAAGAAATGAACGCCAGCAATCGTGTACCGCTACAGAAATGTGGTTTCTTAGATACAAGCGGGGTATTCTATGGATAGAAAGGAAATGTAATGAAAATATATTACATTCTTATTCATTTTCCTCTTCGTTCTTAAACTCGCGCTACCAAGCCCATAAAATGGTTGTTCATGTGGCCTGATGTAAACCGTAGAATGAAATGTGTCGTGTTGTAGTTTACAGCTTGACTGCGATATTTGCAATTTTCGATTCGACACACCTGACTTCATCAGGAGATTTTTAGTAGTGCGTTAGCGTTCTCTCTTCGAACCCTTCTCCTTAGCGAGCTTGCCCTGTTGCAGCTTGTTATCCAAGATCCCCACGTGGAGGGGGGAATGGTCTTGGCAGTTCTAGGTAGTGTGTTCTGCCGTTAGGAGTCATCTATCTGTTGCTGACTGCTACAGGGCATACACTGCTCAGCATGTTGATCCATATATGTCATCAAAACACGTCATCTTATCCCGTTTGATCCAGTATGTGAGTCTCCAGGTAAATTTAATAGATGTTAATGTTGGCAGTAGTTGATCTTTTCTTGATCAGTTCGGCTGTACCTTGATATTCTCCATAGTTGCATTAACCGGTGCAGCTAAACATTCCAAATATATTACATGAAAACCGTTTGCTGGTTAACTAGGATACACATGGGATAAGCACAGACCATAGGACACATACTCGGGTTGAATAGAGAAACATGATAATCCTGGGGCAATAAAACATCGAGGGAAAGAAAGACAAAGAAGAGACGAATAAATACGATCTGAAATGGCGTGAGACGGTGTCTGGAGAACTCGCATTATGTGAAATATGCTGAAATTACATATTACTGTCGCACGAACTGATCGTCAGCCTCATTTGGCAAAATACTTGGTGATGTTTATGTTTCTCTTATAGCTTTTAATTAATTATTTTTTGAATGTTGACATTCGAGATAAGATTCTGCCTAATCATATCATCCTTATAGCCTAGTCTTAATTTTATTTTTGATTAGATACACAATCAAGAACAGAGATGTCGTTTAAATCAGAATCGAGTAAAGTGTAGTTTAAAAATGGGTGATACATTTTTACGAACAAAACAAAAACAGGAGCAATTAAGTGAGTCTGCAATATAATCCAGTCAAGGCAGAAAAGTGAACAGCAAGGGGATTATACATACATACATATAAATATACATACATACATTCATACATACATACATACATACATAAATACAGACACACCCACACACACACACACATTTATATATATATTTACACTTAACGAAAAAGTGACTTTAGAAGTAATGTTTTACTTCACATAATTTAATGTTATCGCCAAAAGCAAAAACAATTAAGGAGAATAAACTGTATTACATAGTTAAAAACAGAAACATTTGATGAAGACATGTTCGTGTCACGTGATTAGTTCCTAGGCGTCTGGGAGCGTCTGTGTCATTTTAAAAATAAGAACTGTTAGTGCTTCGAGTGTATGCTACTCGTGTTGATCCCGTCTTCACAGCTGCGCCTCATGTATCGAATGCAATGCCACATTAAACATGTGCATTGTTCTGCTACTCCTGTATGACTCCTTGACGAAGTTGCCGTACAGTCTGTGGTAGATGCTGTCGTTGCTGAAGTCGATGTTTCAGCTCGTCCCACATATCCTCAATTGGTGACAGGTTAAGGTCAAATAGCTGGCCTGGGTAAGATTGAAATGTTTCTGCCGTAGAGTTCACAATGGACGGCTCTGATAAGAAACATGAGGGCGAGCATTGTCGTGCTGAAGCACAATGCCTGGTGAATGGTTCAGCGTATCGGCGCGATGTGGTTCATCACGATCTCATCACTGTAGTGTAAGCCGATAACAGCATAGTCTAAGATAACGAGGTCTCACCGATGATTGGTGCAGATGTCTCAATATCTTTCAACCTCTATGACAGCCACTCGTTGAACCGGTTGTCCTCAATCCTAGGATGGTGCCAGCAGTGAAAGTTGGTGACTGAAACCTGTTTTGCAGATGCGTGAGAGTGAAGAAACGGTCCTGACGTCTGGTAGTTTATTTAGGACGGCCGCCACAAGGTCGGTCAGAAACAGTCCACGTCGTATGGTACCAATATAACCAAAGTCTCACAGTCTGTCTTCACATATCACATTCTCTTGCTTTTGAAGGCACTTATATTCCTCTTTCAAACATGCCAACAGCTAGTCAGCTTCCTTTCAGCTGCTTATGTGACATCATTCAGTAGAGTGCTTCTTAACGAATCAAATGGCAACATAATCACAGATCGCCAATGTGAACTAATCATGTCAATTTTGTGATCAGCACGTGAATTATGACAAACTGTCCTAATTGTTGTTAAATTGATTTAATCAGATTTGAAGGTCAGTGAAAGTTCATTTCACACTCAGACTGTAAATTGTATGGTTTCTATCAACGGACAATAATATATCGGTACGAAATTACATTACAACTTGCAAATATAAAAACATGCCAAAACTGGTAAGTTACATTTTTTCGTTGCACTTATGAGTGTGAATATATATATATATATATATATATATACTGGTATTACCGAATCTATTATTGCGTAAATAGGTAAGTAGACGGCGTAGGCTACAATGGTCAGTCACCCCAGCCGTACATGAACAGCATAATCTGAATCCACGTGCTGCATGCCATGAGATTGATGTCTTTACAGTTAAACCTAAACTGTGGGTGCGAAAACGGTACTGTGATGTTGTTGTTGTTAAATGTCCACAATGAGTAACTTGACCCTTTTGTGTGCCCTGAAAAGGACATTAAGTGGCTGATTATAGTAGCTTTCCTCACATCAACGGCATGCTGATGAAGGAGAACCGCAGTCCCTCATGCGGTTGCGCTATGCTTGACTTAATCTGTGTGACGCTCACTACTAGTGATACATTTAGAGCGTGGGCCTTTATCATATTTTATTTTGTGCATTGTCTGATGAAACATCCAAAAATATTATAGAACGTATCTATTCTAATTCTATCAACATCTATCATGCTAAGAATAATGACCTGTTTCATGCGCTTCATCTTCAAACATGACATTTAATCGCACATGCCTTTGGTGAGGTCTACGTGCAAGACACTGAGAACAAAGAGTTCATTTGTTATATAATATTTCAAATCTTCTTCTTCTCCTTCTGTATCTCTTCTTTTCTTCTTCTTTTTCTTCTGCTTCTTCGTCTTTTTGTTCGTCTTCTTGTTCTTCACGATCTTCTTCTTTTTTCTGTACCTTATCGTGCGTCAACTTGAGTAAATTGCAGGAAAACAATTATTGGCTAAAGACTTTATTCATCTTAATGGAGGTAGTCCAGAAATGGTATTGGTGATGGTTATTAATACGTTTTCTCTCCTGATATGTTCCTAATTTTAGTAGCCTATCCTGATCTTATCAGAAAGTGCTGCAGACACATTTCTCGTTATGTTATATCGTTACAGTGTTTACTAGAAGGTTAATTAATCGTTTGTGTCATTCGCAGAGATTAAATATTACCCTTCGCTCAGTTATGTTGAGCTACTAAAAGGCATTGTTTTATTGTTTGTTTGGTTGTCAATATTTTCTACCTGTTCCATCATATGCCCCTGATTTGATATTTGCCTGAATATTAGTAATACTTATTCCAGGTTGATGCATCGTATCATATGAAATAGAAGTGTGTCAGTTTCGTCATTGACAGTGATACACGAAGTCTGGTAACAAAGTTGCAGAACTTCGTAAATTGCACGCAAATGCCGTTTCAAAGGAACGTCATGTCACTAGGCGCTGTCTTGTGATAATTGCATAAATTTAGCTACCTTTTCTCGCGCTTTTCTATTTCGTTTGTTTACTTTCATGTCACTGATAATTGACAAACGTGTGATTGCATTTGGAGTTTCTCGGAGAGACGTTCACAGAGATTCTTGAAATGTTAAAGGAAGTGTACATGGATCAGTGCAGAAGCCATACGTGTTGCCACGAATTTATGTGGTCAATGGCGATTTGAAATCAACATGATGAACACTGCCGCTCGAGACGACACAGGGAATCATCTGACGACATTCATGTTTACCAAGGCTTATTCTTCTTCTTCTTCTTCGTACGCAGACAGTAACCATTATTTTTTCGAAAAAAGCGGCGGTCATCCTGAGGCTGTCGCCACTGCCATAGAGCTTGTCTTGCAGTTCCACTGGTGATGGCCACATCTGCTCTCTCTGAAACTCGTATGTCGGGCAGTTCTGCAGAAGATGTTCAGCGGTCATTTTACCAATACCGCACGGGCATTCGTCGGTACCACATATCTTCAATTTGTTGAATAGGTGGTACCTCAGTCTATTGTGGCCAGTGCGAAGTCTGAAGACAACGACCTGCTCTCTTCGGTTCAACTGGTAATAGGCATCGTTTTTGGTGTAACCAATATGTTCGGTTTCCCATTTGGTCATGTATCTGGCATTGATAAGCCGTTTTGACTCTTCGTACGTCATACTAGTATCTGTTTGTGGTAGTCTTGCACCTTCTTTTGCCAGTCTGTCTGCCTCCTCGTTGCCTTGGATGTTGCAGTGTGATGGGACCCACTGTACCACTACCCTTTTTTGGTGCGGACTGCTGGCACAGTTTGCAGAGTGCTGCTCTTAAGTCATTAAGCTCAGTGTTTTTCTGGCTTTTTAGCGCTGTGACTACGGCGAGAGCATCTGTAAGCAGGACTATATGGCTTTCATTTTCACAACTAGGCTTATACATTGGTACATTCCAATCTTTGATTACATTTCGGGGCATAGGGATTCATTTAACATTTCTTAATGATCGTGCCATGGCATTTTCGTTTATAAAGCATTATGGTATTTTTCGTTTAGTCTGTATTTTGTATTTTGCCCTCTAGCGCCACAAGTACTAATGAAAACTACTTGTCTTTCTGTGTTTCCATGACATTAAAACTATTGATGATCTTTTCAAATCGCTGCTTTAAATCAACTGCAAAATAGGCATGTTGCCACTGTCAGTACTCTTCGTTTACCATGCATTATCCTACAGTTCCTTTCTCCACCTCTATTGTCTTCATATACATATGTTTATGGAGCGTGTAGCCTAATCGACATCGAGCTAGCTTGCTAATACTGAGATTACATCGTTTCAGGGTTCGAAATCACGGATGGATAGACAAGAAAATCAGGACATGGTTCGTTTCTGGTACGATCGCTCTTCTAGTGAACCAAGCTGTAAATAGGTAATAAACAGTAAGGGAGGGAACTGATCAGCCGACCTCACAAATGATATGGCTTAGGACATAAGCTTAAGAGTTATCTACATCCCGACGGAGGTTGTTGCCATGGGACTAAACAGCCTTTACCTTTGCATATGTTTAGCCTTTGCTTAGATAGTTTTTCGTTCGTTTGTTCTACAGTTAAGGCACTTCTCTCTGTTCGGCATGCTGGTTATTTTCTAAATGTCATATCATGGGACATATATGTCGTATTATGTGACATATTCTATCCAGAACCTATTCTCCTTCACAGCAGCCATGAATGCATCTCGATTTCTGGCATAGCGACCCGCTTCACACAGGGAAATCTTCAAACTCTTAGTAATGTCCTGATACCATCTTCTTCTGTGACCACCTCTTCTACTTTTTCCCCAGGCCCCTTTCCATCTACCTGTCCAAGCCAATGTAATTTTTCAAATGACCGAAATCTAATTTCTTTTTTGTGATGTTATTTATAATCAGGGCTTGACACATTTTAGGGTGCCTCACCAATAAGTCAAAAATTACACCAGTCAGCATCATCGGACTACCGTCATGCATTTTATGTTAACAAATTTAAACTAGGCACTAAATCCCTTTTATTTCTAAATAACAATGCGTACCAAACCAACATATATTGTATTCCTTACACAGTAGTAGCCTATTTCTTTAGAAGAAAAAAATACACTGCCCTCAGTAGCATGGCGTTTTTTTCTTGAACATGCTTGGTAGTTTTAGCACTGAAGTACCATTTATCGATGGGTTTAGTCGGTTTACATTGGGACACTGAAGCTGTTGTAAGCTTATGTACAATCTATGTCAACCGTAATATCATTAATAATCGTACGATAGTCGTTATGTAGTAACGATTAAAAATGTACTTAACAATCAAAAAGGAATATTTTTTTTACTCGTCAAGGAAACCTATTTACTCGTCACAGACAAGCAGCCGCGCTCTTTTGTCAAGCCCTGTTTATAAGCCAGCTGTTCTACGCCTAGTTGTTGCATAATTTATTTATCTGGTTTTTTTTATCGTCCAAGCTATTTTCATTATCCTTTATAACACTACATTTAGAAAGATATCCTTTAGAAATGGGCTTATGTCTTGCACCCAGATGTTTCCACATGGAAAACGCATGCCTTAATCAGTTAGATCTGCGTTTTCTTCCTAATCCCGGGAAACAACTGATATTAGTTCTGCAAAGCTCTATTTCTTCCAGGTGGCCAGCATTGAGATATAGTGGCCTATGTTGGTTTGTCCTGTGCATTCATGGAATCTGTTCTATACGTTTGTGTTATTGACTCCACTAGGTTACTACACTTGGATTTGTCTCTCACCACCGTCTGTATTATTTCGTACAGTTGGTGGTACAGTCGGTGGCTAAACAACCGTTTAACTAAAGTGTCTACGGCGTATATTGGGGATTGGGTGATAGTACCACATAATGTGGTCTTACAGTGAGCAAACACTCACATCATATACGCACTGTTGAGCCAACGATGGTTGGGGCATCCTTACCACATGGGGATGGCTATTATATTCTCTAGGACAGCTGGTAATTGGAGTTAGAAAAATACAGTGCTATTCAAGGACCTATGCAAGATGGACATGAAGTCATGCGACAACCGATACTAGGAGTGGGAATCAATTGCTCATGATCAAGCTGTTTGGTGATAGTTGGAGAGGGCGTAGTGGCTGCCGATTTTCGTATTGGCCTTCTGGCCGCCGAAACAAGAGAAAGACTGAAGAGATTTATGAACATCCAGGTAAGCCAACCTTCTCAGCATGGTTGTATGGTCTGTGGCAGGGATTGTAACTCGCTGATTAGCCTTTGGACAGGAAAGATGGCGCCGAAACAGGCTGTGGGTCTACAGTGCTCTGCTGATTTAGTTCATCATGGAAGCCGCAAGACCATGAATTTGCCGGAAATTCACACTACTCGACGACTTACACTTGTGTTCATGGAAAAGTGTTGTTGTTTCAAATTTGGACTGGTCAGTTCGTTAGCTTTGTTTATCTTCTTCCGTCCGATTTTCCTGGAATGGATATCGACTATGTGAATAGCACTACGCTAAAACATGTCATATTTCACGGTCTAGTTCACACGGCTGAACTTCACGAGATTGGCCCTAGTTAAAGACAGTGTCAGCTTTGATGTATGAAATTTAAACACAACTATAATGAACTGTCATCTGGAGAGAGATGGGCTTCGTCAGTTGTGTAGGGGCCCAAGACGCACTGTTGTTGTATGGTTAGAGCTGGTACAACAAACTGCAATAACGGTGCCTCAACGACCTAATAGTTTATGGGACTGATGATGATGATGATGATGCTCGGTTTTTACAGTCATAGAAGACAGTGTTGAAATACTTTACGCAGAGCTGGACAAAGCTCATAGGGGGCTAAGCGCAAGGTCTACATAAGATGAGAAGCACATGAAGATGGTGGTGGTATATAAGCATTTTTGTTTTCTCATCTTTTGTTAAGCTCTTTTTTTCTCGTCTTTCCGTCGATACTGCTGGTTCGTTGTCATTTACTATTTTCGATTATTGATGTCCTCATTTGTCATATTGTAATTGTCATTGCTTAGTTTCATATTTGTTTTGTTCCAATTTGATGTAACTGTCGATGCTGCTTTTGCTGTGTCCTATTCCAGGATTAATATTGTTCGTCTTGTGTATAACTTCTCTAATTCGTACAAGTTACATTTCTGTACTTCTTAGCCTTTCTTTATCGTAAATTAAATTCTTGCAAGGTACTTGCAAAGCTGGCAATGCTGCAAGTTTACATTTGTTTGCATGTATATTAAATTAGTATATGTAATCGCTTTGCACTATTTACAAAACGGATTAATTCATGGATCTGTCGATGGATCCCGTTTTCCCAAAACAATATCTCATTTAGAAATGAATTGGATTATCAAGTAAATTAGTAGCCTGTACCGGTTGCTAGGGTCGTTTACTACAATCTAAGAAGTTTTGAATATTAAAATCAAGGTGAGACTCTCTTTCTTTAACTATTTGCTTAAGAATTTTAAAGAAAGTACAGTAAATCTGTACGACCATTCATCATAGAAGTGTTCACTTGAAAACTAATTTAAATTAGAAAAAAAAGTATATTTTTATTTTCGAGTAGTGATACTGTTAGGGCATCAATATTTGGTTTGGGCTTTTCTCGGTTGCACAGGAATGATAGCAATAGCATTGTCCGCCACAGCGGCAGTAGCGCGGCAAATCTTCTAGTTAATAGCTATTTTTTTGTTTTTTATAGTTGATCGTTTTGGCTAATTTCATGAAAATCTGCAGCTCACATATAACACAGTATGGTAACTGTCACAGATAATACAGTATGGTCACTGTCACATATAATACAGTATGGTCACTGTCACAGATAATACAGTATGGTCACTGTCACTGATAATACAGTATGGTCACTGTCGCAGATAATACAGTATGGTCACTGTCACTGATAATACAGTATGGTCACTGTCACAGATAATACAGTATGGTGACTGTCACATATAATACAGTATGGTGACTGTCACAGATAATACAGTATGGTCACTGTCACGTATAATACAGTATGGTCACTGTCACAGATAATACAGTATGGTGACTGTCACAGATAATACGGCATGGTGACTGTCAGAGATAATACAGTATGGTCACTGTCACAGATAATATAGTATGGTCACTGTCACAGATAATATAGTATGGTCACTGTCACAGATAATACAGTATGGTGACTGTCACAGATAATACAATTTGACCCTTGTCACTTATAAAACTGTATGGTGACTGTCACAGATAATACAATATGACCCTTGTCACTTATAAAACGGTATGGTCACTGTCACATTCAGCATGTTATGATAAACGACAAACGGAGCGACCTAGTCCTGAAAACATATGCATGCATTACATTCCACATTGTGTCAATCACACAAGCCACATCTCTGCTGCTGCGATGTACCCTGCGGGGTTTAAAGAGATATCTAGAAACATGACTCCAGATTACGGGAATATAAAAGCAGTTTAACTCGTTTTCTCTGAGATCAGAAGGAGCAGACAATTTGAACCCTCTAAAAATATACAATTTCAATATCAACCAAATTGATGAGCCAGCCTGTAGCTAACTTGATATCCCAGACTTCCGGAAGTTGTATCGCATTGTCTGCGAACAGGAAATGCTTGATGTATTCCCTGTCGTGGAGAAGTACAGCGTATTCTGGCGCCATCTTGATTTTTTGGGAAGTTTGACATACGTACATCGTTGTGTTTATGTTTTCCCTTCTAATTTATTACTATTTTTGTAATATTTAAGCGAGCCATTTCTACTGAAGGACGATTTCTGACAAATGTTTGGCTTCATTCAGGATTAAGATGTGTCTAGTTCTGTGCTGTTGTGCGTGTTGGATTTTGGAAGCATATTTTCGAAACTGCATTGCATATAGACCAATTGTAAAGTTGGCATGTGGTTTCTATCAGATAGTGAATGCGTCCAGACATGTTAACATCAAAGGTAGACAGCTGTTGGATTAGGGGCATTTAGATAAAATAACTACATGTAGCTGGCTTTGTTATTAACTGGCAAAAATTAGATTCATGGGGAAAAATATGACAATGCAAACGTCGTAGATTATATTTAAGGGCGTACAATGTATTTCAAACGTTTCAAAAGTCCTATGTCAGCATAATTGGTTTCGTGTTGGCTGTGCATAAAGTTATGAAAGCTGAGTGACGGAGAGGCTAGAGTTATTGGTTCTTCAAGAATAGTAAGTAGGTTAAATCAATATTAGAGATTTATTCCAGACTATATAGCTGTAAATGGGTATCGGGCACAGTGTTATGAACGGGAAGGCATGACGAAGCGACCCATTTGTTATTTTATGATTTGATTCACTTGCGAAAATGATTGTTCTATGTGATTGAAAGATACAGGAGAGAACATTTATTCAAAAAGGGAAACAAATCAGATCAGCATATTATTGACAGTTGAGCTTAATGAGCATAGTCTGTGAACTGCAACAGTTAATAATCAAAGAAAACAGTGTAATGCATTCAGACAAATGCAATATATTCAGAAATAGTCAGTATGTATTTACTAATGGGAGATCGTGATTAACAAAACATATTAGAATTCACGGACGAGGCTACCAAAATGATGAATGGAGAGGAGCCTGTGGATGTTTTTATTTCTCTCTATTTTGAGTAGGCCTTTGATAAAGTACTGCAACAAAGATTATTTAAACATTTAAAATTACGTAGAATAGGTGACGAAGTTACCACATACAAAGACAATTAATTAACGAGAACAAAGGCAGAAAGGGGACATACATAATGAGTACTCTGAGTGGTATGACGTACAAAGTGGAGTACCACATGGCTTGTTTTGTGACCTACATTGTTCTTGATATATAAAGACGATCTGGACAAACAAATCGAATCCATGCATGTAAAATTCGCGGATGGCCCAATCCTGTGCAGAAGTGTCTCACCTAAAGAAGAGGTGAATAAATTGAGGTCGAATTTAGATACAATTCGGGAATGGTCTGGGAGCTGAAAAATGGAGTTTAATGTATTTAAATATTCATTCATTCACATGGGTAGATCCAATATGGAAGAAATTACATAATATGAGAGAACAATTTTTGAAAGACAGAATAGGAAAAGGACCGAGGAGTTATACTAGAGCATACAGGTAAGGTAGCTTAGCAAGTCTAGGTAGGAGTGTAAAAGGCAAATGCAGTGTTAGATATGATAACAAGAAATATTAAATATAGGATCATTGCAGTGATAGTCAAACTGTATAGAGCATTAATGATAACAAGATTTAGTAATGTGTTCAAATGCGGAATCATGTTCGTATAGGAGATATAGACATGCTGCCAAGGATACAAAGACGAGCAATACAACTTTTAGAGCAATTCGGGAATTAAATGGTTATGAGTAAAGACTAAAACAACCAGACCTCTGCGTATAAATAAAATACGAATGCGAGGTGATTTAATTCATGTTTATAAGATACTAACTCAAAGGACGAATTTAGCGTATAACGTTTTGTGTGTGTGTGTGTTTTTGTGTTTTTTTAATTAAATACAACGGCCTAAACGAACAAGAGGACACAACCACAAATTAATTACAGAAAAGTCCAGATCAGATACAAGGAAATATTTTTGTCAGAGAGCAGAGAGTGGTGAATGCTTGGAATGCATTGTCATAGGAAAATGTGGCAGAAAGGTCACGCATAGATTGAATACTCAAAGTTATTGTTAAGTGCATGCAAAAGAATCTGTACACAGGCTCTGCAGAATCTTCTAAACCTGTTTATAAAGACATTAAGTTCAGTTAAGAATCGGTTGCCTCAAATACGACAGTATTAGATGTCCATCAAAAACAAAGATATCTACAGTATCAAATGTATGTTGCGAAATGTATGTGATATCATATGGATACAAAGTACAATTCTGTCAAGGCAGACTACGCCGCTCTTGAGAGACGAATGTGAGAAGTCGACTGTGGAGCCGTCGTTTCTTATGTTCTTTCTGGTGGCTCGCTTTCTCTGAGCTTCGGTAATGAAGATTCCCTATGTGATAGGAGCACCTCATGTGATGCTAGAGCGCCACGTGGAACGGTTCTGCGCAAGTGTTTAAAAGGAGGCGACATCAATTTTGAAGCTTTTTAGATACATGAAGGAGTCTCTGTAGCGTTTGCTATGTCCCTACGACAAACGTCTACCTGTTCTAAGCTCAGCGTATAGCACCTGCTTTTGGAGATGCTTGTCTAGTATTCACAGCTTTGTGAAGAACATAAGGAATGCCCAACGTGTTTGACTTTTCATCGACCAGGGTCTTGTAACCTTCATGGTTTTTCTCAAAACTGTCAGGGTTCATACTTGGAGTCATGTTCAGTGGGATCCATTTTTCCTTCCCGGTTGACTGACAGAACTGTCCATCCTTTGGCTGAATGTCCAGAACACCTTAATAACGCTCCTGTTTTTTTCCCAGCTCTGCAGCTTTGAGATATTAATCCACTTCACGATGTATCTAATTGTATGGCATTTCATTGGCACTATGTCGTAACCAGCCTGTGACCAATCTGGTATGCGAGATGACATAAGTCACCTGCACATGACGAATATATGTTGATGAAGCCATTGTCAATAAAGTGCTGCTGCTTAGAACGAGGTTGCATCGACACTGGTCTGCCATAGAGAAATGGGACGTAACAGCTCACCAGACGGATTCCAATACCTTTGTATTTCCCCACTCTGAGTCTTTAACAAGCTCTCGAACGATGAGAGATATGAAGACGAATCCAACACTAGTGTGGCGTCTATACATGTCGTCGTATCATCCAACACCAGTGTCGCGTCTTTACATGTCGTCGTATCATCCAACACCAGTGCCGCGTCTTTACATGTCGTCGTATCATCCAACACCAGTGCCGCGTCTTTACATGTCGTCGTATCATCCAACACCAGTGCCGCGTCTTTACATGTCGTCGTATCATCCAACACCAGTGTCGCGTCTTTACATGTCGTCGTATCATCCAACACCAGTGTCGCGTCTTTACATGTCGTCGTATCATCCAACTCCAGTGCCGCGTCTTTACATGTCGTCGTATCATCCAACACCAGTGCCGTGTCTTTACATGTCGTCGTATCATCCAACACCAGTGCCGCGTCTTTACATGTCGTCGTATCATCCAACACCAGTGCCGCGTCTTTACATGTCGTCGTATCATCCAACACCAGTGTCGCGTCTTTACATGTCGTCGTATCATCCAACACCAGTGTCGCGTCTTTACATGTCGTCGTATCATCCAACACCAGTGTCGCGTACATGTCTTCGTATCAACTCCTGAAGAAAGGCTAACCTCATGTAGCCTCTGGTAAATGACCTTCATCAGGTAAACATGTCTTGCTGACAGCCATACTATCTAGGCTGTAACATGTCAGTTCACCTCCCGTTTCTCAGGTAGATCGGCGTCAACTTTATTTTGTAACATGTGCATGTTACATGTTAGGAGGTCTTGAGCTATCAGAAAATGTAAGACTTTTATTCCCTCTGTTGAGTCCGAGCCTGTGGCTTGCACTGCATTTTGATTTCAGTGAGCGCGTGCTGCGCTGTTTGTCAACCTCCCTTTCTCGTCCTAAACCATTTAGGTCCAACGACAAGACTTGGTGGAGATGGCCTGACATGATCCAGGATGCCGGCACCACCATGGCGTTCTGAGCGTTTCGCCATGCTCTGTACGTTCCACGTGGCGTTGCTGGAACTCGCAGTCCTATCCATTGAACCAGCCCATGATTTCATCAGCAAAGTTACCCGAGTTCATCTTCATACTCTCGAGTAGACAAGTTCTGATGGAGTTTTCGGAATAAGGATAGGACCACCACTATAATGCTGTTTAGACATTCATCTCCGGACGTTTCCCTAGGGTTTACCCGAACCTCTTTCCTGTCAACATGTAGCCAACAAAGGCAGTGTGATAAGTAATGGCAAGATCGAGGCTCACATCATGGTAATACTACCAGCAACCCACATGTTCCAACTGGGAACATCCAGTTAGTTTCATCACTAATGTACAAACGTATCGATAATTCTCGAACTCAACTATTTAGTCTCTAACAAGGTAATAGATACACACATTATCTTCCGTATTGTTATCGGCACCCCTGTCATCATTTTCTGTTTTAATTCCAAACGTGAGAAACACACTTGAGCCGGCTTGCAAGTGTCGGCACCTTCAAATCTATAAAACAAAAGATATGACCTGGCTAAGTACAGTAGTAATAGCTAATTCCTAACAACCTTCCTGCTTTTCATGACCAACCATATGTTGGTACTGTATGTGTTTATTGTAGACTAGACGTCCACACAATAGCACAGTTACACTATGTAAAGTAAAAATGTATCTAGTTTGACGGAATGCAGCTGTTTCTAGACTTGACTAGGTAACATTAACGAACGATGATATGCTTAGGACACGGTGTGTAAACTTGAGATTCGAGACCGTCTGCCAGGTCAAAGGTCAGTAGTGCGTCTTCATTTTTCTCACAATTTAAAGCCTAATCTATTTATGATCTCTTTGTAAATCCTTAGATGTAAACGTTCACTTTAAAGCCGTCATTTTTAATAAAAATGTGTATGTTTATCTATCTATCTATCTATCTATCTATCTATCTATATATATATATATATATATATATATATATATATATATATATATATCTATATGTCTATATATCTATCTATATGTCTATATATCTTCTTATCTGATCTTATCTTATCTTATCTTATCTTATCTGATCTAATCTGATCTGATCTAGTCTGTTCTGTTCTGATCTGATCTGATATATATATATATATATATATATATATATATATATATATATATATATATATATATATATATCTATCTATCTATCTATCTCGATCTAATTCGATCTATCTCGATCCATCCATCCATCCACCCACCCAACCACCCACCCACCCAAAATCCATCCATCCCTGTCTGTCTGCCTGCCTGCCTGTCTCTATGTCTGTTTCTTTGTCTGTCTGTCTCTCCGTCTGTCTCTCTGTCTGTCTGTCTCTCTGTCTGTCTGTCTTTCTGTCTGTCTGTCTCTCTGTCTGTCTATATATCTATCTATACGACTGTATGTCCGTCCGTTCGTCCATCCGTCCGTCCACCTGCCCGCCCGCACTCACGCCTGCCCGTTTACCCGTCTGTCCGTCCGGCTGCCTGCCTGTCTTTCTTATCTGTCTTTATGTGTATGTTTGTATGTATAAATGTATGTATGTATGTCTGACTGTTTGTCTGTCTGTCTGACTTTATATATATATATATATATATATATATATATATATATATATATATATATATATATATATATATATATGTATGTATTCATAAATCACTACAGAGAAATTATATACTATAGAACAAAAGAAAAAAAAAGTTATAGTCAGCAACTACCAACAAGAATCACCACAGCAAGACAGAGAAATGATATTATTACAGGGCACGTACATGGAAAAATAATAGGGATCGGACAAGATGGCACTTGAGGTAGAAAAGGCAAGAGAGAGAGGACATATGAGATAAATCTACACATTAACCAAGAAAATGGCAAACTGATATATACATACAGACAAACAAATCGAAGATATTGAAGGCAAGATATTTACATCATCGGAGAAACAACAAAAACAGTGGGTTGAGTATTTCAAAGAAATTCAAAACAGTCCTCAACCACACGAAACACCAAGCATCCTACCATAAGAGGAGACCCTGAACTCGGACTGCAACCCACCAAGTAAGATATAACTCTAAAGGATCAATAAACTTAAACAAGTAAAAGGAGATGGACCAGACATAATAAGAGCAGAAGCTGTAATGAGAAAATGAGATCAACGAAACATTGCAAAGATTATTCAAGAAGATAACGGAAGAGAAAAGAGTGCTTACAAAACAGAAAGACAGACACCTGATTAAATTGCTTAAGATCTGGCATATTGCAGCAATTGTAGGCGGATTACATTGCTGTCAGTACCATGCAAGATCTTCAACAGAATCATGTTGGACAGATTTAAAAATGGAGGTAGACAAAAATCTCAGACATGAATAGGAAGGTTTTCGACATTGAAGATCATGCGCAGATCATATATCTACCCTACGAATTATACTAGAACACAATCTTAGTGAAGAAATTATCACTATACGCTCAATGTATAGACAATAAAAAGGAGTTTGGCAGTGTGAATCGAAGTATTATATGGCAACTGTTGAGACAATTATGGATAATAAAGACGATAATAACCGCCATAAATAATATGTACGAAGATATAGTTATTCAAGTGCTACATACCGGTGCCAGAATCCGTCTCTGGGGCACTCTCTCTGAAAAATGTCCAACATCTACGGGGGTCAGACAGTGCGTTCTTACTACCGATCTCTTCTGTCTGGCTGTTGACTGGGTCCTGGGCCGCCTCAGCTCTCATCACCATGGAATCACTATTGACTAAACGTGCATCACTGACCTCGCCTGCTCGCTCACATAGTCCTGCTAAGTCCGAATAGCACAGCTCTGCAACAGTCTCTTGAGTATCTGGATACTCAAGCTCAAAATATGGGACTATCAATCTCATGGGCGAAGACCAAAATTCAGTATCTTAGATTTGATACAAGTTCCCAGAATATAGTAGTTCGCGGTCACACAGCGGAGAACGCAAATGAACTCAAGACTCGAGTCCTTTGATATGCGCAATCGGCGGCGTATTCTTCGAATTCGTTGGTAGTATCTGGTACGAAAAGTCGAGGTCTCTACTATGACTGATCTCCCAATTGTATCAGAAGTCCTGGACCGTCGTCGCCTTTCTCTGTTTGGACATGTTATCCGACCGGATCAGGAAGTTCCAGCTCACCAGATCCTTCTCAAGACAGTTCGCAGTGCTAAGGGTATCCAACCAGCTGGCTGGAAGCGTAGGAGAGGCCGTCCCCGAAATACGTGGCTTCAACAGATAACAACTTCTCTCCCCACCCCCTCCCCTGTTAAATACGAGCTCTGGTAGACCGCCGTTT
The DNA here is from genome assembly GCA_036924085.1 of Ariolimax columbianus. Lineage (NCBI taxonomy): Eukaryota > Metazoa > Mollusca > Gastropoda > Stylommatophora > Arionidae > Ariolimax > Ariolimax columbianus. The sequence goes on along the minus strand of JAVGWX010000005.1, from coordinate 38,731,692 downwards.
CGACTGGTCATGGTAGCGTTCGACCCACGCAACAGGCCTTATTATTATTATTATTTGCTGCATTAAGAGCAGTGACTGACAGTGGGGGGGGGGGGGGGGGGGTGCAACCAGGGATGAGAGAAAGATGCCTAGTCTAACCGTGCTTGTTCTTGTTGACTATAGACTGGATAATGAAGGCTTTAATTGAAGAAGAAAAAACATACTATTATTCAACGGATACTTTTGTCACAATTTAAGGACGTAGACTACACAGATGGTCTGGTACTTCAGTCACACAGTCATAGTTAAATGCAAGAGAAACGACAAGCTGAAAGAACAATCAGCCAAATTAGGTTTGATTATCAACATAGAGAATACCAGGCTTCTTAACTCTCTCTCTCTCTCTTAGGGGATGAGCAGTTGGAATGAGTGGATACCATTACCAATTTGGACAGCACAATATTCACATCAGGAGGTACATATGTAGTTCTCATGACTAGAATTGGAAAGGTAAGAGGTACATTCCTGACCCAAAACAATATATGCAAATCCAGAGTGATAAAGATACACGTCAAAGTTATAATATCCACGGCAGGTTCAAATTGCTGCTGTGATATGGAGCGGAGACATGGAGATTGGCCAAGGCCATACGATAACGATTCCAGTCCTTCGTTAACAGATTATGAAGAATACTGGGCATAAAGTGTCAGGGTATAGAGGAGAAGGGTGAAATATTGGAAAGGAGCCAACAACAGCCACTGGAACAACAAATTAATTGAAGAAAATTGGTCTGGAAAGGACAAACGCAACGGAAGGCACCACCAGTCAGCATAGCTAGACAGGTTCTTTCATGTAAACATCAAAATACGAGAGATAGAGGCTGACATACACATACACGGAGAAGATAATGTGAAAAGGAACTTAGATTCGTTTATTTTCTCTCGGATAGAGGCAGAAAGGCAGTCAAAGACCGTGTATGGTAGCGGGATGTTATCATTGAACTATGTACTGTAAGGAGCTATCGGCTTTGATTGAGTATTAACAATTATTTCGTATCCAAGTACGTCATTTGTGTTTTCTGTTACCCAGTAACATTCCTAGTCGTTTGTGTATGTACTACATGCGTCATGTCGTCCGCAACTCCCAACAGCATTGACCCCACATACTGGCAGTGAATAGTGCCCTAATGCCGACTCTCTATTGAGATCTGGAAGTATTGAATCCGTAATTACTTAGAAACGACGCTTTTCAGCTGGCGCCAGTCACGATTCTCGAGTTTTTACGTTATCTTCCAATTAACCTGTCACCAACTTTCTATGAGCCAGGCAACATCTCTGGATTCGTGAAGTGAGTTTGCATTGAATCATCGACATTTGTGTCACTAAATGTGGCGAACATACGTGACACCTGTCTCTTCAATGGAGACTTGAAAAACGTTACGTTTGACATGTCAGGAGAGGTGTGAATGGAGCTAGTGTCAGTAACCTGCCGAACACAAGAGAGAAAAATCGTTCGTTCGTGAGCGCAAATAGAAACGCCAACTCATGATTCTAGCGGATATTTTGTCCGTGTGTAGAAACAACAACCGTTATGTATATACTACAAAACTACTTATATAAAGGGCCAAACTGGACACTAACATCAATTGACAACAAAAAAACGACAAATCGTAAGAACAAACATCAGACATGAAATTCCTGCCAAAAATATTGGGTGTAAAAAGGATGGACAAGATCAGAAACGATGACTTCAACATACCGGTGGGAGCAGGCCCATTATTAGACTACATCAATAGACATCCCCGCTGAAAAGGTGTGTTCACGTAACATGACTACAACTGCAAAGGTCAAAGGCCGACCACGACAAAGATGGCTCACAAAAATATCTTGAGCGGTAAATACCACTGAACGGTTCACAAAGTATAGATTTTTCGATAGAACTTTTCAAATCATGCCACTGAAAGACAAAACAGGGAACGAGAGAAGAAGAAAGAAGACAGGTTAAACTGCATAAGCCAAGCAATATATAAATATGTCAATCTATAGACCAAAACATACACACTTGTAGCTCTTTTCAATGATAAATTGAACTACCATTTCCAGAATCAGTGCTACAGGAACAACGTTCAAACAATCTACTAATTGCCTAACTATAACTCACAAATGTCAATAAAGTAAATGCGATTAATAAATTATTATCTATCTATCTATCTGTCTGTCTGTCTGTCTCTCTGTCTGTATGTCTGCCTGCCTGTCTGGTTGTCTGTATGTATGGCATGTCTATCTATCTATCTATCTATCTATCTATCTATCTATCTATCTATCTATCTATCTATCTATCTATCTATCTATCTTGCTATATATATATATATATATATATATATATATATATTTAACATAACAACTTTTTATATCAATTTATATAACAACAAAATGTATATTTCACTTTAATTGTCTTTCTTCTTGCCGCGTTGTCTTTTCACTTCTCTGTGTTGTAAGAGCTTCGCTTCACAAAGCGTGAGCTGGCCATTCAGGGTACATTTCCACCTGGGTCGGTCTGCAGCTTCGTCCTCCCAGGATGTCAGGTTCATGTCGAGGGCTTTCATATAACGCTTGCACAAATCTTTGAATCTCAACTGAGCAGGCACAGAAACTAAGAAGACTAACAGACCATGCAATGCAAGAGACTTAATATAGATTTGGAAAAGGGAAAATAAAGCGGAGAAACTTTGCAGAAATAGCTAAAGCAAAGATGAGCGAAGACCCTATGAACACCATAACAACACCAAAGCCCATCCCTACTATACGCTAACCTACCTGGAAGCAGCATATAATTCCGGAGGTGGTAGAAAATATACAAGGTATTGGAAACAAGAACAGCCAGACTGAAAAAGAAAGGAGAGACATGACCTTTAGGTTCATAGCGGAAAACTACCCAAGCATGGACTGGATCCAAGCAAGCACCGACGGTTCTGTAACAAACACAACACAGAATGGAGAGGGAAGGGTATTCTTGAGCATACCAAATGGTAGAAAAATAACATGGTCAGTGGCAACTGGACAATTGTCAAGCAATTTCAGAGCGGAGGCAGAAGCACTGAAGGCTGCAGTAGAAGCAATGCTGACAGGCGAAAGCAATGAAAGCCATATAGTCCTGCTAACAGATGCCTTGGCCGTCGTTACAGCACTCAAAAGCCATAAAAATACTGAACAATGATTTAAGAGCAGTACTCTGTCAACTATTCCAGCAGTCCGCACCAAGAAAGAGTAGTGGTACAGTGGGTCCCATCCCACTGTAACATCCAAGGCAACGAGGAGGCAGACACACTGGCAAAAGAAGGTGCAAGACTACCACAACCAGATTCTAGTGTGACCTACAAAGAGTCCACAAGATTTATTAGGGCCAGATACATGTCAAATGGGAAACAGAACATACTGGCTACACACACAAATTATGCCTACTACCAGCTGAACAGAATAGAGCAGGTCGTTGTCTTCAGACTCCGCACAGGCCACAACAGACTGAGGTACAATCTATTCAATAAATTGAAGATAGGTGGCACTGACGAATGCACCTGTGGCACAGGAAAAATGACCGCTGAACATCTGCTGCAAAACTGCACGACTTACGAGGATCAGAGAGAGCAGATGTGGCCATCACCAGTGGCAACACTAGACAAGCTCTATGGCAGTGTCGACAGCCTCAGGATGACAGCTGCTTTCTTCGAACAAATTCAAGTTGACGTCTGACAGCGTACGAAAAAGAAGAAGAAGAAGAATCTCAACTGTGGTCGGCCGACTGTTCTCGTTCCATTAGCCAACCCGTCCATATACGATATCTTTGAGAATGCGGTCATTTTCCATGCGACGAACATGGCCAAGCCTTCGTAGTTTTCGCTGCCTTAGTAGAGTGTACATGCTTGGAAGACCGGGGCGAGAGTGAAACTGAATTTGTCACTCTGTGCCTCGATGTAATTCCAAGAATGGATTCGCAGACGCGTAGGAGGATGATGTTAAGCATGTGCTCTAGTTTGCCATACGTTGTCCAAATATCGCTGCCATATAGAAGTGTGTTTATAACATATGCATTGAATACCATCATCTTGGTTTTTAATTGTCAGCTTGTGTTGTTTTTCGAAACACGCGTTGTGAGGCGTGCAAATGTAGCTGCATCTTTGCCAATGCGACTGTCTATTTGTGGGTCTAGAGAGAGCTTGTCGTTGATTAGGGATCACAGGTATGTTAATTGATGCACACCTGCCAGTATATAATTATTTATGCTAAGACGGTGTGGCATCTACTACTTCTGGTGCCAGAACATGTTTTTTCTTGAGACATTGTCCGTCCAAAATCGTTGTAAGCCCGGCAGAAGCGATCTATCAATCTCTGAAGTTCCTGCTAACGTTGGGTGACAATTGCAGCATATTCAGCGAAAAGCTTGTCCCTGATGTTGATCTCCCTCATCTTGGTTTTGACCTTGAGCCTTGCAATGGTAAACAGCCTACCATCCGACCCAGTGGGAAGACACATTTCTTCAATTGCGTTACCAAATCCATGTTTCAGTATCAGAGAAAAGACGGATCAAAAGAGTGGCATGCGCTAGAACACATCCCAGCATAACACCACTAACAATGTCAAATGGTTGTGATATGCTGCCTTCAAATTGGACTGTTCATACTCTCGTGGAACGATATTATTAATCCAGTAGTTTGTTTAATCAACCTATTTTAGAGAGGATTTTGAAGAAGCATGCCTACTTACCAAATCAAATGCCTTTGCCAGGTCAATGAAGGCAACATAGAAAGAATGGTTTTGCTCACGTGATATTTCTTGAAGTTGTCGAAGGAAAAAAATAATATCGTTCGTTGATCTTTCATACCTGAATCAACACTGTGATCCCGGGTACACACGCTCAGCCAATTTCTGAAGTCTTGGTATGATAACTCTGGCGAAGACTTTGCCTACAATACTATTCAGAGAGACATCTCGATAGCTATTACTGTCACTTCTATCACATTTGTTTTTGTATAATGATACAAGCTGTGCTTCCTTCTTATCTTGAAGTAGTGTGACCTCTTTCCATCACTGACATAACACCATATACAGCGGTTTCAAAAGTGCATCTTTTCAGCGTTTAATCAAATCAGGTAGGATCCCGTCGCTACCTGGTCTTTCTCCCAGGGCCAATCTGTCAATAGCTTTATTCAGATCTTCTATAGAACGTTCGATGTCAAACTCGTCCATACTGGGATAACTTTTGACAGCATCAAGAGCTGTAGGAATAATTGTATTGACACACAAGTAAAGCTCAGAATAGTGCTCGACCCATCGCTTCAACTGTTTTTTTTCATCTCTTATTTTTTTACCAGTAATGCATTTGAGCGATGCTGTTTTCCAACTCGCATAGCCAATATCTTTCTTTAGACTATCGTACATTTGTTATATGTTCCCTGTTTATGTTGGAGTCTGGATGTTTTCACTAAGCTGTAGCCAATACTCATTTGCACACCTACGAGCTGTTTGTTGCAACTGGCTTCTGGTAGATTTGAAGTTATGGAAACTGATTGTATTTAATCAGAGCAGCGACCTTGGCCTCAATGACAGGTGTCCATATCCTCCGCTTTCGCTTCAAACCAGTCATCTGATTTAACAGTTCTTCTTCCAAATGTAGCAAGTGCAATGTTGTGTATGACATTTTGAAGATGCTGCCAGGTCTCTGTAACAGCAGTGTTATGATGTTGGATACTGAGAGTTTCCTGACAAGCATTGTGAAATCTCTTAATCAGCGCAGGGTCCGACATTCTTCTTGTGTCGATGCGTGGCTTGCCTTTGCATCTGGTGTCATGGAACTATTTTGACTGCAATTTTATTTTACAGCGAACCAAAGAATGATCAATGTCACAGTCTGTACTATGGTAAGTGCGCGCCAGGAGCACATACTTAAGGAGAGATCTTCTGACAAGAATTAAATCCAGCTGATGCTGATGCTTTGATCGGGGGTGCATCCACAATACCTTATATTGGGGTTTGGTCTGAAAATAAAAGTTGGTCACAGGAAGTTCATGGAAGGCACAGAGCTCTAGTAGCCGCTGGCCATTTCCATTAATGTGTCCAACTCCAAACTTGCCAAGACACGAATGCCACGAGTCGTGATCAGCGCCCACTCTAGCATTGAAATCACTTAGTAGAACAAGCTGTTCTTGACTATGGATGCTTTTAATGATCGCTGATAAATCATCATAGAAAGCATCTTTGACTTCAGGTGTGGAGCACAACGTAGGTGCATTTACACTGACAAGGGTGACGGGACCTACTGTGGTATGGAGACGAAGCGTAAACAGGAGTTCTGAACCATTCTCACCTGGTTCAACCATATGTAATAGAGACTTTCTAACTGCAAAGCCTACACCATACTCTCTCTTTTCGATGGATTCTTTTCTCTAGCAGTAAAATAAGTAGTCTTTCTCACTTATTATCCCCGAGCCCACTCACCGAGTTTCTTGAGTGCTACAATGTCCACGTCCAGTCTTTTCAGTTCATCATTAAATACATTGATTACACGTGTCATTCTGGCATCGTTTAAGTCGTGCAGGTTATCATTTATTTTTCATCCAATTCGAAAGACCACCATATTGTTTTGTATATATATATATATATATATATATATATATATATATATATCCGTATATCTATCTATCTATCTATCTATCTATCTATCTATCTATCTATCTATCTATCTATCTATCTATCTATCTATCTATCTATCTATCTATCTATCTGTCTGTCTGTCTGTCTGTCTGTCTGTCTGTCTGTCTATATGACTGGCTGACGACATGTCTGTTGTCTGTCTGTCTGCCTGCCTGTCTGTGTGTACATCTGTCTGTCTACCGATTTATTTACACATCTGTCCGTCTATTTATATATCCGTCTGTCCGTTTTTCTGTTATTCTGTCAATAGCCCGTTTACCTGTATGTATGTCTGTCTGTCTACTGCCTGTAGACATGCATGACCATAGATGTGTCTCTTTGTCATTAAAAGCAGCTATATAATCTCCCCATGCTTACATACAGATAGGTAAACCAAAAAAGACTCATCTCAGAACGAACATAAAGAAGGGCTCAAATGTGGGTACACTAAACAAGAAATTTAAAAATGTGCTATTACTATGTTGGAATTGTTAACACACATACAACTGGACAGCACTTGTTTCTGCATCATGAGCCGTGTTTGGTATTGAAAGAACATAGTTTTTGCCTCGTTCAACACGTCTACAGGAAGTAAACCGCACATCAATACGCCATGTTACACTCGTCTGAGCTCTCTTATCAGGTCTTATTGATCGCGATCATGCCCAACAAGAACTCTCCTCTGTAAGAGTTTCGACAAACAGCTAAATAGAAGGCCACACATAACTTATGGCTTTTGTTTTTTGCACTGTAATATGAACTTACTTGGTACAGAAAGTTAGTCTGTTAGGAAATATTGATATACATGTTTTCATGTAGTTGAATTTTCCATATATGTTTACATCTCTTTGGCGTATTGATTTTTCAGGTCCAAGACCAACCAATTCAGTAGCGTCTTTGGAAGTGTCTGATAGGAATGCATTTTTTCAATTCCTTTTTCTAAATCGGGTGGGTCTCGATAAGACAAAAGTGATTGTTTACACACACACACACACCCACACACACGCACACGCACACGCGTACGCACACGCACTCACACACACATATACACACATATACACATACACACATACACACACATACATACACACATACACAAACACATACATACACACATACATGCACACATACATGCACACATACATACACACATACACACACATACATACACATATATACATACACATATATACATATACACATACATACACACATACATACACACACACACACATCTACAGACACTGCGCAAACACCTACATACACACAGTTGCCTACACACACACTCACACACATACATACACACAGTATCATACACACACACACTCACACACACACATACTCACATACATACATACACTCATGTAAATGCACATGCATACATACATGCGCACATGCATACACACACACGCGTATATATATATATATATATATATATATACCTATATATATATATATATATATATATATATATATATATATATATATATACCTATATATATATGTTATGTGATCAAATGAAACCAGATCTAACTGCACCAAATGAATATTCGTTCGATGCGCAAAATGACGTCACTTCAGATGTAAACAGCAGACTACAATCGTCAAGTTCGCAAAATTGCATTTATCTCCTACTCATAGTTCTCTCAGCAGACCGTCAAAAAAATGGCGGGTGTGATTCGGAATCCGGCCAGAGTTGATAACCGAGCGGTGACTCGGTTTCTAATAGCTGAAGGATATCGACCATTTGACATTCATCGCATAATTCAGACAGTGAATGGTGATAACATTGTGTCGAAGACAACAGTTAAGAACTGGACAACGATGTTTGAAGAAGGACGTGATTTAAAAAATGAGATCTTACGAGACCTGATCAGGCGTAAATTGTTGCGACAGAAAATGCCATCGCAGGTGGAACATCGCCGGAACTTACATTCGCCACACTACTATCTGTTTGCCGCAATGCTCTCCAAGCTGTCTTCATCTATCTGACAGCATCTTGTAGTTCCCTTCATGCTGTCATTTAATCGCTTTTAAAGGCGACCTTTTCGACAGCGTTACCTAAGCTCACCATACATAAGTCTCTTCGGCAGTCTTGTGTCTGAAATGCTCGCAAGGTGCCCAGTCCATCAATGCTGTGCCTGTTGCAGCGATGCATGTATGCTTGGCATGTCTGCTCCTTTCAGGTCATCAGTGTCAAGGACATGGTCCTGCAAAGGGATGTGTCAGGGACATGGTCCTGCCAAGGGATGTGTCAGGGACATGGTCCTGCCAAGGGATGTGTCAGGGACATGGTCCTGCCAAGGGATGTGTCAGGGACATGGTCCTGCCAAGGGATGTGTCATGGACATGGTCCTGCCAAGGGATGTGTCAGGGATATGGTTCTGCCAAGGGATGTGTCAGGGATATGGTTCTGCCAAGGGATGTGTCAGGGACATGGTCCTGCCAATGGATGCGGAGTATGCGTTACAGGCTGGTTGTGTGGAAATGATCCAATCCTTTTGTCTATCTCGCAGAAACAATCCAGCTCTTGCATGCGTATAATAGGGTTGGGAGGATAGCAGCTTGGTAGACTTTGGGCTTTGTCTGGGCCCTAATGCCCCGGCGCTCCCATCCCCCCGCGCACATTCTGCAAAAGCATGCACTGGCTTTCATTACTCTACTTGCCACCTTGTCGTATAGATTGACGTGTACATTTCGCTACAGTGTACTGCCCATGTACGTAAACTTGTACTCATCTCTCAGATGCATACAGGAATACATGCATACATACATACACACATGCAGACGTATATCCAAAGGCAAATGATTTTTCCGTCCATCGTAGACGATGATGGCATAATTAATTTTGCTAGCGCTATTTTTAGTAAGGATTAACTGCGCTAATGTGTATCCTCACTCTCTCGTCTCGAGCCACCCGACCCCAGCGGCAAGTCAAGGACAAGACGACTAGGGGCCGGTTACGAGATGCAGTGGACTCCGCATTAAGCACCCGTGAAAAAAACGGCGGAGTTCGTAGTCCAACCAACACCACCTGATCACGAGGCCGACGGCTTAACTACTTCGCCACGGAATCCCCATTAAGATACAAATACATATATATATATATATATACATACATTCATACATACATGCACACATACATAGGTACACGGATGCATATTTACTTATATGATACATGCACGCATGCATCCACACATATTTGCACACACACACATACACACACACACACACATACATACATACATACATACATAATTACATACATACACACATCCATCCATCCATACATACATACATAGATACATACATACATACATACATACATACATACATACATACATACATACATACATACATACATACACACATACATACATACATATACACATCCATCCATACATACATACATACATACATACCTTTACAATATCGCAATGCTACCATTGAATACCAAAATCGTTAATCGAGTGATGCGGTAGCCGAGTTCAATGGCTTCTCACGCAAGCGATCAGGGTTCAATCCACAGTCGTCGTGGATTGTTCTCTGACTGCATATCGGCCTTTGTGGTCGACACATCTTCATAAATTCGGAAGAAATGCGAACGGCGCGATAGTGACCACATCACCCGTTATTTACCGTGGCTCTCTAAATAATGTGGCCCATATTTCCCCATACGTCTCAATGCGAATTCAACTCACTTCAACTGCCAGCTCCCCATCGACGATTGACTGCATGGATCTCCAGTTTATCTCTTGCTGTAATGGCGCAATCTGACATGTATTTTCCAGTCCATCTTTGATGTTATCCACCCACTTGAAACGCTGTCTGCCTCTCGAAAGACTGCCTTCCACCATACCACCCTATCCACTTGTATGTCTTGGTATATCGCCAAAATAACTCTGATTTCGGTCATTAATTCTCTCTCTTTTCACACCCAACATTGTTAGAACCTCAACATGTGATATCTTCTCTTTTCAAGATCTACGACCTAGTCTTCTATCATTTCGCCATTTCAAAGGTTTCAATATTATTTTCCAACTAGTTATTACGTGTCCATGTTTTTTTTTCTGCCATAAAGTAGTGACAAGTAAATATAACACCTGTCAATACACATTTTCCATTTATGGTTTATGTGTTTGGATGCCAGTATGTGTCGCATGCTGCTGAATACCATTTTGGACATACCTATTCTCTTTCTGATACTTTCAGTATCAATTATAATGTTTACTGTAATGCCATTTGTATGAACTTGTGACGAAAGAGTGAAATTGGATAATCAGAAAGCCCTTACCATTTAAGTGGGTATAAAACAAGATACATTATATGCTATTGAATTTTTTTAAAATCGAATAAAGTGTTGTTTAACATCTTCCAGTCTACCTCGTCAATTTCCTCAACCAGATGACGAAGACATGCACGAGGTGCTCCAATGGCTGATTACTTTTCTATGACAGCAAATGAAACGACGACTTGAAAGGCTTTGCGTAATAGTAATTGTACAGGTCAAATATAGTGGAAAGCTTCAGAGGAAGAACAGCAATCACGATTAACAGATAAACATAACATTAGAAAGTATCGATGGAAATTGAGCTCATAAACTCGTTAATGGTAGTGTAATTTCATGTCATAAACTCGTTAATGTAATTTCATGCGGCTGTGATTTAATCACAGCTACAAGCGTTCTCATTTTCACATTGCAAAGACTACTCTAGCGAGTTGTGCAGTAAATTACAGAAACTGAGAATAGTAGAAAACGGTTAAATAATTCATATGGAATTCTCTTTGGAATTGAATAAAATATAAATAAAAAATGTTCCAAAATATTAAGTACACGGCACGGGTGTTCTTGAGATACAATGCTTTTTTTGTTATATAGGTCAAATTCGCAGATACAAATAAGAGATTTGTAAAAATAATCGTCTCATATAGCAAAGGATGAAATACAGCAAAAACAGTAGAAAGTTTCAGAAGCTGAAAAGACAGAAGATATGTAAGAAATGTTGATGAAGAAAGACTGAACAAAGAAGAAGAAATATCAGGAAAAAAAGAAGAAGAAAAGTAGGCAGAAAAAGATTAGTAAAAATAAAGATTATTAGAAATTAAAAAAAGGAAAAAAAGAAGAGGAATAGAAAAAAAAGTTTGCAGAAGAGGAATAGTGATAAGAAAAATAATCAGAAGAATCAGATGAAGAAAGATGACGAAGACGAAAAAGGAAAATTGATGGAGTTATCCACAACAAGGAAAAGGAAGAAAATGTTGAGTATAAGGGAGGTGGAGAGGATAATAATGAACAGAGAAGAAGAAACTATCTTTTAGCAAATAAAACACAAAGAAACAAAATGAAAAGTAGCAGATACACATGCTAAACAGACAATCGACAAGACCAAAATATCATTGCAAATGAAAATTGATAAATAGAAAACATTGAACAACCACTGCAACTAAGAACAACATGTAGAATTAATAACTTCAGGTATGCGGAAAAAGAGAATATGGAATATTTGAAGTAGAAACATAGATAAAGGACATGCCATACTACCTACTTTTTCTCTTCTTACCTCACACTCTGTTTCAATTTACTCTGTTCAACAATCACACTCTTACACAACTTTCATAAGCGCCATCAGGGTGAGGCCCTTCTGTTGCACTTTGGTTGGGTTGACCTCTGAGAGCTCTCTAGCTAGCACAGTTACATGCAGACGCACACATGCATCCAAACACTGGTTAATATTTCCTGATATCATATAAAGGCCGTGGCCCAGGATGGAAGGTGACGTGCCTACACCAGTATATTACAGAGATGCAAACACTTCAAGTAAACAAAAACAAAAATTGGACAAAACTTAGATCTATCCAGGGAAGTTATCACAGATAAAGATGACGAACTGTTTGGAATAGAAAAGACAAACTACAGAATGGAACAGAAAAAAAGTAACTTAAATGTAGAAATAGCACAGTAAGAACGAAAAACAACATAAATCAATCTCAAGAAATCGCGATGTTTCTATCGTGAAAAGTCCGTAATTGCCTTCCGTGTCAGACAATGTCCAAGTGAATCATCTGTGTGCACTTGCCCGGCTCAGTGTTTTATTTAACCTTTACTTTACAAACTTCTACGGGTTTGTCAACAGCTCGTATAAGAGAATCCGTTTATTTGCTTCCTCTATTTGTTGCAACTATGGAACACAATACGGCTTCCAGTTGTCATTTAAGATTACTTCCGCTAAAGGATACTTTCTAAGGATTTCACAAATTAAAATAACAAGCACGCTGAACAATATAGAAACAATATATACGAGTACAAAGGACACCCACATGAATATTACAGCAATAACGATATTATTCTGAAATTTATTGTATACTTAAAAGTAAATATTACAGCTTGCTATCAGGAAACATATGTGGAGAGGGAAGGACTTTGCGCAGTCAGTTTGGAGATCCGGTTTTATAGTTCTGCGCTGCCAATTACCGTATTTTCCCAAATATAAGACAACTTGAGAACAAGACGACTCCTATTTTATTAAAATTTAGTGGGGGAAAAAAAATATTTATTAATGTTTAAAGTAGTCAATATTTAGTCACTAGACAACGATTCGTATCTTATAATTAAATGTAAATTACTAGTTCTTTACTGGAGGGAAGACGAACGTCTGGTCAGACACAACCTACTGATCGGACATGCTATCAAGGTCAGGCACAACATACTGATCGGACATGCTATCAGGGTCAGGCACAACCTACTGATCGGACATGTTAGTCAGGGTCAGGCACAACATACTGATCGGATATGTTAGTCAGGGTCAGGCACAACATACTGATCGGACATGCTATCATAGTCAGGCCCAACATACTGATCGGACATGTTAGTCAGGGTCAGGCACAACATACTGATCCGACATGCTATCAGGGTCAGGCACAACATACTGATCGGACATTCTATCAGGGTCAGGCACAACATGCTGATCAGATATGCCTTGAGGATCAGCACAACATACTAATCAGACATGCTATCAATGTAAGGCACAACATACTGATCAGACATGTTAATCAAGGTCAGACAAAATATACTGGTCAAGACCTTGCACAGCACAACCGCCTGGAGGTCCCCGGTCCACCTTCATCAGCCCGCTCAGAATGTGATGAAAGATTCTACAACCAGCCACTTATGTTCTTTTCAGGTCGCACAATTGAGTAAACCTATCCATTGTGCGCATTCGAAAAAAAAAAAAAAAAATAAGTAGCTCTTTACTATTATGTATAATTTATAAGTTTCAATATTTTTAGAAAGCTTTAACACCGATCCTGCCATGTCAGTTTGAATTATACGATTTAAGTATGTTATCTTGAAATATGCGATCGCCTATTTTTGAGACTGGTGGAGGGGGAAGCGTAAATTAGAGCAAGGTAGACTCGCAGCCTGTCAGACAATCAGACATGAGGAGAAATATTTACCTGATGATCCACAGGAAAATAAATTGCGGTGTCTCCACCGAGGATGTGAACCCGCGACCTCCAGCACCCGACGCGATACCTTACCACGAGACCACTGGGTCCCCGCATTATATCATTACTGCTATAAATCACATGAAAGTGTCGTATACAAAATTAAAACAAAATTATTGTAGGTCTACAACCGCGTAGACATCACATATTACAATCTAAATTTAACTAAGAGATTCGTTATTTGATCGCTGCATTTTACCATCGTTTTAACAATTTCAAGTTTTTAATTCTATTTTAAAATTACTATTGCGGCCAATTTGCCATGCAGTCATTAGCACAATACATCGTAATAGATGAATATAGCACATACAATATTTCACCATGAAAATAATGCTAAAATGACCACAAAAGAGCCGTTTGTGATACAATTTAAACAAGTACTTGCCTGTTCTTTGTACCATAAACACATTTACCAGTATTTTACAATATGGAAATGCTGACCTTGCATCGACATGTTAGTTCATACACGAATATAAGACGACCACCCTATTTTCCTTGAACGAAAACTGAAAATACCAAATTGTATATCCTGGTAAATATGGTACTTCACTTTCTTTCCTGTTATTTGTTTTGTATGTTACTCCTGATATAAAGTACTATGCCCACGCCTGAATGGCTACGCTCTCGACTCGCTCCGGTGTTTATGCCGTTGTCTGATGCTTGCTAGATTCTATTCGGATTATATTTTACAATTCCTTCACCAGGTGGTAAAAAGAACTTTATTCTGTGGAATTGATGTGCTTTCAATGTGTTATCCTGGTTTGTTATGCTGCATTTCGCTACATTTTATACCTGGCTTACATTGTTGGAAATCCGTCCAAGATGGCATTCGTCGTTCCGCTTGACTGCACCCATAATTTATTCCAGGCTATCACTGCTCGGACTGAAGCCGCCTTCCTCCTGTCTCCCTTTATAAGAGGTTACACGATACCTCTCCCAACCTCGTATTATCAGGACAGCAAGGGTAAGCTGAGGTGGACACAATCCATAGGTCTCAGGGGCGGAACACGATAAAAACATGGAGTCGGACACGGACAGACACAGACAGCCTGACACAAACATTAGTATAACATATACTCCACGTTGCTCACACTCCAAGGCAGCGGACTAAGCAGTTCCGACAGGGAAGTCTGTAGAGATTCCGGTCGACACGCTACGCATGAACATTGCCTAAGCAGTTGGACATGTTAGTGGCCATTCGACGCAACTGGCCTTTGATGCCTAAGCGAACATTTTTGTGTTACTCGAGTACAGCTATATACTTGTCTTGTGATTGTTGTTACATACTAAAAACCATTGTTTTGAACGATCTGCCTCGAAGTTTCCACATAGTTCCTTTCTTACTGCTTTCCTTAATTGAAACATTAATGTTTATTGTTTGTCTACCTGTGGCACAAACACGTAAACTGGAAAGTAAGTGAGTACGAAAATGCGCCTAGATTGAACTTGGACTGTATTTCATATCTTCAAGATTTGAATGACGAAAGACTACCCCAGTTGTGACTGACTTAGTAATAAAATAAATCATCTCTCTCTTCTGGTAAGTTGCTTCCGTCAGCAGAGCTTCGGCGTTCGAATTACGGGCTGTCCATTATGTCACTTTTTTGTGTGTTCTTTATGTATGTTACTCAAATACGGATACATACTTGTCTTGTGATCGTTGTTACGAGCAAACATTACTTTTCAAATGGCAAGCAACATTACACACGGGAAAGCCAAGAAGAGGTTGCAAGTAGGGTATCTATATATAAATTAGCACAGCCAACACATGGCCTACTTTAGATCGGCCGTCTGATTCACCAGGAAAACCCCTTTAAACGTCACATAACACCACCCAATAAAAAAACGAAACTCATATTGAGCCAAGGTTTATAATCAATACACGCTCCACGCAGAGAAATAAACTAGATTCATTGTACAAAACATAACACATCTTTTCACATAATCCTGTTATGAAACTAACTGCATATCCATCTTTGTTTTCCAGACACGCTATGATAGCTGCACTGATAGTTGACAAATGCAAGTTCAATTATTTAGTTAGCTTTGGAATGTGACGTTTCAAAGGAATTTATCTGCGAAGGCCTGTATCTACAGTGGGCTGTGGCCAGCGTCTATATAAGCACTACCATACACAGGCTCCGTCCACTGCACAATAATACCGTATACATCACAACTCAGAAGAGGGACCTTATGGGCGATACAGACAGAAGTAACACTTAGACGATTGAATTGTTTCTGCCAGTGCTCAATGTTACACGTTCTTCTCTGCGACCCTGTTAGAGTTTCACATGCCTATCGGCTACACCATTCACATGAGAAAAAGCATACTTTGTATTTCCCAACAGCAAAGCAATAAACAATGTCACAACCTTAAGGTTACAACATAGATGCCAGCTTCTTCTTTTTATTCTTCATCCTCTTCTGGCTGCATTCTTTGTGCTGGTCTCACCATGTCGCTGTCATGGATCGCTTTATGAGTGTCTTTCTTCTTTATAGTTCAATGGATGGAGTGTTTGCGCGCCGCCAGTCCTGCCTTCTCCGAGCTCATCTGCCTTCTTCTTACCAGATGCCTCAGTGGACTGGACTGCAATTTAGGACTAAATATATTGCATTTCTTCACTTGTACTTTGGGGGAAGGGGGGAGGGGGGAAATTGCAGCAAATCGATGTTATTGTGTATTTCTTGTGATAGTATATCTTGTCTGCGCTTGAGATAGCTTGGAATATCCTCTGTTAGAATTTGTCGCCAGTGATCGTAACCTCGTTATGTCATGACTCGACTACATTGCATCAGTAAATGATATAGTACTGTCCGGGGTGTAATGTAAATGATAAGCCGATGCAATACAACGCAATGCTTATACGTAAACACAACAATGGTTACCTATGTAGGCAATGCACACTGAGTCGTTAATGTATTCAACAGTATTTTCGTTAGAATGCCAGGTATGCCTTCCAACTATTCGCTTATCCAGACTAAACTAATGCAGACTGTTTTTTCTTCTTCTTCTTCATCGTACGCAGTCAGACAGTAACCATTATTTTTTCGAAAAAAGCGGCGGTCATCCATAGAGCTTGTCTTGTGGTTCCACTGGTGATGGTCACATCTGCTCTCTCTGATCCTCGTATGTCGGGCAGTTCTGCAGCAAATGCTCAGCGGTCATTTTCCCGGTACCACACGGGCATTCGTCCAAACCACTTATCTTCAATTTGTTGAATAGGTGGTACCTCAGTCTATTGTGGCCAGTGCGAAGTCTTCTTCTTCGTACGCTGTTTACATCGATGTTTACGTTGCACTGTTTTATTTTGTTAAACATGTGGCTCAGTGCATCCGATTTCAACAGGCGTTTCTGTAGGGTTACCCTCCTTAGCCTTTGGCTGTCCCCACCCTAACTGCAAGGCAGCATTTGTTTTTGGTCAGAATTGTCTCTCTTAGGAAGTTGTATTGCAGGACTATCGAGTCTTCCCTACTCGTGTCTATAGGGTTTGGCAATGATATGATGGACTATGTACTAGTTTGTACTATCCCGGAAGAGAGGCAGTCCAGTGTGACTTTGTCCCAGGATCGTCATGTCCTGCCAAAAACGTAGCATATGCATGTGAGTGAGGTATCTCTTTGCTCCCTTTATTTTCTCGGCTCATCTGCAGTGATGGTACGCCTAGCATTCCCCGCCACCCGGGAGGTTGTTACAATAGGGCAGGAGGTGCAATGTCCGCTTGACTGCATCTCTTCTGCGTCCATTGGGATGACTGATAGCAGACAGAGGCAAAGAGCGAGGCAGGAGTGCATTTTACCAGGTGCATTTCTGCGGCTCGACCGGGCCGGGCTGAGACGCAAGTCACAGCCATGTCGTAGCCTCCCATCACAGCGGTGCTGAGATTTAGCGCGGGATTCTGGCTTAGAGGCGTTCAGCCGTAGTCCCTCAGATGTTAGCTTATCAGCCAACCACGTGGACCAAATGTCAGCGACCTGTGATTCCTCTCGAAATAGTGCATTTGACCAGGGGACAAGCCTGGTCATTGCACGGAGATGTTGTTCGCCTGGTGTGCGGACATATCTCATGGTCAAGGGTTGAGTCTCAGCGGTTCGCAGTGAGGTAGCTGATCTACTGCTTAGGGCATCCCGACCGAGAACTAAGTCTTCTACAAATGGTTTCATACCTCATCGCCGTATGGGGTGAATATCGAGCAGCTTCCCGCCCGCTTTGATCGGCGGACGGCAGAGACCTCATTCTGCGGCTCGACCGCCTCCAAACCGGTTGTAGCTCTCTGCCCGCGGAAAGTGCACGCAGCGGAGCCCGGCTCGGCACCGCGGTCGGTTCCCAGGGATCCCGAACCGCGGCAGCCCCGGGCCGCCCGCCGCGCTGAATTCCGCTGACCGACTTTGCGGATCCACCCGTTTACCTCTGGGCGGTTTCACGTACTCTTGAACTCTCTCTTCAAAGTTCTTTTCAACTTTCCCTCACGGTACTTGTCCGCTATCGGACTCGTGCCAGTATTTAGCCTTAGATGGAGTTTACCACCCGCTTTGGGCTGCATTCCCAAACAACCCGACTCCTGAGACGCTCGCGGCCGCACAGAGAGGCACCTGCAAAGGCCTTACACCCGCTCTGGGTGAAGCACCGATCAGGAGGACTTCGGTGCACTCTGATGCGACTGGTGGCGTCCCACACACCACAGTTCTCGTCAGCGTGACACTGAGGGATTTGGTGCTAGTTATATGCTTAAATTCAGCGGGTAATCTCGTCCGATCTGAGGTCGGAGTAAAAATGTTTCAAAAACAAACGGCGACCTTAAGATATGCTCCAAATCCACACGCCACATCTCACCGAGCTGTCGTGTTAGACAAGGCTCGACTTTGCCAAGTACCACAATCCGAGTCCTGCCGGACTGCTGCGGCGTCGGTAGCGTGAGGCGTGCGATTTAAGACCCCCCCCCCCCCCCCCTTGCGAACAGCCAGCCAGCCTGGGACGATACGAGAGCAGTAACGCTCTGGCTGCTGCTGCTGATGCGACAGAAGGCGACCAGGAGATAGCGGACGGCGCAGCGTGCACTTGAGGCCACGGGAACCACCGGGTGAACGGCGATTCGCGAAGGCCCAAAGCGCTTCCTCGGTGACCGTCCCATCCGCAGGCGCCTACACCACGCTCAAGAGCAGAGCGGAAGAGAGGAGCGCGGAGAGCCGGTAACTTGTTGTACACGTAGGAAGCGATTGCTGTAGACTCGCCGACCCTCAGACGGGCGTGGCCTCGGGATGGACCCGAGGCCACCATATGCGTTCAAGGTGTCGATGTTCAATGTGTTCTGCAATTCACATTAATTCACGCAGCTGACTGCGCTCTTCATCGACGCACAAGTTATTTTGCAAATTTTCGTTTTCCCACCACCCGTTTGACAAACCAGTAGAAGAAAGGCACAGTATATCAATGTGTTGCGATGATGTGAAAAGGTAATAGTGGACAAGAGAAGGCAGGGGCGGGTCCGACCAAGAGCGAGTCGGGCCTCTTTAAGCCTCGCGGCCCGAGCAAGCCGGGAGCTACCGCGCCCAGTCATGACTGGACGCTCATGTACCTCCAAGCACATCACCTTCTCCCTTCGGCACGGCGAAGTTAGCAAAAAAACCACCGGGGCGGCGACGCACAACGCCTGCTTAACCCCCCCCCCCCCCTCACCTGGTGATGGGAGGCAGCAGTCGCCCTCGTCGCGCTTTCAACCTAGACGACCCGGCGAGCTATGGGGAGCTGAAACCGTCACCGTGGGTCGTATCGAGGACTTGTGTGGTGTTTAGGTACCCCGAAACATGCGTAACGGACAATCGGGCAGGGGCGACGCTTCAAACGCTCCCCCGAGCCCGACATAGCTTCGTCTGCGTTCAATCAATCAGCTTTTCTCCTCTCGTCTAAATCCGTCCTCATTACAGAGTAGGGATGAAAGGCTAGGTGAAAAAGAGAGACCAATAATGATCCTTCCGCAGGTTCACCTATGGAAACCTTGTTACGACTTTTACTTTCTTCAAGCGATCGAGTTCGAGCTTCTTCTCGGCAAACGGTGCCGGCACATGCGCACAAGACCGAGACCAATCCGAGGCCCTCACTGAACCGCTCAATCGATAGTAGCGACGGGCGGTGTGTACAAAGGGCAGGGACGTAATCAACGCGAGCTTATGACTCGCGCTTACTGGGAATTCCACGTTCATGGGGAAGAATTACAAGCCCCAATCCCTAGCACGAAGGAGATTCAACGGGTATCCCAACCCTTTCGGGCCAGGGAGGCATACACGCTGATTCCTTCAGTGGAGCGCGCGTGCGGCCCCAGACATCTAAGGGCATCACAGACCTGTTATTGCTCTATCTCGTGTGGCTAAACGCCACTCGTCCCTCTAAGAAGTTGCGCCGGCGCATCGAGGAACCGGCGAACTATTTAATAGGCTAGAGTCTCGTTCGTTATCGGAATTAACCAGACAAATCTCTCCACCAACTAAGAACGGCCATGCAGCACCACCCACCGAATCAAGAAAAAGCAATCAATCTGTCAATCCTTACAGTGTCCGGACCGGGTGAGTTTTCCCGTGTTGAGTCAAATTAAGCTGCAGGCTCCACTCCTGGTGGTGCCCTTCCGTCAATTCCTTTAAGTTTCAGATTTGCAACCATACTTCCCCCAGAGCCCAAACACTTTGGTTTCCCGGACGCTGCCCGCAGAGTCATCGAAGCAACTCCTGCGGATCGCTAGTCGGCATCGTTTATGGTGAGAAATACGACGGTATCTGATCGTCTTCGCGCCTCTGACTTTCGTTCTTTATTAATGAAAACATTTTTGACAAATGCTTTCGCAGTAGCTTGTCTTGCGGCGATCCAAGAATTTCACCTCTAACGCCGCAATACGAATTTCCCTGTTTGTCCCTGTTAATCATTACCTCCAGTTCCGAAAACCAACAAAATAGAACCGAGGTCCTATTCCATTATTCCATGCACCATTATTCAGGCAGCCGAGGCCTGCTTTGAACACTCTAATTTTTTTCAAAGTAAACGCGCCGGCCACCCAGGACTCTCAGCGAAGAGCACCCGTGGGAGAGAGCCGGCAGACGGTAGGGCAGGAGACAACGGGCAGTGAACCGGCGCTAGCCGGACCGCCCGCCTGCGCCTGAGATCCAACTACGAGCTTTTTAACTGCACCAACTTTAATATACGCTATTGGAGCTGGAATTACCGTGGCTGCTGGCACCAGACATGCCCTCCAATAGATCCTCGTTAAAGAGTTTAAAGTCTACTCATTCCATTTACGGGGCTTCGAAAGAGTCCAGTATTGTTATTTTTCGTCACTACCTCCCCGTGCCGGGAGTGGGTAAGTTGCGCGCCTGCTGCCTTCCTTGGATGTGGTAGCCATTTCTCATGCTCCCTCTCCGGAATCGAACCATGATTCCCCGTTACCCGTTACAAACATGGAAGGCATGTCACGTACCATCGACATTTGATAGGGCAGACATTTGAAAGATGCGTCGCAGGCACATGAGGCCATGCGATCAGCACAAAGTTATCCAGAGTCACCAGTGGGGACGCCGCAACCCCGCGAGGGGAAACAACGATTGGTTTTGAACTAATAAAAGCCCTCTTTCCGCGAGGGTCGGAGCTTGGTAAGCATGTCTTAGCTCTAGAATTGCCACAGTTATCCAAGTAGGATCGTGTCATCTAAGGAACCTCGACTGATTTAATGAGCCATTCGCGGTTTCACCGTGAGACAGTGTGAACTTAGACATGCATGGCTTAATCTTTGAGACAAGCATATGAGTACTGGCAGGATCAACTAGATATATGTCGGAGACGTACGTACCGCACACACCGGTCGGCGGAGGACGTTTGTGGGTTAAAAGCCTTACTGGGACGGCCGAAGGGACCGACTGACGAACGGACGGTCGGTTGTTCCCCCCGTCCCTCACTCCGTCGACCTAGGGCAACCTGACAGGGGCCTTTACACGCACAAGACGATCGACCGACCGGGCTCGCTCGAGTAGGGATGGCAGGGCTCTGTGCAGAACGGATTCCAACGACCCCGGCGATGAATTTCACTGGGACTAGAGAGAATTTGGCCTGCCGGCCTGCCCTTCTCCCGGGGGTTGGTCCCCGGGAGAACACAGGGCCTTTAGGCACGATTCCTGCTTTCCATTTGCCGGTCACAAGCTCTTTGCGAAAGTATGACCACCAGCGAGACGAACTGTCGAGCTCTGCTATAAGCCTTAGATAAATCACCACCGACTGACAACGTTTCTCGATACGGACCAGAGCAGCGCATCTCGGCGGAGGAGACGCCAAAAAAAACGCATCCCGATACCTCTATGGAGAAAGGCGGGCAAGCGTTTTCCGCAAGCCCGCGCTATCGCCCCGCCTGGCGGGACTGAGATCACTTTACGAACACTGGTTGAAATTGAATCGCGGCGGCGAGACAACTACCTCAGATAGTGCGAAGTCTGAAGACAACGACCTGCTCTCTTCTGTTCAACTGGTAATAAGGCAACGTTTTTGGATCAGTTTCCCATTTGGTCATGTATCTGGCTTTAATAAGCTGTTTTGACTCTTCGTACGTCATACTAGTATATGTTTGTGGTAGTCTTGCACCTTCTTTTGCCAGTATGTCTGCCTCCTCGTTGCCTTGGATGTTGCAGTGTGATGGGACCCACTGTACCACTACCCTTTTTGGTGCGGACTACTGGCATAGTTGACAGAGAACTGCTCTTAAGTCATTAAGCTCAGTGTTTTTCTGGCTTTTTAGCGCTGTGACTACGGCGAGAGCATCTGTAATCAGGACTATATGGCTTTCATTTTCTTTATGTGTCACCATTTCTTCCACTGCCGCCCTCAGTGCCTCTGCCTCCGCTCTGAAATTGCTTGTGTACTTACCAGTAGCGAATGACAGTGTTATTTTTCTGCCATTTGGTAGGTTCAGGAATGCTCCTGCCCCTCCGTTCTTTGTAGTGTTTGTTACAGAACCGTCGGTGTATGCATGGTTCCAGTCCATGCTTGGGTAGTTTTTCGATATAAAGCGTAGGGTAGTATCTCTCCTTTCTTTTTCAGTCTGGCAATTTTTGTTTCCAATACCTGGTATATTTTCTACCACCTCTGGAAATATATCCTGCCTCCAGGAAGGTTTTCGTACAGTAGTGATGGGCTTTGGTGTCGTTAGTGCGTTTATGGGATCTTCGTGCATCTTTGCTTTGGCTATTTCTGCAAAGTTTCTCCGCTTTAGTTTCCCATTTCCCAAATTGTTTAGTCTCTGGTGCATTGGATGGTCAGTCAGTCTTCGGAGTTTCTCTGACTGCAGCTGGGTTCTGCAGTCTCTTCTATCGGTCATGGATTGCAGTTTTGTAATCTTTTCAAGTTCTACAATTGGCGTTGACTTCATGCCTCCTGTTATAACTCTCATGGCTTGGTTTTGAATTTTGCTAACGTTATCGAAGTTCGCCTTTGCTGCTGTTGTCCATTCCGCAATGCCATACTCGAGAACTGGTCTCACTCTTCCAGTGTACAGTTTCTTTAGTATACTTTCGTCTGCTCCCCAGCTTGTACCAGCAAGTTTCCTCATGATTTCCATTCTTTCTTTGGCTCTCATTCGGTTTCTCTCGATCTGACTTTTCCATGTCATGCGCCGATCAAATGTGACTCCCAGATAGTTTGGGTTGTCGTTTGGTGCAGGAATTTGCCATTTAGACTTAATTTGGTGTTTTGATGTTTGTTTGAGAGCGATAATATTGTACATGTCGTTTTCTCCTCGTTTATTTTGACCAGCCATGAGTTCGCCCACTCTTCCAGCGATGTTAGGGCCTGCTGCATCCGATTTCTTGCTATGGTGAGATTTTTTTCTGAGGTCCACATAGCCAGATCGGCAGACTGTTTCAAGGGCCATAGCTTGGAACGTGAATTGTGTCTATGTCAGACCTGGATTACTGGTCCTGATTCAAGAAGCTAAGCCAGCTATGAGTCTCTGAATGCTGGCATCACATATATAGTCATTGTCTTTCGCGGTACCTATCCTTTTCACATATCTTCTATCTATTACCCTGCAACTATAATGCATTTTGTAAAAGGCACATATTGGTAGTTGACGAATTTCCTTGCTATTATGATTCAGAAATAATTGTATATTCAGTCTTTATATGGTGTTTGCACCATGCGTGATATCAATATTACGTCTGCATTCACATTTCTGTATCTGTGTCTCAACAAAATTACTTTTCACACAACTGTAGTTTTCCATACTGGACCTTGAATTAGAAACCGATCTGACTCTTGGAATACTTGGCAGTTGTTTGCTTACTGCCATGTAGCCGAAGGCTATTCTGACAACGTGCTTTGTGCAATTTTTATTGTCACGCCTAAATAGTCCTGGGGGAAAGTAGATTGCGCATTTCGTAGGAATTTCATTACCTTTAGAATTTTTCCCTGGAATCGGCTAACGGCATAGTCTTATCGATTTTCATCTGCCAAGAGTTCCATTTGGTGGACAATGTTTGGGGGATCTCTGGTTTTTTTTCGACTATCTCAGCGAGTCGCAGGTTTTTTTCGACTATCTGAGGGAGTCGCAGGTTTTTTCGACTATCTCAAATAGGAAACCAAGTTAGTCCCACCTCCGTTAAAAAGAGGAACTCTTAGCAACTTTAAGGACAGAGTAATTCCGCAGTTGTGTGCTTTCATTCATTCGCTTCTTGAGAAGAACGCCTGGCGATTCAGTTGAAGACAACAATTATATTGTTTAATTCACTATCAGTCTTTAACGTTTGTTTTGGCTAAAACTAATTGAACTTTTAAAGAGAAAAATCTGCTACTGCCGCACATTTCAAATCATACATCCACGTGCGCTAAACTGAGGACAAGTAATATCACTTAAATATTCATGCAGTGGTCAGTAAATCTGAGCGCGCGCTAGCATCCATGTACACGCTCCGTGACTATGCATTATACAAATATATATATATTCCATGTGCACTATCTTGAGATTGTCGGACTGCTTGAGTGCTTAGATGATCCTGGGCTCTATGCCGGCCAAAGACTTGTGCTCCAGGTTGGCTCAGATAAGTCGAACAGGACACAACTGGACAGTCCACACTAAATGTACACATCCATCTGTACGGATTTGGAGTGGTTGGGCTAGACACTTACTTACTTGGATATTTGAATCATGGTATTCAGTTAGCCAGGGCTGCCCTTTGCCAGGAAGCTGAAAGCTGCTTGAATATGTGTCTGTCCTGTGCATTTAAATGCCATGATGGTCAACGAGCGGGCTGTCACACAAGCAGTTATAGTTGTCAAGAGAAGCAGGGACAACAAAACATCACTCATAATACAAGCTGCACGACAAACACATAGAGACAAACAAAAGTCATACAGTGCTACACATAAACAAACAATAATATTCAAAATCATCGCAAAAAATACACCAAACCATTCGGTGTTCTGCCAACAACTCCAATTGACCCATTGTAAGACACGTTTCCGCCAAGTGTGCTACTATTTCCCTTCTCGAAGCGTATCTGTCCAGCCCTCAACTCCTGTTGCCTTTCTGGCTCCAGAAAAGAGACTGACGACTAACGTTATTTTGTGTTCTTCTTAATGAGTGTCCCACCTACCTCCACCTTTTTATGTTCTGAAACACTCGGGACTGTCCTGCTGGTTCCAGAAGCTTTCTATTAGTAATTATGTAATTCTAGTGGGGTTATTTGGCGCAAACACTTTAATTATATTGTTTTTAACTTTCCGTCGCGGGGTAATTTTCGACGGCATACAACAAAAGACCACACATTAAAGTTGAAAATTCGAAGTTCTGTGACGGACCCAATGTCTCTCGAACTCCAAATTCCACAAGTACAATGAAACCATTACGCAAATGTTTGTAAATTGCGAAAATTGATGTCTTAGTCAATATACCCCACTTCGTCCGTCTCAAAGTTTGTAGATGGCGCTAATTAAATACGACTTTTCCTTGAGTACTTCTTCATGTTCTTCTTGTAAAGATGTGAATGTGTAGCCCCATTATCCGCTGGCAGCCAGCCGAGTATAGTCCAAGTGGCCCCAGCTATGATAAAGCAGATCCAAGTCATTGACAAAGTAGTGATTCTCAAACATGACCTGACAGATGCCAACGAACTCTTGATTTATTGGTAGATGTTTGCTTCATAATTCAGTCAATCACTTGCGAGAGAAGAAAAGGAGACAATAAACACATATGCCACTCACCCGTGCGTATCCTAAAGTGTGCAGACAAGTAATACCTCCAAAACATGCCACCATAATGCGTTCAACTTAATAGTCACCCAGGAGCGTGCAATCTGCACAATGAATCGAGACTTGGCTCTCAAAAACCGTATCTAGCTCGCAACACCTATGTAAAGCAGTGAATACCATTCAACACTTTACTCAATTATCATTTGTGAAGCACCGAAATTGTAGGCAGCCGGCCTGGTCCTCCCTCAACTGTACTTCGATTAATCTTTCGAAGATAATCCTGTTTAGTAAATTTGACTGAAACGATGAGGCTACCGTCTGGTCAGGCATAACACACTGATCAGACACTGTTAGCCAGGTTCAGCAGAAATATATTGCCCAGCCCCTCACTCGCCCTCGTCGTTGGTCGTCCTGGAAACGGGCTATTGTCGAGGACACCAGTCCGGTTTTCAAGGTGAATGTTCGATGTGATACCCGTAGTAGTGAGCGACACGCAGATGAAGCCAAGCATTGCAAAACCACCTAGAGGACCCTGGTCTACTTCATCAACACGCTAGGGATGTCGAGATAGCTACTACATTCTGCTCCAAGTTCCGTCCTTTTCAGGGTGCACAAAAGGGTAACCAACCCATTGTGGACATTAGCAACCTACCAGTACATTTGAGTACACTGAAAGTAGCATTACGACTCTATATTTGGAATCGGCTAACAAAAGTCATCGGCTCAAATATGGGTGATTGCATCAGGGTCAGCGACCATAGCATACTAAGATACTCTAAACGACGGCCCTGGAAGCAGGCTGCACTAGTGTAGTCTGGCTAAGAGAATATGGATCGCAGTGAAGCTAATCTCGGTACACATAAAAATCTAAACCAATTGAAACAAGGATGTGTAAGGCCGGATGAAGCAGATATAGCAGCCTAGCTGTAAACTACGACACAACGTCCTGTTCAGGACGAACGCTGAGGAAGGAGACTACATTAGTAGGTCACTCTTGCTCGGATTGACGTATTTAGTCATATTCGACCTCATACGAACAGTGAACGCATATAACGTGGTCCTCATCGATTACAATGGACGAACAACATCAATAACAACAACAACTACAATGTTCATTAAGCATAACATTACATATGTGTTTGTCTAATACAATATGTTCTGTTTTAAGAATGACATATATGTGAGATATTCATTACGTCATTGCATGTTAATGTTATTGTTTCCGTATAGAAGCTTAATTGTATGCATACATTTTTTTCTAACCATACCTTCTTACCTCTCAATTTAGTAAATCCTCACTAGAACATTTTGGAACATTTTAAAACTGCCAATTTCCTTGCTGCATCCATAATTGTATTTTTATCGACAGGGTAACAATTTGATATAGATTGTTGTCATAGCAACCAGCAACACACAATGGATAACGCTACTACGGTTTCCTATAAAGAAAATCCCAACTGGATATTCAAAACTGATCAGCCATCAGAGGACACGTCAGTTAATGTAAGTAGTACCATGTTGTTGTATTGGTGGTATCTATCATGCCATTAACACTAGCTAATCGTCTGATATGTCTTTATAGTAGCCACTTTTATCCCTCAATGACCTATAAGATGATATGACTTGGAGTGGTATACACAAATTATATACTTAACTTTTCATGTTTTTTTTTTCTTTGCGGCATTGTGTTTTCACTTCTCCATGTTGCAAGATCTTCTCTTCACCAAGCGCTTGGTGGTCCTTCAGGGTGTGTCTCACTTGGATCAGTCTGCTCCGTCTTCCCAGGACGTCACTTATGTCCAGATCCATCATATCAATCGTCCACACATCTTTGAACCTTATCCCTGGTTTGCCGACTGTTCTTTTACTATCCACAAACTATCCATAGATGAAATCTTTAAGAATACGATCATTATCCATGCGGCGAAAATGACCATTGTAGTCTTTGCCGAACAGAGCGTACCAGTGTACGAGCTTGGAGGCAGGTGCGAGTGTGCAGCTCTTCGTGTGTTGTTCTGTTCTTTCATATAGTTTCAGGGAATGGGTATCAGCCCCCGTAGATAGAGTGTGTTAAGCGTGTGCTCTTGTTTGTCATATGTTATCCAAGTTTCGGTACTATATAGGAGTGTGCATTTTACACCCTAACCTTGGTTTTAATTGTCCGTTTCTGTTTTGTTTTTTTCCAAACACGTATTGTAAGGCGAGCAAATGTAGCAGCAGCTTTGCCAAAGCGACTGTCTATTTCTGTGTCTACACGGAGCATAGCGTTGAGGGACCTCAGGTATGTGAATTGATACACAGCTGCCAGTTCATAATTATCGATGCTAAAAGTGGGAGTGGCATCTACTTCCTGTCGCAGCACAAGTGTGTTGTTGAGACTTATTGTAAGACCAACATCTCTGTAAGCCTGGGGGATGAGACCTGCCTGTGAGGGGCGATTGCAGCACCATCGGCGACAAGCAAGTCCCTGATGGTGGTCAAGCCTTGAGTCTTGCATGATTAAACAGTTGAACATCTGACCTAGTGTGGACGCAGATTCCTTCATTTGAGTTAACAAATCCATGTTTCGAAAACAGATCTAAGACAATTCTGAGCAATGTCGGGGCCAGAACACAGACCTGCTGAACACTTCTTCGAATACCAAATGGTTGTGATATGCTGCCATAAAATACGAATGTCTTTACATTTCATTATTAAATACGTATTTGTTTCATAAATAGCGTGTGCCATTCAGGTTATCGGGCAGTCCAGTCATTTTGGTGCAGACATTCAATATCCCAGATTAACTGCTGGTTCCCGTTTTGTGTCGACACCGCAAAGTGAAACTGGAAGGCCTCTTCAAGTCATAAGCTAGGGCAATGTTCTCCAAATAACACGCTTTTGCCCGTGCATCAGGTTCCCACTCTCCATGTAGTTAATTAATGGACCAGCATTAGCAGATGCAGCCTGGAATCAGCAGCGTCAAATAAGTTGTCAGAATTGCAATGGAACCCCCACTAGACTGGAGTTAAGGACATCAGCTCGTGATGGTTCCTCGGGGTTTGCTCCGGAAGCCTTTCTCATGCACAGGTATCACACAAAGTAGTGGGAACAATAAACCGTCTTTACAATAACAGTGTGTTAGGCTTGCTCAGTCATCATGTCCAACGGTCTATGTACGTGTCGTGTAACCGGTTATTGATTATGTTAGTTCAACATACAATGAATGGTGCTGCTTATAATGCTTTCGCATGTTAATCTGGCTACTATAGTCGCCAAACTATGCCCACATGCATTTACATCTAGCTTCCGTCCCACATACCTTCAGAACAAGCTAATCGTTTCATACGCCTTTAGAGCTAGCTACTGTTTCCATATGCCTTTAGAGCTAGCTACTGTTTCCATATGCCTTTAGAGCTAGCTACTGTTTCCATATACCTTTAGAGCCAGCTAATGTTTCCAAATGCCTTTAGAGCTAGCTAATATTTCCATTTGCCTTTATAGCTAGCTAATGTTTCAATATGCCTTTAGAGCTAGCTAATGTTTCAATATACCTTTAGAGCTAGCTAATGTTTCCATATGCATCTATAGCTAACTAATTTTTTCATATGCGTTTAGAGCTAGCTACCGTACCACATGCCTTTGAGCTAGCTACCGTCCCACATACCTTTAGAGCTAGCTACCGTCCCACATGCCTTTAGAGCTAGCTACCTTCCCACATACCTTTTAGAGCTAGCTACCGTCCCACACATTTTAGAGCTAGCTACCGTCCCACATACCTTTAGAGCTTGCTACCGTCCCACATACCTTTAGAGCTAGCTACCGTCCTATATGCCTTTAGAGCTAACTAATTGTTCCATATGCCTATAGAGCTAGCTTATGGTTCCATATGGCCTTAGAGCTAACTAATGATTCCATATGGCTTAAGAGCTAGCTAATGGTTCCAAATGCCTATAGAGCTAGCATATGGTTCCATATGCATTTAGAGCTAGCTAATCGCTCTACGTGACTTTAGAACTAGCTAATCGTCCCACATGTCCTTAGAATTAAATAACGTACAGGAAACATTACGAAGACAACTCGAAAGGCAATCCAGTAGCTCTGCCCCCCGCCCCCCCCCCCCAACTCTCTCTTGTCCATACCGCCACCGTCACCCCCCTCCGGGCTATCCCCTCCACCCCTCCCGCCTTCCTCGTTGACCAAGAATCTTCGCCACCCCTTAGCTCGGCTCGATAACACTATGAGTGTGAAGGACGAACATATGTCAAGACTCAAAAGTGCCATTATCCGGTAATCTGTTTTGCATCTTGCCAGACCCGGCATTTAAACTCATTAACTCCACTGTGTCTTTTTGTCTTGACTATGGATGCTTTAAATAATCGCTGATAACTCATCATATAACTCATCATATAACTCATCATATAACTCATCATATAACTCATCATATAACTCATCATATAACTCATCATATCTCATCATATAACTCATCATATAACTCATCATATAACTCATCATATAACTCATCATATAACT
Organism: Ariolimax columbianus; assembly: GCA_036924085.1. Lineage (NCBI taxonomy): Eukaryota > Metazoa > Mollusca > Gastropoda > Stylommatophora > Arionidae > Ariolimax > Ariolimax columbianus. The sequence goes on along the minus strand of JAVGWX010000005.1, from coordinate 38,700,798 downwards.
CATCATATAACTCATCACATAACTCATGATATAAATCATCATATAACTCATCATATAACTCATCATATAAATCATCATATAACTCATCATATAAATCATCATATAAATCATCATATAAATCATCATATAACCCATCATATAACTCATCATATAAATCATCATATAACTCATCATATAACTCATAATATAACTCATCATATAAATCATCATATAACTCATCTTTGACTTCAGGTGTGAAGCACAAGGTTGGTGCATATACACTGACAAGGGTGATGGGACATACTGTGCTATGTAAGCAGGTGTTCTGAACCATTATCGCCTGGTTCAACCATATGTAATATATACTTTTTAACTGCAAAGCCTACACCGTGCTCACTTTTAACCGGTGGAGTCTGTTCTTTGCAGTAGAATAAGTAGTCTTTCTCGCTCATTGTTCACGAGCCCACCGAGTTTCTTGGAGTGCTACAATGTCCACATCCAGTCATTTCAGTTCGTCATTGATTGCGCGTGTCTTTCTGGCGTGAAACTTGAAGGCCTCTCCAGATCATAAGCTTGGACATTCTTTAATGGAGAACAAGCTGTTGCCAGTGCAGCAGCCCCCCCCCCCCACCCCTTCTTACACGTATCTAATTGATCCACGGGACCAGCATTAACCGATACAGCCTGTAATCAGCGACGTTGAAGAAGTTGTCAGAATAGCGATGGAACCACCACTAGACTACCTTAGGGACATCAATTCCGAATTTTTTCTCAGAATTTACTCCCGTACCCTTTCCCGTGAACAGATATCCCACAAGGCAGGGGGTTAATAATTTTAACGATAGCAGTTTTTTTTAGGCCATTTCAGCTTTTATGTCTTTATGGTCAATTTGCAGGTCGTGTACCAGGAGAGTATTGACCGTTTGGGAATGTGTTTTTATGACGCAGGTCGACTTGAAGGTAGTACAAGGAGAGTATGGTCCGTTTAGGAATGTGTTTGTAGGACGCTGGCCGACTTGAAGGTAGTACCAGGAGAGTATGGACCGTTTAGGAATATGTTTGTATGACGCGGGTCGACTTGCCCTACACCGAGATTTATACAGAACTGCCGTGACGAAGAGGTGGGCCCACTCGTTCTAAACCGAGACGTGCACAGAATAGCCGTGACGGAGACGCGGGACAATTCGCTCTAGATGCCTACATAGCTGCAATGATGAAGACTATATTTTGGAACGAATGTGTCACACGTCGATACACTGACTACCAAACATGGCATTGTTAAATACAGTTGTTCCAGAGCCAGCATTCAACATTTTCAGATGGTTTCCCAAATGCTTTTCATTGCTTGTGTTCTTGATTCCCCTTTTATCCCTAATGGTTTCAGCAGGTTGAATACAGAAGGACAACTAACGTCCTTCAGCCTCCTAGTGTTGCTATTTTGTTTCTGTTCACTCAATCGATCACTCAATCAATCACTCAATCAATCAATAAACCCTTAACCCGTTAGGGTCGAATGGGTGTCATGGGGAAAACATAACACAGAGTCCCCCAAAGTTATTTATCCTCAGCCCTGAGAACAAATGTGGAAAATCCATGTCTTTTCAATTCTTTGATGTTATCAATTTCGAACTGCCTTGTAATATTACTATCAATATGGAGTAATGCCACTGAAAGAAGTTATATTCAAAAGAAAGAATCCTTCTTTTCATATTCATATTAGTGCCCAACACTCATATCCGAAATAAAGAATAGACACCACTAATTACTTATATAACTTGATTTGTAGGACTGTATTGCTAGTTTCGCACATTCAGTTTCGACATGACGACAACATCCATCAAATCGTGTCTTATTTCTGTTATTATATCGTTTGTCACTACATGTGAAGGACACTACATATTTAATGGATTTAACTTACTGTAGTGTTAATTAGAGTTCATTATAACATATCAGGACGCCATTATCGAGACATACGAGAGAAGAAAAGTAAATATATAGATCTTGTCAGGATAACCCGAAAACGATGTAATTAAGCACAGCAACTATTCAGTGGTCTCCAGGTAATGTGTCCTCCACGGGTGCCGGAGGTCGCAGGTTAGAATCGCGGTGGAGACCTTGCTTTTCTTTACGTGGATCTTCTGGTAAAAACGTTCCTGATGTCTGGGTAGTAAGCTCGTACTCCCTATCGTCAAGCACGTTCAATATAAATCCCTTGGCAGTTAGAAATCGACATAAGAAGGCTGTTGCCAGGACAATATTCAAATATTCTAGTTACAAATCTACACATTATTTGTACATTTCCCCAGGCCTAGAAATCCGCATGCAGTTGTAAATGCTTAGTAGGGATAGCCTTCGGCTATATCTGGCAACATACATTAAAAAACATACCTGACTTTAATCAGGATTTTAAAAAGTTACACCTGACTTTAATCAGGATTTTACAAAGTTACAACTATTCCAAGTGAACTTTGCATAGCTAACACCTGGTGGCGGAATGAGCAGATATCTGATGTTTTTCCTCGCTTTGTTTGTCGAAATGGTGTTCTTTCCCAAGGTGAAAGTGTCAAATGTATAGTATTTAAAAGACTCGATCATATCGTTCTTGAATGACGTTTTTAGAAGTAAGGCGATCGCTTTCCTTCAGTCAGCTCCACGCGCATAACCGGGTTTGGAGCCTTTTCGCTTCGCAGTAGTTTACACTATTACATGTATATACGAGACGTGTTTAAATGAAACCGAACCTAACTGCGCCATGTTAACATACATATGATGCGCATGATGACGTCACTTCTGATGTAAACAGCACATACCAACCATCAACTTTGCAAAATGTCATTATCCTCCGACTCATAGCTTCCTCAGCAGGCCGTTGAAAGCATGACGGGTGTGATACGGAATCCGTCCAGAGTTGATCAACGAGCGTTGATTTGGTTTCTAACAGGCGAATGATGACCAGTTGACATTTATTTCAAAATGCAGGCAGTGACAAAACTGTGGCGAACGTAAGCTTCGAATATGGCCCACGCAAATAGCTCAATCAATATTGGCAATGGCATCTTCTGACGCAACAATATGCGTCTGACCTTGTTTCGGAAGATCTTTCGCTAACTCACGTCCTTCATTAAAGATCGTTGTCCAGTTCCTCACTGTTATCTTTGACACACTAATGTCACCATGCACTGCCTGAATTCTGCGATGAATGACAACTCGTCGACATCCTTCAGTTGTTAGAAACCGAATCATCACTCGCTGATCAGCTCAGGACGGATTCAATATCAAACCCGTCATGTTTTCAATGGTCTGGTGAGGAAACTTTAAGTCAGAGGATAATGAAATTTTGCAAACATGACGGTTGGTATGTGGTGTGTACACCAGAAGTGAGGTCATCATGCGCATCATACGTATGTTAACTTTGTGCAGTTACATCCAGTCTCATTTGAACACGCCACGTATATATATATATATATAAATATGTATTTATATATATATATATATACATATATATATATATATATATATATATATATATATATATATATATATATATATATATGTATATATATATATATATACATATATATATATATATATATACATATATATATATATATATACATATATATATATATATATATATATATATATGTGTATATGTATGTATATATATATATATATATATATGTATATATGTATGTATATATATATATATATATATATATATATATATATATATATATATATATATATATATATTACATTATGACAATCTGAGCATACCTGCTAGGCCACGTCATCAAAATTAGAGACAACTTCGCCACTTAACAATAACATCATATCAATCGGAGCATGCCTGCCACGTTTCAAAATCTAAGCAAACCTGGGTACCATGTATTATCTAAATCTGAGCTGACCTAGGTACCCTGTATCATCTAAATCTGAGCTGACCTAGGCACCCTGTATCATCTAAATCTGAGCTGACCTAGGTACTCTGTATCATCTAAATCTGAGCTGACCTAGGTACCCTGTATCATCTAAATCTGAGCTGACCTAGGTACCCTGTATCATCTAAATCTGAGCTGACCTAGGCACCCTGTATCATCTAAATCTGAGCTGACCTAGGTACCCAGTATCATCTAAATCCGATGGAGAAGATAATTCAAGTTGACAACCGAGTAGCAACAGACGGTGAAGCAACTGCTATATGGTTTCCGCATGGTTTTAGCCCACATCAAGATACTTAATGGTTTGGATTTGTTGAAAGTGTGCCTGATCGAGACAACGAGACAACTGTAAACACATAATTAAGTGACTGAGTCTGTCCTTGTTCTCATAAAACGATGCAAAAAGTGTATAAATGTTGGTAGAAATTATGTTCAGAAATAAGAAACATTGCAAGTGGAACAATCCACGCTTTTCAAGTCCGCAAAAATCTTCAGTTTTGGTGCATGAGTGACATATTTACTGACATCCTCGAACGTGTGTGTGAGTGGATATATATATCATCATCATCATGTCGCATGTCCTTATGTGAGTGGATATATATATCATCATCATCATGTCGCATGTCCTTGTGTGAGTGGATATATATATCATCATCATCATGTCGCATGTCCTTGTGTGAGTGGATATATATGTCATCATCATCATGTCGCATGTCCTTTGTAGAACGCCACTCTCACCCCAGCCAGTCAATATGAATCACGGTTTGCAGTCAATCTTCCTGCCTGCTCCGTGTTCACGTTTAGGTTATCCTTGATATCTTGTATCTACCTTTGCCTTGGCCAGCCCCTGTGGCGCCTACCAGGTGCCATGCTCTTCATGACCGTTCTTTTCAGTCGGCCATGAAGTTTAACGTGACCGAAAACAAATTCGATTTCCGAAACCTAACATTATTTATGAGCCAGTTTGCTTCGTCATTCAGGTATTCTATTATGGTTTTATTTGTCACCTTCCTTATCAAAAGTATTGTTATAATGCTTATGTAAAATTTTGTTTCGAACGCTCCCATTTTCTTCCTCGCTTCTTGTGTCATAGTCCATGTCTAGCAACCGTACATTGTCACCGGGAATATGCATGATCAGAGGATCTTCAGCTTTAGTTGCTTGTTAGTATTTTGCCATAAAATGTGCATGTTGTTTAGCTTATATATGGCCATGGCCAAACGTCTTCTAATTTCATTTGAGCGGTCGCAGTTGTTGGATAACGTAGAGCCAAGGTTTTCAAAATGTATGTCATTTTCGATTTCTTCATTATTAATAGCAATCTGGATTTGCATTCCTGCTTTGTCAGTGGACATTTTCATAGTTTTCTTAATGTTCAGATAAATGTTTTGAGTTTCACTGTGCTTCTGAACGGAGATGAGTAGTCTTTCCAGGCTCTTGGCACTGTTTAACAGCATGCCTGCGTCGTCTGTATAGTTTAGTATCTTAGTTCTGGAATCTCCTTCCCTCCTACTGTGAATGGATACACAATCCCGTAGCTGTCATCTGTTTTTACCTTTCGCATGACGTTTTCTGCGTATATGTTAAATAAATAACATGAAAGTATGCAACCTTGTCTGACTCCCTTGTGAATCTCAAACCAATCTGTTGTACCGTCATTTGTTCTGACGACGGCTTGTCGTCTACTATAGAGTGCTTCTATTAGATGTATCAGGTGTGTCGCAAAACCCATGTCCTTCATTATTTGCCACAGTTGCTGATGTTGTACGCAGTCAAAAGTCTTGGTGTAGACTATGAAGCACTTATCGAGGTTTACATTGTACTCTCTGCATTTCTCAAAGAAGTGTCTCATACTGAAGACAATATGTTAAAGACTTTCCTGTATACTTCTCGTCCCGTGATTGATACACACTAATCATTCAAAATCACATATACTAGGCTCATTTATAGTTAGCCTATATACAAGTACGTATGTGCGTTATTAAAGTTGTGATGTAATGTAATGTTTCTAATTACGTAATGATACTATCAGTATCATGTGCGTCCTTCTTCAGTTGCTTCCGTTGCCAGGGACAAACTTCAATAGTTGCAATGATGTCCATCTCGACTGTCATTGTGGTGAATGAGCTCTGCATCATGGACACTGAGGTTGCAAACACATTAGCAAAGTGTGGAGGAGCTTCCCCACAAACACACCTGAGTATCACGTACAATCTCATTTTACCAAGACCACATTAAAGCCAACTTCAGGGCAGAAAAGGGCTGGTCAACATCTACGCTTCAGAAAAGAAGGCATCTACTATGATGTAACTAGAGATGAGCAAGCCATCATCTTTTTAAACTGAGAACTGGACATATTTAATGGTCATCTTTACAACAATATGAGGATTGATACAGATGAAAATTGTCCATGTGGGTAGCATGCCATGACCGTAAAACATATCCTACAAATTCGGATACCCATGCAGATAGTGTCCCTTGTAGGCGAAACCTTGGCGTGAAGAAGAAGTATCATATGCCTGTTTCAGGATGTCAACAAGGGTGCAGATTCTATTATAATATACATTGTTGTCAGGGATGAAGTATTTGGAACTTCAGTGGATTTGCTTCCCATTTGTTATTAGGTAAATTAACCATATCATTTCCTTGCTGTTATCATATCCCTAGAAATAAGCCAGGTCTCCATTTACGGTTGGATGCATTGCTACCTGTCACTAATGGTATGTGAGTGTTTGTGGAAAGCAGCGACTACATGAGCAGCATTTCATGTGGTAAATGCATCTTAATTCACCACAAACAACAGAAATATATGTTTTTAGCACCGGATTTGAGATAGTGACGTCACAGAACAGTCCACTTTTTAAGTGTTGTGGGTGTCAAACATTCTGCGAGAAATGACACGTGCATTTCTTAAATATGGTTAGGCTTAGGATTAGGGTTAGGAATAGGGTTAGAATTATGGTTAGTGTTAAGGTTAGAATTTTGATTAGAATTATGGTTAGTATTATAGTTCGAATTAGGGTTAGTGTTAGAATTAGGATTAGGACTAGGGTTAGGATTTTAATTAGGGCTAGGGATAGGGCTAGGATTAGTGCTAGAATTATGATTAAGCATATTTTCTACATTCTATACGTATCAAAGTTGTTATTTCTTTATTTAAAATAGAATGATATCGACCTGTCATCCCCTTAAGCAGAAGTGGAATGTCACATAACAGTCAACGTACTATGGCAACCCATTGAATTAAGAAACATGTACCTTATATACAAATACATAGACAGTTATAGAGGAATCGATAGAGTTAGTAAGAGGAAAGACACGGAGAAAGAGAGAGAGAGAGAGAGAGAGAGAGAGAGAGAGAGAGAGAGAGAAGGAGGCAGATGAAAGAGAGAGAGTGAGAGAAGGAGGCAGAGGAAAGAGAGAAAGCGAGAGAGATAGATAAAGAGAGAGAGACAGAGAACAATACAGCTAGTCAAAATGGGAGAGAGTAAGAAGCAAGTGAAAAGGGAAGAATAAAATGACAGAAAAAGGCAGACAGAAAAGGAGAGATGTTAGAAAAAGATGGCATGTGTGTGGATGTGCGTATATATAAGTGTGTGTGTGTGCGTGCGTTTGTGCGTGCCTGTGTGTGTGTGTGTGTGTGTTTTTGTGCAGGTGTTTGTAAGAGTGTGTGTGTAAGTGCGTGGGTGCGTGTGTGGGTGTGCGCATACGTGCGTGTATGGGTAAATGGTTGTGTGTGTGTGTGGGCGTGCGGGCAGGCGGGCGGACGTCCAAGCGTGCCTGTGTGTGGTTGTGTGTGTGTGTGTGTGTAGGTACGTATTTTTGTGTCTGTGTCTGTCTGTGTCTGTCGCGCGCTTTACGTACGCACGTATATTCGCGCCATAGTTACAATACTACGATATGTAACGTGACGACTTTGTGAATTTTAAACGTTTGAAAATGTAAATGAGAACGTCACGCGATGAGCGTAATGCAGCAACTGAATGGAACCCACTTGACGGAATGCTGTTTTAAATGTATGCTACAGTAGAGTTCACCCGGTTTAAGCCATAGTCTGAAGTACTCAACGCTGAGTGTTTAAACTGTCTTCATTATGAGAGAGCACATCAGCTGTTCCAGAATCGATATTGAACAAACATGTTTAATGGCAGAAACAATTAAATATTGATATCTATTATTCATTTCCCTTTCTTTCAAAGAAAGAGCTTTACTTGAGCAAGCGATGACAATATGACTGCTGACACATTGAACATATTAGGCAGGACGAGACTGACAGTGCGGTAGACGCAGTCTAGGACAGATGATTACTTCACTCATAGCATTGCATACACTTCTATTCAGACTGGGCGTGTGGATCAATCTTCTGAGCAGTGAGTGAGATGTATTGGTCAGCTAACCAAAGCTAGCTGCTAGCGTCATGGCCAGCTTTGTGATTCTGGATAACAGGCTACAACAGGGCACACTGTGGAAAGAAGAAGGGATCGAAGAAGGAGGGTTAACCCGGCACCCAAAAATGCCATGTTGAAGTCGGATGTGTCGGACCGAAAGGTGCAAATATCGGTCAAGCTGTAAACTACGACACAATGAATGCCGCTCTCCGGACTACATCCTGTTACCTGCAAAGCCCTCTTTCTTTGGTAGCTGGAGTTTTTTCTTTTTCATCTTTCTTGATCAGAGTGCCGGTACTGATATAGAACGATGGTTTCACTAGTTCCGCCCGGCTGCACATGACTCCGTCTGCCTGCCCCCCCTATGTTGATTACTTGGAAATTCACTGCCCATTGAGATGTGTATTATTGAGGATGATGGATGAGTTTAATAGATTTCCCTCATATCTGCATGATAACATGGTTGTGTAGAGACAATGCGTGTAATATTGTCAAAATATTCCACTAACTAAAAGAGTGAAGAACATTGGTTAAATCACAATTCGTGACCCTTTTAACAACGAGTTTGTTTATTTGTTTGAATATTTATCTTTCATTCGACGGAATTATGTCTATTTCAAGCGTATTCATAATTGTATGGGTTAAATCAAAAGATCTGCGTCATTGCGTTACCTAATGACAAAAGCTTATCCCTTAAGGCAAACATTTTAATACAGCAATCTTGTACCTGAAATATCAAATACGCTTCTGATAAAGGTCAGAGTCTATATAATGGATGATTGAAATTGCGAGAGAAAAAAAAGTCGAAAGGAAACTACCGTTTGTGATGATTTTTTTTTTTTTTAGCGTTTCGTTTCGTATGCTCGTCTTATGTTACCAATTGGGCCTTCTCAATGAAATGGCACGTCAGCCGAAGGTCCTTATTGGTTCCCAACAGTTGTATGGTGTCTGTGAATCCTTCTGGCATGTACATTGTGTAGTCTGTGCAGTTTTTATTTTATGTATGCCATTTCTTTGTACTCTTCTTCTTCTCCTCTTCTTCTTCTTTTTCTTAAACTTGTTCGTGCTCTTTCTTCGTTTTCTTCTTCATCTGTTTTCTTTTTCTTCTTTTTCTTTTTCTTCTTTTTCTTAAACTTGTTTCGTATTCTTCTTCTTCCTCTTCTCCTTCTTCTTCTTCTTCTTGTTCTTTTTGTTGTTGTTGTTGTTCTTCTTCTTCTTCTTGTTCTTCTTCTTCTTTTTCGTAGACTTCCAGACGTCGACATGAATTTGTTCAACGAAAGCGCCGATTATCTTGAGGTTTTTGACACTACCATAGAGCTTGTATAGTGTTCGACCAGGTGATGGCCATATATGCTTTCTCTGGATCTCGTATGTTGTACAGTTGTGCAGCAAATTTTCAGGATAATTTTCCCACAGAGACATTCGTTAGTAGATGTCACTAATTCAATCCTGCTGAAGCTTTTTCAAATGAAGTCGATACTGCTTGACAGCCTCCAACTTTACTTTTCCATTGAAGAAAGAACAACAGATACAATAGTTTGGTCCCATGTGAAAAATGGACCAAGATTTACCGCAAGGCACGCTCCCATATACACAACTGTTAGTGGGTACCAGACTTACAGTTATTGTAGGTAAGACTCCGAGAGAGGGAAGTCCTCATCCTACCTGATACAAATCTGCAACGCTCCAGAACATGAGAAAATCAGAGTAAACACTGAATCAACGATGTCAGAAAAACTAGAGGCATGGACTGGCATCAACAACGACCTAGCATTTTTCATACTAATGATGATTGCATCTTCACAATAATCGTTTGCGTATTTTACAACAGTGGATAGAGCACAGTGGGTGGTGAGGAAATTGATCAGCTCACACATTTTGAATATCTGGGCTCCAGAATTAACAAAAATGGAGACTGCTCGAAAGAAATAAAAGTAGACTATCAATGGTAATGCAGATACTGAACAGCCTGAAGAAATTATGGCAGAGCACCAACAAAATGATAAAAGTGAAGGTCTTGAGCGTATTTGTTTTTCCTGTGACAGCGTATGACTGCGAATCATGGACGATTACCAAAACTTCTAGTCAAAGAATCGAATCCTTCGAATCAAAATGTTGCAGAAAGATTCTCAAATACTATGGACGGAGAACAATACAAATGTAGACATTCGGCGAGAGTTGAGCATAGAGGAGAACTGGTTTATCAATTCCATTTTGTCTAAAAAATGCAAATACTTTGGTCACATCGAGAGACACAACGGTCTTGAGAGAACGGTGATGGCATGTATGTTGCCAGGCAAAAGAGGAAGGGGTATACCAAGAAGACGATGGCACCAAGATATCCAGGAATGCCAGAGTATGACTGTGGCGGAGGCTGGAGTTTTGGCAAGAGAACGAGTTTCTTTCAGACGAATTTATTTCAGACTGTGATGGGAGCGACGTTCTACACAGGACATGCTACATGATGATGATGATGTTTAAAGCGGTAGCGTCTTGCAGGTTGTGGAGCGACATGTTCTTCAATTGGCTGTGCTTTTTTAGAAGTGTTCGAGTTCTGTCTAATCAAATTAAAACGTACACCAGCGATGGATTACACTCGAAGCCTTAGTCTTTAAAAAAATGTGTGCACTTTGATACACTAGTTCAACAATTTAGAGATGCTTTTGTTAGCTATTGCAAATATTGTGATATATATATATATATATATATATAAAATTGGCAATGGTCATTGGTCGTAGTTTAGTAAAGCCACAACGAAACAGTGCAAGCAGGCGATACAACGATTTAAACCATTCCAGTCACGGTTCACTCTCTAGAACGAAAACAAATGTACATTTGAATGTATGAATTAAATACTTGTAATTTGGTGGACATGGCGAATACGTATATGTGCACTGAAAGACGATCTGTGAATACTGGCAACAACCAACTACAGCTACGTCGAGACCGTTAGCGCAGGAGAAGAACGAACCCAACAATGGCGTCAACTTCCCGGTCAATGGCCGTATAAAACACCACCACTGTATGTCTAAGTGACACCCTTATTGCACTCAGAACGGCTATACATCTCTTCCAACTCCTATCGTTATGGTCACTCCTCTGGGTAAGTGTTGGGTCTTCCATGTTAGAAACATTTCCAATACTCATCATTGACACGATCAGCAAGCAGCAGCGAGATGTGATACCATTGCGACCTCTTAGAATTACATAAAAGACGATAAGATTGAGGACACAAAGAGAGTCGAAATACAATACAATGACAATTACATTTTGGATTAATGTGTTGATAGTATCAGGCATATCCACATTTCTTAATAAGTTTCCAGAACTGACAAACGAAAACAAAACTTTGAATAAAACAGATTATCAGCTTTCAACGACTATCGTGAAAGAAAAGCGAATATTTATCTGATCAAAAATGCAGCATGGTCGATTGACTATGTTCGCCATTGGGTGATTAAACTGTTTTCGCTATTGGGTGATTGAACTTAGATTTAAAATCAAGATGAGACCACACCACAGATAAAGCAGGTTCTTAGATCAATGACAGATACTATGACGTCATCATTCAAATTGGAGTCAAATAATGGAAAGACAATGATTATATTCATTGTACCGGATTCAGTGAACTTTACTGTCTATTATTGTACCGGATTCAGTGAACTTTACTGTCTATTATTGTACCGTATTCAGTGAACTTTACTGTCTATTATTGTACCGTATTCAGTGAACTTTTCTGTCTATTATTGTACCGTATTCAGTGAACTTTACTGTCTATTATTGGTCCGTATTCAGTGAACTTTACTGTCTATTATTGTACCGTATTCAGTGAACTTTACTGTCTATTATTGTACCGTATTCAGTGAACTTTACTGTATAGTATTGTACCATATTCAGTGAACTTTACTGTCTAAACAGTAACATGATGAGGCCTTTTGTAGCAGCTTGTTTTTTTCCAACTTCTCAATGCAACACCTTGAACAGTTGTATATTGACGCAGTTAGTGCACATGTTTTTAGTAGAAAATAAAACAAAGTCTACGTTACAACACTACATGAAGGACACGCAAGACCACACGTTTAAAAACATTTGATTTTAGTAGTTGTCCATCGCATAGCGCCAAGTTGCCATGTGAACAGACGGTTTTGTCTTGTTGATGTAACTTGCGCTGTATTTGGATTATTGTGAGAAAGAATATCGACCTCGCTCTCTGCTCCCGAGCTACATTGAACCAGTGGCAAGATATTAGTCAAAGCGACTAGAGGCAACTCAGGATGCAGTCACTCAGGTCCCACCTCCCATGAGACCGTGGGTCACTTTAAAACTTGCCGGAATCGATAGTACACCGATTCTGTTCATCGCTTTTGGAGGCGAGTGCCTGACTTCTCGACAACAGCGACCCCACATGTTAGATCCGAATAAGACATACAAAAAAACTAAGAATGTTGACTGGTATTTATTCGAACATATGTTTGGTCGATTGTCCCAATCAATATGCAGAAAGAAACACGTTTCTCTGAAAGTATTCAGAAAAGGCCGTATTAGGTCTCTTGTTTCTCTCAGTATACAGCAAAAGGACGTGTTAGGTGTCTTGTATCTCTCAGTATTCAGCAAACACACGTGCTTAAGGCCCCTTGTCTTTGTTAATATAAAGAATAAGGGTGCGAGTTAGGTTCCTTGTCTTTGTAACTGTGCAGACTTAATGCGTGAGTTATGTCCCTTGTGTCTGTCAGTATACAGACAGAGCACGTGATTTCTCTTCCTTCTCTCGCTTATTATACATAACAGAAGATATACTTTGGGCAATATAACAGACAAGAATGCAAGTTACAATATATGTCTCATTGTGCAAACATACTGCGTGAATTATGTCCCTTTTGTCTGTCAGTATATACTTACAAAGTATATAATGTCCCTTGCTTCTGTTAGTAAGCGGCAAATTACGTGATTTCACTTCCGTGTCTGTCTGAAGGAAGACAAAAGCACATAATGTCTCTCCCTTATCTCTATCAGTGTACACACACAAGACGAGATGTGGCTCTTGCCTCAAAAACATAGAGAGCATTAGCTGAATGAAATCGCTTCCAGATGGTTGAGTAGAGATCTGGAGCATGAATGTGGTTACATGTGTATGGCAATTAGTATGTTAGTTTTATTTCCACTTGTGCCTTTAAGCGACGTGCGGAGCTTAAGTCGTCTTTCCTGCGCCAAGTGCTTTGCATCGGTCAGTGGGAGCCTATGTCGCTGCACAATGACTTTAATGTCATCTATCCACCTGCCTCGCGGCTGTCCATTGCCCATAGCCAGATTTACCAGCGTTGAAAGCCATCAGTGGAAGTTGATGAGGGTGCACTGTCATGAGATGATCAAACCAACTGGAAATATATTGTACATAATACTACGAATTTCGTTTCGACATTCTGTTTTTCCTGGTAACACCGATGACCTTCTTCAAACACGTCATTCCACACGTTGAAATTATGCTTTAACGTGCCTTGGACAGAGACCATGTTTGTCTTAGGAAGGCCCACGTGTTTTACATCGCCGAAATTGGTACTGCCCAAATATGGCAGCAAGAGAGCAAGTATGTGAGTTAACATGATTACTCTGAACTATACTGAGCTAGTTTGTGAGCTAGAACCTTTGCCTCTGTTAGTGTAGATATCTGGTACGTGAGTTCCATTCTTTCTTTCTTCTACTAAAGAACATCTGTTTGATGACCTAGATTGTTTCTGGTACTAAAGACCATCTGTATGATGATCTAGATTGTTTCTGGCACTAAAGAACATCTGTATGATGACCTAGATTGTTTCTGGTACTAAAGAACATCTGTATGATGACCTAGATTGTTTCTGGTACTAAAGAACATCTGTATGATGACCTAGATTGTTTCTGGTACTAAAGAACATCTGTATGATGACCTAGATTGTTTCTGGTACTAAAGAACATCTGTATGATGACCTAGATTGTTTCTGGTACTAAAGAACATCTGTATGATGACCTAGATTGTTTCTGGTACTAAAGAACACCTGTATGATGATCTAGATTGTTTCTGGCTCTAAAGACAATATGTTTGATGACCTAGATTGTTTCTGGTACTAAAGAACATCTGTATGATGATCTAGATTGTTTCTGGCTCTAAAGACAATATGTTTGATGACCTAAATTGTTTCCGGTACTAAAGAACATCTGTATGATGATCTAGATTGTTTCTGGTACTAAAGAAAGAATGTTTGATGATCTAGATTGTTTCTGGTACTAAAGAACATCTGTATGATGATCTAGATTGTTTCTGGTACTAAAGAAAATATGTTTGATGACCTAGATTGTTTCTGGTACTAAAGAACATATGTATGATGATCTAGATTGTTTCTGGTACTAAAGAAAATATGTTTGATGACCTAAGTTGTTTCTGGTACTAAAGAACATCTGTATGATGATATATATTGTTTCTGGTACTAAAGAACATATGTATGATGATCTAGATTGTTTCTGGTACTAAAGAATATCTATTTAATGATCTAGATTGTTTCTGGCTCTAAAGAAAATATGTTTGATGATCTAGATTGTTTCTGGCACTAAAGAAAATATGTTTGATGATATAGATTGTTTCTGGTACTAAAGAACACATTTTTGATGATCTAGATTATTTCTTGTACTAACGAACATATGTTTGATGATCTAGATTGTTTCTGGCACTAAAGAACACATGTTTGATGATTTAGATTGCTTGTTTCTGGCAGTAAATAATGTATAATTGTGACCAGATTGCTTGTTTCTGGCAGTAAAGAAATCATGTTTGTGATCTAAATTGCTTGTTTATGGATGTAAAGAAAATCTGTGTGTAACCTAGATTGTTTTTTCATTGAAGTAACGCAAATCTGAGTGGGACTTAGATTGGTTGTTTCTGATTATAAAACAAGCTTTGTGGTAAAATAGAGGGATCATTTCTTGAAGTAAATCAAGCCAGTGTGCATGGTTGTGGTAGTGTAAAGAGCTAGTGCTTGTGCTTGACTTGGATTATAATGTAGCCGAATGAGCGGGTATGTAAGTATATGAGTGTATATTTGGATTACAAATTCAATTTTATGAAACTATATAAGTACGTTCTAATATACTCTGTTGAGAAAATATCTCCTGACTTACTGTACCCTGATTTAAGGAAATACCTCAAAAATATCAAAACCTAGCAATTCTACATTCTCCAAAGTTTCGACCAGCTTAGGGCATAGTTCTTTGATCTTTGTCAACATTTTTTGTATAATGAGTGGGTAAAACTGGGAACTTTGACATCTAAACTTTGATTAATGTCCGGACAAGCTGCAGCAAAGAGCAAACATGATGTTTAACGGCTTATACAAATTATAGCTATACGAAGATGAGGGAAAGCGAAATGAATACAATTATGACAAAATACTGTTATTAATGCGTTTTTCATTTACTGCGCGATCCTGAGACAGCGGTTTAAAGGATTGAGAATAGAAATCGTTTGCTGCCATAATAATATCTTGTGGCCTGCAGGCTTGGTTTTTACATTGCCACAAAAATGTTCGCAATGCAAAAATATTTATCAATAACAATCGAATTCTTGTTTCCATGCTAAGAGACCAGGTTCGAAAGACAGTTCCTTAAATAAGTTTATCAGATTAGTAACAATGAGATAATCACTTCTATTACAATAAATGATTATTATCAGAAATTGACTTTCGTTCCGATTACGAGTGTAGGATTCAGACGGACACATTAATTTGACGTTTATTTTGTTGTTGTTGCTGGAGTTAGGCTGTTCCAGGTTAATAAGATTCAACTCAGTTCAAGTGCTACCTCTGTCTCCAGGTTCGCCTGTAATGGATTTGCAGTGTACTCTATCTATTGCAGTAATGGTGCAATCTAGCACTCTGTTTCCAGTCCATCTCCTGATGTTATCCACCCACTTATAACGTTGTTTGCCTCTAGAACTACTGCCTTCTAACCCTACCCTCTAGTATGGTTTTCAACAAGGAAGTGTGTCTTTCTGTATGACCAAAATAACGTAACTGCCATGATTTCGGATACGATTGCGTTGAAGGAATGTCGAGTTTACCAATGCTGATTAAAAAAAAGGATCTTAACTAAAACGACAAGAACAAATAAATCAACGGAACTAACTCATTTGAAAATCGAATACACTTTTGAAGAAGGTCCTTCCTGAGTTGACAAATTATATGAAATCCGTTTTCAAACTACTTGACGCCTTTCTGGAACTCAGTTATTCGGACATCCATCGGACGCTTTAATCGCATTTCTTTTAATCTCTGCCCTGGAATTTCGTCCATTTAAGTGACATATTGTGGCTTATAGAAAAGTCTAAAGTATCAGGGAATCCTGCCTGAGGAGTAACGGAAATGACGAACTAGTCAAATGTCATGTGTCAGAAAACAATACTCGATGAGTTGCGGTGCGAGGGGCATGGGTCATCACCTTCTTCTTCTTCTTTTTCTTCTTCTTCTTCTTCTTCTTCTTTGTCTTCTTATTCTTTCTCTTCTTCTTTTTCTTCTTCTTCTTCTTCTTCTTCTTCTTCGTCTTCTTCCTCTTCTTCTTCATTTTCTTCAGCGTTCATCCTGTAACGGTATGTTGCAGTTTACGACAAAGCTTCGACATCTGCGTCTTTCGATCCAATATATCCTTCTTCTTCTTCTTCTTCTTCTTCTTCTTCTTCTTCGTACGCTGTCAGACGTCAACTTGAATTTGTTCGAAGAAAGCAGATGTCATCCTGAGGCTGTCGACACTGCCATATAGCTTGTCTAGTGTTGCCACTGGTGATGGCCAGATGTGCTTTCTCTGGTCCTCGTATGTCGGGCAGTTTTGCAGCAGATGTTCAGCGATCCAATATATCCGAGTTGAGCTTGGTTTTTTTGGGGGTTATCTTGTTTACCTTCCCAATACGATCCATTTTCTCTCAGCTAGATTATACGTGTGCTCACTGCTTCCAGGCCGTCGATTGAACGCGGAATATGGGTCTTGCTCAGATCTGATTTATTGACCCTGATGCAAGCAGCCAGTTGTCAATAGCTACCAGTGTCAGCTCATTAGCCGTAGTACATCGTCAGCTCTGGATCCATCACAATAACACTTATGTCCTTACCTCATCCTATATCTTGTCATGAAACACGCCATTGAACATGTACCACTCACCCCTATTTTTATAAGTGGCTCCCAGCGATGTTTGGTGAGACTGAAATGGGCAGGACTTCACGACACAGTAGATACACGTGACGAAGAGCATGATGGTAGTTCCAGGACTGGGAACACCTCTGGGAGAAGTTTGTCAACTCAGTAAGGGCTGATTTGTAGGTGATCAGGTTGTGAAGTAAATATGTGAGATTGTCTTTTTTCAAGTCCTAAATCCGGAAATATGTTGATAAGCTCGTAATTAAAGCATCTAGTCTTCCACTGACAATCGCTAGTGTAGCACATCCCACTGTTTGCCCTGGCCGTTATTCTAACTTAGAACATTCTCACACTCATCCACATCATCATGACCATACTCAGTAAATGACATATCACACAGCAGGTGGCATATTTATTATATCATACTCATATCATAGAATGAGTAGAGAAATTACAAACACAATATAATACATATCTTAACTAAACATTCTACTAAATCGGGAATTGTAAGCATTAGTTATTGATGGAATTCCCAACTAACTAAAAACCCAGTTCTATTGCTTTGCAATTACATCACACACACATCGCCTTAACTGCGTCTTCAACACACCTTATCAAATACTCTTCCTCACTAAAATCCCCTCAGGCGGGCGATCTCGTATTAACTCGTTCACAATGTGTCCTTGCTTACAAACACATGTTCAGATTATCTATTAATGCAAAACTCATTCACCTATTTGAGCGATCCTGTTCTATCACTAAACATTCGTCCAACCGTCTATCAATCGCTCCTCTATCTAAGTCGGTGAGTTAAACATACTATCTACATTCAGTCTCTCTCTCTCTCTCACTCTCCTCCATACAGCCTCTCTATATCCAGCCTCTCTCCTTCCAGCCTCTCGAGCTAAACTTTGTCTCGAGTTATATATCCTCAAGCAAGGCCAGAGCTTGACCAATCGATCTCAGGTGATGGCCATCTTCAATCCCAATTGGAACGAAACACTTTGCACACCTGTCACTCATTCTCTCGCAGCAAGCCCCGCTGCCAATTTTGTCTGTCAATCAATCTCCCCCTACCAAAATCGGAAGGCCAGTGGTCAGTTTCTACCTGTCCACATTCCTTACCCCAACTCTGTTCTCCTTTGCTGAGACGGTGAGTGACCTTGACATGCATTCAGGTAGCTTTAAGCTTTAACATGTTCAGGCATCCTAAACTCCCCTTGCTCCGGCGGGAACTGTTAAACTAGGATGTTTAATTGAAGAGTATTTTTAGTCGGGTAATATATTGTGGTTGTTAGTGACATCATTATGTCAGTCATTGACTCCCAGAAGGTGGTTAGGGACATCATTATGTTAGTTATTGACTCCCAGAAGGTGGTTAGGGACATCATTATGTTAGTCATTGACTCCCAGAAGGTGGTTAGTGACATCATTATGTCAGTAATTGACTCCCAGAAGGTGATTAAAGACATCATTATGTCGGTCATTGACTCTGTGAAGGTGGTTGGGACATCATTATGTCAGCCATTGACTCCCATAAAGTGGTTAGAGACATCATTATGTCAGTCATTGACTCCCAGAAGGTGGTTAGATACATCATTATGTCAGTCATTGACTCTCTGAACGGGGTTAAAGACATCATTATGTCAGTCATTGACTCCCACAAGGTGGTTAGGGGCATCATTATGTCAGTCATTGACTCTCTGAACGGGGTTAGGGACATCATTATGTCAGGCATTGACTCTCTGAATGTGGTTAGGTACATCGTTATGTCAGTCATTGACTCTCTGAAGGTGGTTAGGAACATCATTATGTCAGTCATTGACTCTCTGAATGTGGTTAGGGACATCATTATGTCAGTCATTGACTCTCTGAACGGGGTAACGGACTTTTTTTTTTTTTTTTGCTTAGATGTTTGCCTCACAAGTTTCTACTGGCGGAGGCGCGTTATTTTCCACCCCAGACCGTAGTCAATTGGGCGATATCAGGACGCATAAACCAGTGCCTGGATGCATGTGTGCATCTGTATGTACCTATGCTAGGTTTGAGCGCCCTCAGACGCTAGCCCAACCAAAGTGTAATGGAAGGGCTTTACCACGAGGGCGCGTGTGAAAGTTGTGCAAGGGTGTGACTGTGGGACAGAGTCAAATGAAACAGAGTGAGGTCAGAGAAGAGAGAGAGAAGGGGAAGAGTGGCCCCGACTCTACGTGTGAGTGGTGTAAGGGACATCATTATGTCAGTCATTGACTCTCTGAAGGTGGTTAGGAACATCATTATGTAAGTCATTGACTCCCATAAGGTGGTTAGGGACATAATTATGTCAGTCATTGACTCCCTGATCGGGGTTAGGGACATTATTATGTCAGTCATTGACCCTCTGATGACTTGAGCGTGTCTGTTAACTAAAAATACATTAAATAATGGAATTTTATATTTAAGTTGTCATATAAGTGTTCTCTGACGAAATTCGTTTATTTACGAATGTTTCTTTCTATTTGCTTTTGAGAAGTCAGTATTTGAGAAGTTTATTTTCCGGATATAATGTTGGATTGCGTTATTGACTGTATTAACGTCAATTAAACAGTATAAATTAGGTTTATTATTTTATATGTAAGGGTTATGTATGTACCAGGCGTGCTCAAATGAAACCGTCCTAACTGCACCAAGTCAACATACGTTCGATGGGCATGATGACAACACTTCTCGTGTAAAACAGCCCATACCAACCGTCAAGTTTGCAACATTGTATTATCATTTGACTTATAGTTTCCTCAGTAGACCGTTGAAAACATGGCGGGTGTGATACAGAATCCGTCCAGAGTTGATTGTATTTGTCCACTATTACATTTTGCATTGCCTTTAACTTTTGTTTAATGTAACCTGAACTTGACACGTGTATATGTAACCTGATCGTATCACTTATATATGTTGGACTGTATGTATTCTTTGTAGAAATTGGACTACCCTTTTATACCATGTACATTCTGGACTGCCCTTATCACTGTACCATCTAACATTTTAACGAAACTAAAAATAAAAGTTGTAAAATTGTGTGTGCATTCAGTGTTATTGTATCGAATCGAAACCTGGGCCCTGTTAAATCAGGTCATGAAGTGTTTTAAGGCCTTTGAAATGTAGGTTTTCATACAATCTGGACGAGCATCTTCGAGAGATATGTTGTTTTGTGAATGCCTATAATGAGCAGTATTACTCGTTTGTGCGCCCTGACAAGGACGTCAAGTGAAAGGGTTGCAGTAGCTTTACTCACATCCTGAGCGTGCTGATGAAGTTGGACAGGGGTCCTCCAGACGGTTGTTCCTATGTTTGGCTTCATATGCGTGTTGCTCACTACTACCTGTATTACGTCAATCCCTCACCTTGTTAGCCTGGCTGCCACGAAAGCAGCCTGTTTCTACTGAGGGCTACGAGGAAGCCGAGGTGAGGGTCTTGGCCAGTATGATTTGCCTGACCCTGACTAACATGTCTGATCAGTATATTTTCCTGACCAGTCGTAAGTCTTCCTCCACTTTTTGGAGAAATAATAAAACATGTACATGTTCTGAAGCAACTCACAGCGGAGGAGTGGCTCCTGGTGGAAATACAAAGCAGAAACAAATAAAATATGTTGGTCATGTCAAGAGGCAGGACAGTCTTCTGAAGGTTATGTTGGATGGAAGAATTGAGCACAAGAGGACTAGAGCACGGCATAACTATAAGTGAACAGACAACACCAAGATGTAGTTTGAGTGTACCGACGTGGCACTGGACAGAGACAGTTGGAGATCCATTTCCGTCAACCTCCAATACGAGAGGCACTTGAGGATGATGATGATGATGACGATGATAAAGAAGATGATGATGATGATGATGATGATGATGATGATGACAAGTGTAACATGCATTACTCATATTATAGTTTGAAATGGTTGTGCTTGTTGTATAATGTCCAATTCGCTTATCTTTCCTGATGGTATCTTTGTTTCAGATTCCAGTGGTAGTGATGCTGAGCGTCTTCAGTGTGGTCGGTATTATTGGCAACGCAATAGCGTTCTACATCTTTTTTGGTCGAAGGTCCACCTCGACGTCAGTCATTTTCATCCTTGCACTGGCAGGTTAGTCAATAATCTTAAAACAGAGCTTCTTTAAGACCCAACTCCGATTCATATTTAGTGGTTTTCCAGCTCAACAGTAATTGATGGGCTATTTATTTACGCGTAACTTGCATTAACCTGCAGGAGCCATCGCTGGGACATTACCCTAGATTACTGATCAGTTTTTCAAACGCATGGACTGTTTTGTTTTATGTCTGGGTCTTCCATAAAGGGATATCATTATTTGGTGTCATTTGTTTTAGTCTGAAATGGCATGTAGGATGTTTGTCGTAGCCTGGATTATCTCCCCAGATAAATAGTCCTTTCAAGAAGTGTTACATCTACATAATGCAGGTAAGTCCTAGATAAAGTCAGACATATACTGACTACTGTGGTCTCTAGATATATGTCGTCTGGAGTTCTTGGTACTTGCGTTTTGATTTACCCCACATTAAAAAAATAGCCATTTTTAAAACCACATTTCAGGTAGTGACGTCAAAGAATAGCTCATTAAAAAATGTTGGGAAGTGGTAAATATTCTCCGAGAATAGACGAGAATCACTGCTTCTTCTGTCGATTATTCCTGTTCTCTGAGCAATCAATGTCTTAAATCCGTGAACCATGGTCCATATTAAGGAGAGCAGTATCTATTGTCTATAGCAGCATGGCATTATCCGTACAGTCCGACGATGTAACAACAACCATGTTGCCTAACCCTAAACCTAACCATCACCCTAATAATAGCTCTAACCACAATTCTAACCATAACCCTTAGCAAAACTAAATATAACCATCGTATCTACACTTCTGTCTTACGTTTTTTTTTTTTTTTAAATTTGCTTACCAGTTCTCCCATTAACCTGCAATGAAATGTCCCATGAAGTACGGTGCATACCAATGGCACTCTGTTTGGGGTGAATTATGACGCAAGTACCGAGATCCTTTGTGTTAGTTTACAAAATCCTCGTATTTTGCGGCGCTTGGATCTATTTGAGACACATCTTTGTCCAGATTATAGGCGAACTGGCCCCATTTACCGCCTGTAGGACCCCACCCCACTTCATCAGCACGCTCGGGATGTAAGAAACGCTACACAAACCTGCCACTTACCGTTCTTTTCAGGGCGCACAAAAGGGTAAACTTACTCAGTGTCACAAATTAAAACATATTTTGAAAAGTAAATATTCTCCGGTATGGCATTGTGCACTGCATGCCCTTACCTTACCTACATGGTATAAGCTCATCCACATGTATTGTCTTGTCTGTCACAAATATAATGCATGTTGCCAGGATTACATTCTGTTCATTGCTAACAACAACTAAAACGTTATGGTCATTTAAAGTCATGCAAGTGTTACAATCCGTTCTGCTCCGCCAAATTCTCCAGTTATTTTCCATTAGCGTATGATTCATTGTATCCCCAATGATATCTCACGAGAAGTGGGGTCAGATTTCCTGCTTCTTGGCCTATGTCTTGCCACTGGTCCACATTAGTTCCGGTCCATAGAGTGAGGCTGATGACCAACGCAGTTCGTTCCTCATTATAATCTAAATACAGCGCAAGTTACATCATCAACACAGAACAGTCTGATGATGTCGCCATCATCTTTTACGGCAGGCAACTAACCAACAAAAAAAATGAATCCAATGTCTATTTTGTTGTCTTGTGGTCTGAAATGATCGTGCTCTTCAAAGACACATATCTTATTGGAATGTTTATATACAGATGCAGCTGTGCATGATTGAAGTGTAACGGATATATGTATTTTCCTACGGAGGTTTTCTTATCTGAGCATATGTCTAGGTCTGGTGTGACGAAAATATGATAGGAGTTGACGTGGCATTTACTTCCTGTCCCAGGACATTATCAGTATTTTGTGTTCTTTTTAGATGAATTGAGAGACCAACACATGTGCTCTCCTGGGAGGAGCGATCCATCAGGTTCTAAATTTCGTACTTACTTTCCTTGTGCTAGGCACTACGTCCCACTTCATTCTTCCAGTATTCAGTAACGTGGATTACCCTGCCACTGGCACTCAGCAGGTCATCCATGCTACAAGTGTCCGGGAGGTTTGGGCAGATCAGCATATGGTCTTGGTCTTGTGTTACTCCACATTCACATTTTTCATCATACCTATAATCCCCATCTTTTTAGGTTCTTCCTGCAGCCTGATACACCAGTTCGAAGTCTATTTAATTACTTCCGTGTTGCGTAGGGGAGGAGATGTCCAGGTGTAGGTTCCTCCCGTAACTCAATCAAGAAGACATGTGTCAGCTGTTTCCAACTTTCGATTGTACGATGTCCTAGAATAGTCTGTAGGAGCTGGGTTGACTGTAAGAAAGTTCTTTTTGACTTTAGTCTTGGGCGCCGCACCTGATGTCCGAATATAGAGAGTCTTGGGTCATTTAACTGTTTTTCTCTTTCTATCTCTGACGCGACAATTCTTCGTATCTCTGGTGGCGCTATGCCGATTATGGAGTACATTTTTTTAGTTGGTGTATGTTTTAGACATCCAGTAACTATACGGCCTGTCTTAATTATTGATGTATTTATATGTTTGGCGTGTGCAGAGTTCTTCCAGACTGGCGCAGCGTACTTAGCTACAGAAAAACACAGAGAGAGTGCTGATGTTCCGAGGACATGTGGCTTTGCTCCCCATGTTGTGCTGGTCAGTTTTTGTGAGATACTATTTCTCACACGCACTTTCTGTTCTGTTTCCTGATTATTTGCGGCATAGGACATTGTGTAGTCCTAATTTACTCCCAAGTATTTGGAGGCCGTGCTGTGTTCTAGATCCTGTCCTTGCCTTTTGATCTACACCTTTTGTTCGCCTCTCTATTTCTGAGATGGTAGGCACACACTTTAGTTTTTCCAGGGTTTGGTTTGAGTCGGTGTATACACACACACACACACACACACACACACACACACACACGCACGCACGCACACACATACGCAAAACACACGCACGCACGCACGCACGCACGCATACATACATACATACATACATACACACATACATACACACATACATACATACATACACATATACATCCATACATAAACACACACACATACATATATACAGACATACATACATACACACACACTCATACATACATACATACAAACATACATACGCGCGAGCGTGCGTGCGTGCGTGCCTGCATGCATGCACGCATGCATTCATACATGCATACATACATACATCCATGCATGCACGCACGTACGCACACACACACACACACATACACACATATATAGACACATGCACGCACGCACGTACGCACTCACACACACACACACACACACACACATACATACACTCATACATAGACACATGCACGCAAAGTATTCCCTTTTAGGAAACAATTTAATGAATGATCAAGATTAGCACACGAGCTATACATTTTTCTTCAAGCTTGGAATGTCGTTTCGGTGATGTGTTATTATTTGTTGACGTATTCCACATCTTGTTTCTCATAAAAACGTCTTCGTCGCACACGCGAGTTCTTATGGCTCTATTCCAAATTCTGGCGCTTGTTTTCCGGATCATAATGATGTACCCTTGGCTCGTCGTCAATGTCAATTTAACGGATAGAGGTATCGCCTTCCTGTTCATAGTGCTTCAGCGGTTCCTGACATACCTGCCGTCGGCACTGTTTCATATCCGGTGTATGTGAGGACACTTTCTTTCCTTTACCCAAGCAAGGCATGGATTATGTGATGACCTTGCTCAATCGAAATCACAAGTATTGCGGAGATACTGTTCTGCTTGACACGAATCCGTTCATCTACAGTGCATCTACAGCTGTGATAGGTGACCCACTGCGAGCTGTCACAGGTTCATTGTGCCCGGAGTGTCGTCTCATACAGTCCGTGTCCAGCTCCTAACAATGCAGATAGCATACATCCAGCACCATATATCGCAGTTGTTCTTCGATGTATGTCAATGATCACACAACATTTTGTAGTCAGGAATTCAAAAACAACACGTTTCTTCATCGGTAGTTTCTATGTAGGCCGCCATTTTACTCTCTGCTGTGCGCAAGCATCACGCTACATGCAAATGTTCCTATAGTCACTTTATTGGATATTAATTTCGCATATGTTTCTTGTGGCTCTGAGCACTGTTGTTGTAGCTATGGTACTGGAGCTACAACGTTTCATATCGTACTGGTATATGCATCATTATCAGCTGCCCTGTCGGTTGACCTTTACTGATGATGGACTTACATCCATTTATATTGCGTGTGTCGTTTACCAACTCTGCCGTTTATTGTCGCCCATGCCATACGCTCAGGCTGTCGGACATATTCTCTCTCGGCCTTCTTTTGTCTATGTTTCCTACAGTCTTTCCCGTTGACGCGACATACTCCAAGTCGCCACTTCTCATAACATGCCCCCAAAAAGCATGACTCGCTTGTTATGATCCTTGCAACAAGTTGTCTTTGTGTTTCTGCCTCCTCGCGTACTGGATCATTAGTCGTTCTTGCAGTCCATGGGATCCGCAGCAATCTTATACAACACCAACATCTTCGTTGCTTCCAAAGATCTAAGCGCTTGCTTGCTAATTGTCCATGATTCACTATCATATTTCAGTACTGGCTCCAGGTAGCATCCAAAGAGACTATTTCTCAGTTCCAGCGACAAAATTTTGTTGCACATACTCCTGTCATGGTCCGGAAGACCAATTTTGATTGGGCTATTTTGCATTTTATTTCATAATTGCATCTTCCATCTGATGTTTTGTATGTACACAAATACACGAAAATAAAAGCAAGCACTTATGTTGTTATTGATGTGGAATGTCCACAATTAGTAAGAATTCTTATTTGGACATCCTGAAATAGGCGTTAAGTGAAAGTGTAGCATTCCTTACATACCGAGCGTGCTGATGAAAAAGTCCCGGGGTCAGTCTTGCGGTTGTGCTTCACTTGGATTCATCTGCTTGTCGTCAACTACTACGGATATCACATTAATCCACATCAAAACATATGTTTCCAGTGAAACCTTTATGGAAGTGAGATGAGAGTCTTGGCCAGTATATCTTTAATGACCTTAACCAACAAGTAATAACAGCATGTTTTTGCCTGACCAGACGTTATTCTCGTCTCCCCTTATTGAAGACACGTTATGACATATCTCCATCATCATGACTTACCCATTAACATGTACTTTCAAAAGAACAGTTCCAAAAGATCTCTCAGACATTCAATCGGAAAATTGAGAACATATTGGAAATGCATGTCCGACAATGCGTAAATAAGCAGAGCCCATGTTGCGGTAGATCGTTGTAATTGCAAAGCCTTGATTGTTCTGGAATTCTGAAGGCAAGATTTGTAGGGACAAACCTACTCTCTAACGGAGAAGACCTGTCGAAACACAATAGAACACGCCAGGAAAAACATGTGATGTGCTGGAAAAGATTACCGATGACAGGAAGACTTGAGACGTGTTTACATGTAAGCGTACGCATTCACTTCTACATCCGACGTGCCATGACCATTTGATTAGGATTATCTTTTGGCCAGCGTTCACCAGAAGTTAGCCCACATAGAATTGGAAACGTTTCCCTCGTATCGTTTCTCCATTGAAGGAATTTCCTGATAGGAACATCAACATAGCTCTTCATTAACAACGCTAGTTGTAACTTGTAATCCTGGTAATCAATAAGACACTGATATCTGATGTCATATAGCCAACTGAGGTCTAAATCCATTTCTGCCTTGAAGAACAACGTCGTACCAACAACTTCTCGCAGGCCATATCTCCATCTTGCAGGGCCACTGGTATATAACTCTAGGTGTCCATCGGTTGTCAGATAAGCGTATAATATGACCCGTCTATCTATATTTTCTTTAAAGTGTTGTATCAGCGACGTCGCTGAAAGAGGTATGGCGCCTAAATTCAGTGCTGTGTATATGGTCTCATAGTGAGACTTACAGTGTACTTTGCTCCATCGGTCGTTTGATCACTCGAGATTTGTCAGCATCTATTTTTCGGAGGTTCCAGACCTCACAGCCATATATCATGGCAGGAATGACCACCCTGTCAAATATGTGAGATCTCGTTTTTTTTTTTTTCATCTGCTGAAGGATGGGTTTGATTTGGTGAAAAGTGAGCCAACCTGCTGCTGTTTTCCTTGAAATCTCACGATTCAGTTGATGAGAGTTCGTCATTTCCTGGCCCGGGTTGATGTAATAATTAACTTTTTTGATGGGAACATTTCCTAGCATTAGTTCGTCACAAGGACATCATATATTCAGCATGTACTGGTTTATTTTTGTCTGTTTAATCTTAGACCTACAACTATGCTAGCTCCGAACGTGCAAACGAACAACGCTACTATTAGTTGAAAAAAATATAAATGGAAATGGAAAAAAAAGGTGTTCGTTCTCTCTGATGAAAACCTTTTTGTAGTAGGATATATTTTGTTTCTGTGGTCTTATCGCGGTATAGGACCAATCTCGTCATGTGGCATGTCCTTTGTAGAACGTCGCTCTCACACCAGCCGATCTGTAAGACTAGATCTCTGGCCAGATCTCCCTCCTATGTCGTTATCATTCTCAACCTGTCCGTGATGTCTTGTGCCCATAGTCTCCTCTGTCTGCCTCTGGCCAACTTACCAGACACCATACCCTGCAGTATCGTTCTCTCTAAGTCATTATGGCCATTGATGTGGCCAGCATTCTGGACGAGATATTGTTTACTAACCAATTTACTTCGATATCCAGTTCTTTTAGACTATCTGCCTTTTGTCCATTTCGGTATCCATGGAATTATGAGCACTTGCCTGTAGCATTTTAATTCAAACGATTCAATGCTTTCTTTAATTCTTTATAAGGTGGTCTACGTCTCATTTCAGTACATTGCCACAGGTAAGACGCAATATTTTCATGTTCGTCATTTTATTAGAGTTCTACCATAAGTTTCAAATTTTTTTCAACCTCTGCATTGCCCTAGCAATTCTCTGTCTGACTTCCTTAAGGCAACCTCTGCATTGCCCTAGCATTTCTCCGTCTGACTTCCTTCAGGCAACTTCTGCATTGCCCTAGCATTTCTCCGTCTGACTTCCTTCAGGCAACCTCTGCATTGCCCTAGCATTTCTCCGTCTGACTTCCTTCAGAATTTGAAATTGATAATTGTCATGTGCTGTGTATACTCTTCACTACCTTTTGGCGCAATAACATGGACAATGAATAACACATTGGAAAAGAGTATTGAAGCCTTTAAAATATGGACATATAAAGGATTGTGTCGCATTTCTTGGAAAGAGAAGCAATTTGGATGTATTGAAACAGTTGTTGGTGAAACAAGAATTAATGACCCAAATCATGGCTAGACAGTTCTTTTGTTTGGTCTTATAACAAGACATACCTACTTGTTGAAGACCATATTGGAGGGTAAGGTATACGGCAGTCCTTCAAGAACCAAACGACGTTTTATGTGGGTGGATAACATCAGGAGATGGACTGGAAACAGCCTCTCAGATTTTACCACTGCGGCGAGAAAAATAGTTCAATGAAGATCCATTGCAGCTGACCTTCGATGCAGTGATCGCACTTAAACTGAATTCAGTGCGCATGTTTAGATAATATTTGATAGCATTTATATATGGATATCAAGATGTAAGTTAGTTACTAAATTGTGTTTACTATAAGCACTAAATTGTTAATCTTAATTTATAGATGGATCTCACGTACTAGCTTATGAATATTAATTTATAGCTGGATCTCAAGTGGCTACTAAATTATGAATCTTAATTTTAATAGGAATCTGAATCAAGTATTCAATTGTGAATCTTCATTTTACGTGCTTTCTGAAAGTGGGCTACTAATGTATAAATGTATCTGTAAGTGGGAAACAACCAAACAGTCCGTACTATAAAGACGTGTCTACCATTCTTCCATTCTAAAATATATTTCAATATAAGTCCAGTTTCTTCGGGCAGATCATGAAAATATATAAAATCCATTTTTTATTAAATTTCTGAACGAGTGGATGATATTTGCAAATGCTATTTACGATCACACTTGTCTTCAAGCAGATATCTCTGAGACAAAAAATGAGAATCTTTAAATGCTTTGAGCGTTAAGAATGAATTGTTGAGAATAGAAGCCTGGACCATGACAAGGACATTTTGGACATGTATTAAAGCCTTCAATAGATTTCGCCGAGTTATTTGGAAAAACAGGAAAACAAATAGTGAGATCATGGAACAATTCAAGGTGGAAAAGACACTTTTGATAGAAATAACAAAACTGAAAAATAAAATGATTTGGTCATGTCAAGAGACGTGACTGTCGACTAAAGGCTATATTGGTAGAGAGCAGTGGACGACAAGAGAGACAGAGGACAGCGGAAATACAGATGGACAGACATCAAGATGGGGTCGGGATACAGCCTAACTGAGTGTACTGATCTGGCATAGGACAGAGACAACTGGAGATCTATTACCGTCAGCCACTGATGCTAGGACGACACTGTATGATGTTCACTCATTGATGTTCTCTCCTTTTCACCAAACGTTTCTTTAAATTGCATATTGTTATTGACATGAATGGATGTATATGCTCTATACAAACCATACACTGGTTTATTTTGATATATTTCTTTGAACAAATGGTTGGTTATAATCGCTCTTTCCAAGAGAGCATGATATTATTTCAACACATTTTATATTTTAATTGACTTTACAATTTCTGCGCATGTATGTCAACTCGTCTATGTAAATGGTTCACGTGACGAAGGTGAGACCTGCAATCAGAATGAAACGCCCGCTTGCGAACGTAAATTATAATGTGTTTATCGCTTGTGCCATATTTTTGAGTTCATTAGTGTAACAAATGATTTCCCCTTACCTACCTTACCTTTCCACAGGAGTGACGTAACTTATTTCGTTCGTTTCTTATTTATGTTTGACACTGTTCTTTATCATCATCAGGTGCCATGCCGGTTGGCGGTCGTGGACCTCCATCCATTCATATCACCTGTGCCGCTCACCAACGATATTGTTGATTGTCGCCCATGCTATTCTCTCAGACTGTTCAGCATCCTCTTTCTCAGCCTTCCTCTGTTTCTCGTTTCTAATATCTTTCCCGTGGCCATTACGTGTTCCAAGCTACCCCTTCTGATACCATGCCCAAAAAAGAATGACTGCCTTGTTCTGATCCACGCAAAAAGTTGTCTTTGAATGTGTGCTTCTTTGAGTACTGTATAATTAATACATTTTCTTAGCAGTTCATGAGACCCGTAACATTCTTTTGTAAAACATCTCCGTTGCTTCCAAAGATATAAACGATTGTTTGCTAATTGTTCACGATTCACTGTCATTTGTCAGTACTGGTTTCACGTACCATCCAAGGACTCTCTTTCTCAGTTCAAGCGACAAGGTTTTATTTTACAATATTCTGTTCATGGTCTAGAAGACCAATTTTGCTTGCGCTATTATGTATTTTATTTCGTAATGGAATCTTCCATTCTAATGTTATATATGTTTTCATATATTTGGAGGGAATGCTAACCCGGCACTCAAAAAATGATTTCTGAAGTATGATGTGTTAAACCGAAAAGTGCAAATATGGAAATCAAGCTATAAACTACGACTCAACTTACTCCGTTCTCTGGACTACATTCTGCTACTTAACCCATTTCAGGGTTTGGTAGCGGAAGATTGAGAATGAACGAAGCCAAGTCATATATTTAAAAGTGTTAACGTGTCTCAATTCGGTCCCATTCTCTTTAGCGTACCATTTTGGATAGTTCGATTTTTCCCTCATTACCATCACTTACGATTTCCTTTTATTTAAGCTGAGACGTTCGTTTTCACTTTACTAAACTATCATGTCTAACATTTCCTGAAAGTCGGTTTCGTTCGGAGCTATTAATACAATATAATCAGCTTTTGTATTTTAACAGTGTCAAACTTCAATCATATTTCTCGACTGATTTTCTCGTCCAACAAGTGCACTCCAAGGCGCAAAGCGTCTCTAGAATCTTATAACTGGCCAATTTCGTGAGGCCGGGGACATATGTCCTAGACATGTATATAATCCTCGATTTTACTTCCGCTGTGGTAATAAATATGTTTCTCCGGTATACAGACGTGTGATAAATTATCGTATCCCATTTGGAAGCCATGTCACGTCAAGGGCGACATAATTATATCTTGATATATGTGAAGTTTTTATTCCTAGCAGACAATGCTCTATCTTTAAAAATAATGACCCTGTCGTAACCAAGGTTACCCATGCTAAGTTGCCTTTTTGACGAGACACTAAAAAAACAAAAATGCAAGACAGAGAAAGTAACTTTATTGGAAGAATATCGATATGTGGAGTTAATAAAGAGCATTACAAAACAACAAAAATGGCAAGTCCTTGGTACCCGGGGTAAATATGCATAACAGTACAAATGCATAGCGTGTCAGGGACACCGCGATCTGTAATTTCCATAACAATAAACATGTACAGAATGTCAGGGACACGTGATTGACACCCGGCGCTGAAAATATCAAATTCTGTCTCTGGCATGGTGGTGAGGGATACAGCGCAAGAGTCAAATAAAAGTTCATATGTTATGACAAACCCACAGAAGAAACACATTTTTGAAGTGAACCAGATCTGAACAGGCAAATTAAACTACAAATGCATGAAACGTTTCATCGCCAACACTCAATTGACCTTGGAGTGTAACTTCATTTAGCGCTTCTGTTGAACAGAACATCTGAATGTCCTTAGTTTGCCTGCTTTGGATATACTATGAATATACTATACAGCAAAGACAGAGGCAATGGAAATTAGAATTTAGAAAACACATAATATTCAAGTGAAAAGTACATAACTAAAACATGTAAGTTATTCAACTACTTGGGTATTGTGTTAAAACGATGGAAGGATGTACAGAGATGTGGAATCAGGAACCAAGAAAGCAAATACGGTTTCTTATCAGCTCTCGCCATTATAAAGACATAAACACATCACATTAGGGACAAACAATTGGTTAATAGTATTTTATACCAGCTTCATGCACATTCAAGGCGCATGCAAGACATAGGGGTGCTTTGCGAAATTTGGTGTTTGAGAAAGACGGACTGGGTCAGAAGGTTGGACACATCACATAGCTAAGAAATCAGAAATGAGGTTGCTGTAACATCGAGCAAAGATAACACGGACAAGCGGACCATAAAGCTGTTCAGACACCTGACAAGAATGCAACCAAATCTAGTTATGTGGATCTAATCCACTAGGCAAGAGGCTAATAGAGCAAGACGGAGATCAAGATGAATATGAATAGACGGTATAGGTAAGTAATATGGACTAACAGCAGAACTGTCGATCCCTTTGGCACACGAAAAAAGACTACACCTCTTCACGTTGTTTAACCACATCGCTGCCACACGAAAGATATCGACACTTCTGGAGTACGAAAGGAGAACTACACTATGACGCCTAAATGAACATAAGCCACACGAAAGAATAACTACATCTCCCCACGACATCTAAGGACACATCAGGCACACGAAAGTAAACTGCACCTCCCCATGTTATCTGGCGAAAAATCTGGCACTCCAGATAAAACTACACTCCCCTATGTTATCTGACGAGACATCTGACAAACATTTTTCCAACGCGGCTTAGAAGCGATATGCCTCTATATGAGCCGCATTCCGTTTGCATCCTGTTCCTCCAAATAGGCACCACAACCGTTTTCTGCCAATCTGTAGATACCATCCATTCTAGCCAGGACTGATTAAAAAGCAGTGTTAACCACCGGACACCGACATCCTGGCAGATGTTAATGGCGCCCACCGGTATATTGTCCACCCTTGGGACCTTGTAGTTAGGGCTTTGTCTAATTGACTCTCTGAAATCTTGTTCTAGTATTAGTATGGCATGTTCAACAGCAGTTTGACCCGGGTCTTATACTATAGTTTGGTTTTGGACAGTTTGACCCGGGTGTTATACTATAGTTTGGTTTTGGCCAGTTTGACCCGGGTCTTATACTATAGTTTTCTTCTTCTTCTTCGTACGCAGTCAGACAGTAACCATTATTTTTTCGAAAAAAGCGGCGGTCATCCTGAGGCTGTCGCCACTGCCATAGAGCTTTTCTTGCAGTTCCACTGGTGATGGCCACATCTGCTCTCTCTGATCCTCGTATGTCGGGCAGTTCTGCAGCAGATGTTCAGCGGTCATTTTACCAGTACCGCACGGGCATTCGTCGGTACCACTTATCTTCAATTTGTTGAATAGGTGGTACCTCAGTCTATTGTGGCCAGTGCGAAGTCTGAAGACAACGACCCACTGTACCACTACCCTTTTTGGTGCGGACTGCTGGCACAGTTTGCAGAGTGCTGCTCTTAAGTCATTACGCTCAGTGTTTTTCTTGCTTTTTAGCGCTGTGACTACCGCGAGAGCATCTGTAAGCAGGACTATATGGCCTTCATTTTCATTGTGTGTCACCATTTCTTCCACTGCCGCCCTCAGTGCCTCTGCCTCCGCTCTGAAATTGCTTGTGTACTTACCAGTAGCGAATGATAGTGTTATTTTTCTGCCATTTGGTAGGTTCAGGAATGCTCCTGCCCCTCCGTTCTGTGTAGTGTTTTGCCCGAGTCCTATACTTTCGTTTGGTTTTGGGCAGTTTAGACCGGATCATATACTATCGTTTGGTTTTGGACAGCTTAGACTGGGTCTTGTACTATCGTTTGGTTGTGGGCAGTTTTAACCGGGTGTTGTGCAATAGTTTGGTTGTGGGCAGTTTGACTAGGTTCTTGTACTATCGTTTGGTTTTGCTCAGGTACTGACCTATCATCCTTCGACGTTTCATGGCTTTGAAGTTATGTGAAAAAAAGTGTTCCATCTTTAAAATCTCTGGGTGATATGAGCATTGTGCATCAAGTATGTCCCAGTATTTCTGCCAAGTACTCTCGCGTGCCTGCTTAGTGACCGTCTTGTATTTTCGCTTTGATCCCTTACAAGCGACGTAGTTTTCGATGGTATGTGGGCTACGCCATTTCTAGAATACCAGTTGTGTGTCTGTGATTGCCATCTGAAAACTTTTGTCCCACCATATCGTCCTTTTCTTTCTGAACCTACCTGTTCTAGCTTTCACATATTCTTCTATCAAATTATTCAAAATTGTTAAATATCGTCCACTGATCTTCCACTGTACCATAATGCGATAGTTGGTCAAAAGCCAACTCCATCTTTCGTTTAACGTTGAGTCTCACTACTTCATCTTCTAGCCGTTTTATAGTGATTACCTCTGACAGAACAGTGTCACGGGTAGTGTACGCCACCCTCTGTCTAAAGTGAAGCACAACCGTCCGATGGACAGTATCAGTGTTTAAACTGGGAATCACCTTGGAGTCTGTAATAGCTGGCGATTTCGCAGCCTTCATAGAATGGAATCTTTTTTGTGATGGCATCTATAGATCGCTCCACTTGCATCACGTCTGTTTGTGACTGGGTCGGTATTTAGACAAATGTATTTGTACCAAACAGGCCGTGTTCTGCACAAAGGTTCAACATCCGTTCCACATTGAAGTTAATCTCCTTTGATGTCACCATAAGGTCAAGGTGTACTTCCCATGGGTCTCTGCGATTCCCTACATTGCCATTGACATCCCCCAAAACAATCAACTCGTTCGCGTCCTTGACCCGGCGTAACACGTTAGAAAGGTCACTATAAAATTCATCTTTTTCACCGTGAGAATAGCTGGCGTTACAAGGAGCATACACTTTCATGATCGTCATCATTTCCTCCTTGCTGTGAAGACGAGTTAAGAATATTATTTCCGATATATTCAGCGGCTACCAATGACGTAGCCAGTTCTGGGTGGATTATAAAGTCCACTCCGTGTACTCCACGTCTATCTGTCGGTACACCGCTCGTGATCAATATATAATTTTCATGTATTTGTTCATGATATTTCTGTGTGTTCTACAGTCAGATAGTTCTATTATTTGTCCCATGAAGCTGACTGCCTCCGTCGATTTTAGACCAAGTCAGCACACATTTAAAGTAGCCACTTTGTTGGTCAGGCCAATGCTGTGACCTTTACCTTGCCGTCTTTTGTCATCGTACGTATTATTTCCCACATACCTTGTACCTGAGCATTACTGTTTAAAAATAGTTTTAAATCACCTATCGTCTAGCGAGGCCTGTCAAAGGGTCATTTCTACACTATTTAAGGTTCCTGTAGGTCTTACATATGGACCGGCTTTCTGCTGATGCTAGTTAAAGGCCGTCGCCGTTTGCAAATCGTAGAAAGCACATGTTCTATCCGCAGTCTTGATCGGAAACTCAATAACTTACAATAAAAAACCTGCCGTAGAGCAACACCTATGCTCCTCATAGAATACGTGGCTCTCCACCGATTCTTAATCTCCTCGTTCTTCTTCGACATTTTACAATTTGTAATGGGCTCACACGTGCAATCAAATTCTTTGGATATAGGTTTCTGAAGTTGAGAACTCGTCAAGGCTTCTAATACGTTTTGTGTTGGCCAGTTCTGTGCTGCTTGCCAAGACATTCTCATGGATGATGGATCAAAGTTTAGCCGGTGTAATGGGTCATTAATATGTTATGCCCTACTTACCAACAACATTACAAACTAAAATGTTTTTAAGCAAATGTGAGAAGCATATTAAATAAAAGAGAAGAATTGGAACTGTATGTAGAAGAAGAAAAACCAGATATAATAGGGTTAACAGAATCATGGACATATTAGGAGATTGCAGATAGTGAACTTGAAATTGAGGGATATACAATGTTAAGGAAAGATAGGATAATTGGAGACAAGACTAAGGGAGGTGGCGTTTTATTATACTGTATAAATTATGTTAATATAACGATCAAAGATTATTTATCATGTGGTAACAAAAATGAAAGTGTATGGGGAGAAATAGAAAGTGGGGGTGAAAAAACAGTGATTGGAGTGTGCTATAGATGTCCATCAAGTCAAAAAGAGGAAGATGAGGAGCTGATTAGTAGTATAGCAAAGGCAAGTAAAGGGAAATTATTATTAATGGGAGATTTCAACTATCCAGAAATAAAATGGGATATGGCAGAAGCACTTGTAGAGTCAAAACCTTTTGTTACGTGCATAACTGACAATTTTTTAATTCAACATGTAGAAGCAGCCACCAGAGGCAAAAACATACTCGACCTAGTCTTTACCACAGAGGAAAATATGATTGAAAACGTTACCGTTGGCGAACTGTTTGGCTCAAGTGACCATCAAATCATCCGTTGGGATCTTATTGCAGGGAAAGAAGTAAACATAAACACGCGAACATACGACTACTCTAAGGCAGATGTTAAGAGGATGAAAGAGGCAGCGAACCACATAATCTGGAAATATATTATTGTAGGAACAGATGTTGAACAGGAGTGGGAAAGTTTTAAAACAGTTCTAGAAACGCTAAAAGAGGAATGTGTTCCATGTAGGGAGGTAAACCCCAAGCGTAAAAAGTGGATAACTAGATTTGTAGTGAAATGTAGAAGAGCAAAAAATAAAGCATGGCAAAAATATATAGAGGCAGGTAAATCAAAAGAAATACATGTAAAATATTTGGACAAGCAGAACATATCTCAGAAAGCGAATAAAACAGCAAAAATAGACTTTGAAAAAAAACTTGCTCAGAGGATCAAGACTGACAGTAAAAGCTTCTTTTCTTATGTTAGAAATAAACAAAGAACGAAAGACAAAGTAGGCCCTCTCATAGACAGTACAGGGAAAATAATAAGTGAGAATAGGGAGGCTGCTAATCTGCTCAATCAGTACTTTGGCACAGTCTTCACAAAGGAGGACTGCTCCGAGATCCCAGAGCCTATAGATATTTTTCAAAGAGACATGGATACAGCGGGATTAAGATCAATCTGTATTACAGAGGAAATGGTTTTTAAAAAATTGGAGGGGTTGAAGGTGAATAAATGTCCAGGTCAAGATGGTATTCACCCAAAATTGCTGTATGAAATTAGAGACCAACTAGCAAAACCATTGGCTATATTATGTTCTCAATCACTTACAAAAGGGATTGTTCCACGGGATTGGAAAGATGCAGGAGTGATCCCCTTATTCAAAAAAGGCAAAAAATCAGATCCGGCAAATTATAGATCGGTGAGTTTAACGAGCATAGTCTGTAAATTGTTAGAGTAAATAATCAAAGAAAACATTGTAATGCATTTAGAAAAATTTAATCTAATTAGAAATAGTCAGCATGGGTTTACTAGAGGGAGATCATGCTAAACAAATCTATTAGAATTCATGGAGGAGGTTACTAAAATCATAGATAAAGGGGAGCCAGTGGATGTTATTTATCTAGACTTTGCAAAGGCCTTTGATAGAGTACCTCATCAAAGATTATTTCAAAAGTTAAAATCACATGGAATAGGTGGCGAAGTTGCCAAATGGATTGAAAATTGGTTAACGGGAAGAAGGCAGAGGGTGGGCATAAATAAGGAGTACTCTGAGTGGAGTGAAGTGAAAAGTGGTGTGCCACAGGGCTCGGTTTTGGGACCAATTTTGTTCTTGATATATATAAATGATTTGGACATTGATATGAGATCCATGATTGCAAAATTTGCTGATGACACAAAACTATGCAGTAGTGTCTCATCTAAAGCGGAAGTGGATATATTGATGTCGGATTTAGATAAAATTCGAGAATGGTCTGTAAGCTGGCAAATGGAGTTTAATGTAGATAAATGTACAGTCATCCACATGGGTAGATCCAATATGGAACATAATTACAGAATGGGAGAAAACAATATTAGAAAGATAGATAAGGAAAGGGACCTAGGGGTTATAATAGATCATACAGGAAAGGTGAGTGAGCAAGTTAAGGTAGCAGTGAAAAAGGCAAATGCAATGTTAGGTATGATAAAAAGAAATATTAAACATAGGAGCAAGGAAGTGATCGTCAAACTGTATAAAGCTTTAGTTAGACCTAGATTGGAGTACTGTGTACAGGTGGGGAGTCCTTATCATAGAGGGGACATAAACATGCTAGAAAGAATACAAAAAAGAGCGACAAAGATGAAAGTGGGATTCCAGAATTACAGTTATGAGGAACGACTCAGAAAAACCGGCCTACAGTGTCTCGAAGAGAGAAGAATTCGTGGTGACTTAATACAGGTTTATAAGATGATCAGAGGAATCGATAAATTAGACTATAACAAGTTTTTTTAAAATACAGCCACCTACAATAACACGAAGGCATAGCTACAAGCTGATTAAAGAGAGGTCCAGGTTAGATATTAGGAAATATTTTTTTAGTCAGAGAGTGGTGTCTGCTTGGAATGCATTGCCAGGGGAGGTAGTGGAGGCAGGGACAGTTAATGCATTTAAGAATAAACTGGATGCGCATAGATTTTAGAGCGAGGTGATGTAAATGTAACTGGTTGTATACAGACTCTGCAGGGTCTTCTAAACCAGTATAAAGATGTTAAGTTAAGTTACATTCGATACAGTCTCACTTGCTCCGCTCGATCAAATGCAGTTATAGTAGTCTGACGTTTGGTTGACTGTCCTTATGACTTGGATAATGGTCTTCTTTCCTTGGAAGGTGAAATCGCAATTGTTATTGCAAAGACAACGATGGTTTGGTCATGTTAACATGATAGATGGTGACATTCTCAACGATATCCAATATGGACAGTTGCGGAAGGCAAAGAACAGTCGGTCGACGATAGCCGAAGTTCAAAGATGTATTTAAGTGTGACATGAAGACCCGGGACAGACGTCTAACATGTTGGTAAGTTCACGATACAGATCGATTCAAGCGGAGATGTACCCTGAAGGGCCACATCAAACTTGATGAAGCAAAGCTCATGCAACACGAAGAACTGAAACGAAATCTTAATCTAACTTAATATATACTTTACAAGTTTAGAGGAATCTACAGATTCTTATACAAATAGTGTCTTGAGGAGTGGTTTAACCGATGTGCGAGTCCATCTTAATAACCTCAAACACTAGAACTAAGTAGACCCGCAGCCAGTTAGGCGCCATCAATAAATGCTCTTAACAAACCACCAGGGTAAAGGTACACATAAATTGGTTAGGTCATCCCTTAACCGATGAGGTCGTTGGGGCATACGTGAAGACATCCTCACAACTCCACGCCACCCTTCTCTGTCAGCGACCGCTGCCTGTGCCTCTTCTGGTCGGAGATTGGTCCATCCTTTTATGTTGTCCTCCCACCTCTTTTTATGACGGCCTCTTCGTCGTCTGTCCTGCACCTTTCCGTTGATGATCGTATTTGCAAGACCATTTGACTTCGATATGTGACCGTACCAAGCGAGTTTTCCTCTTTCGACAGTTGCAAAAAGGTCTTCAAAAAGCCATAGTTGTGTTGTAATTCTATCTCGTATTTCCTCATTTGTGACTCGATCTTTGTAAGTGAAGATGAAAAGTCTCTGGAAATATCTAATCTCCAAGGCCGGTATACTTCGCTGAAGGTCAGCTGTAACTGTCCATGTCTCACAAGCATATTGGAATATTTACAGGACCAATGTACGCATTGTACACGTGCGTAGTGCTAAACGTTTATCTTGGCATATTTTGTTAAACCATGCAAGCTCCGCTATTGTCTGTGCTATTCTGGCCAACACCTCCCATTATGATCCTTCATCACTGGCAATCGAACCCAGATATTTAAAACGGTCAACCACTTGGAGTTCCTGGTCATTAGCTTTTATCCTGCTGTTGAAGCCCTCGGCGTTGTTGATCATTAATTTTGTGATTCCAGTATCTCCAAACAATAGTCAAGAGCTGTTTCATCGAACTTTCTGAAAAACTATAAGCCCTACTGGAATGATGAGTTACAGAAAGGGGAAGATGCAGTAACAAATGCTAGGAACATGGCAGAACGAGAAAAATCCATGGAGGCAAACATCGCCCTCAAAGCCGCCGCGGCGAAGTACAAACACACTCTCAAGCAAACAGCAAGAGAAAGCTGGAAAAATAAAACGGAAAGTCTAAACCTGGACAAAGAAGGGAACAAGCTATGGAAGCTAGTCAGAGCCATGAATGACGAAACCCCGTCAAATAAACAAATTACTATCAAGCAAGGCGAGAACTTGATCACAGGTAAGAAAGCCGCAAACGCCTTTGTCGATCACTATGCCAGAGCAAACCACATCGAGGTCCCTGCAGATAAGCATACAGACATTAGCGAAGAGCTAAAGGGACACGAAAACATAAATACGGCTCCTGAAGAGCACATGATGGCCAAACTAACAATGCGCGAAATGGAAGAGGCTATGAGAACACTAAAGAAAAGGAAATCTCCCGGAAAAGACGGGATAACAAACGAAATGCTGATGGGGCTGGGCCAAACAGCGAAGAAGAAACTGCTATCGGTCCTAAACCAAAGCTGGAAAAGGGGAATTGTACCACAGGCATGGAAAGATGCAAAACTGGTACCAGTACCAAAAACAGGAAAGGACAAAACAGATCCAAATGGATACAGGCCCATAAGCCTACTGAGCTGTGTCGGCAAGCTGATGGAACGGATGATAAACACCAGACTGATGTGGCATCTGGAAGAAAAACGAATACTAATTCCACAGCAAGCCGGCTTTAGACAGCACAGATCCACTGAGTACCAGGTCATCATCATAGCCCAGGAGATAGAAGATGCCTACCAGGCACAGAAACACACAGTAGCTGTTTGGGTGGATCTGGAAAAGGCATTTGACAAAGTCTGGAAGGATGGACTTAGAGTCAAGCTAAGAAGAAGTGATGTCTGTGGGAAGATGTACAAGTGGATCAACCACTACCTCAAACAAAGAACGGCCAGAGTCCAAGTACAAGGGCAGATGAGCAAAAAGGTGACACTCGAGCAGGGAGTACCCCAAGGGGGAGTATTGTCACCCACACTCTTCCTGGTATATATAAACGATATTACAGAGATTATACCATGAAGAGTCCATAGCTCAATGTTTGCAGACGATCTGGCTATGTGGACCTCTGAAAAGAATCTCACCATAGCAAGAAATCGGATGCAGACGGCCCTAACATCGCTGGAAGAGTGGGCGAACTCATGGCTGGTCAAAATAAACGAGGAGAAAACCACGTGCACAATATTCTCGCTCTCATTAAAACCCCAAAGCACCAAATTAAGCCTAAATGGCAAAATCCTGCAGCCAAACGACAACCCAACCTATCTGGGAGTCACATTTGATCGGCGCATGACATGGAAAAGTCAGATTGAGAGAAACCGAATGAAAGCCAGAGAAAGAATGGCGATCATGAGGAAACTTGCTGGCACAAGCTGGGGAGCAGACGAAGGCATACTAAAGAAACTGTACACTGGAAGAGTGAGACCAGTTCTCGAGTATGGCATTGCGGCATGGACAACAGCAGCGAAGGCGAACTTCGATAAAGTTAACAAACTTCAAAACCAAGCCATGAGAATTATAACAGGTGGCATGAAGTCAACGCCAATTGTAGAACTTGAAAAGATTACAAAACTGCAATCCATGACCGATAGAAGAGACTGCAGAGCCCAGCTGCAGTCAGAGAAACTCCGAAGACTGACGGACCATCCAATGTACCAGAGACTAAACAATTTGGGAAATGGGAAACTAAAGCGGAGAAACTTTGCAGAAATAGCCAAAGCAAAGATGCACGAAGATCCCATAAACGCACTAACAACACCAAAACCCATCACTACTGTACGAAAACCTACCTGGAGGCAGGATATATTTCCAGAGGTGGTAGAAAATATACCAGGTATTGCAAACAAAAACTGCCAGACTGAAAAAGAAAGGAGAGACACTACCCTAAGCTTCATAACGAAAAGCTACCCAAGCATGGACTGGACCCATGCATACACCGACGGTTCTGTAACAAATACTACACAGAACGGAGGGGCAGGAGCATTCCTGAACCTACCAAATGGCAGAAAAATAACACTGTCATTCGCTACTGGTAAGTACACAAGCAATTTCAGAGCGGAGGCAGAGGCACTGAGGGCGGCAGTGGAAGAAATGGTAACACACAGTGAAAATGAGAGCCATATAGTCCTGCTGACAGATGCTCTCGCCGTAGTCACAGCGCTAAAAAGCCAGAAAAACACTGAGCTTAATGACTTAAGAGCAGCACTCTGCAAACTGTGTCAGCAGTCCGCACCAAAAAGGGTAGTGGTACAGTGGGTTCCGTCACACTGCAACATCCAAGGTAACGAGGAGGCAGACAGACTGGCAAAAGAAGGTGCAAGGCTACCACAAACAGATACCAGTATGACGTACGAAGAGTCAAAACGGCTTATCAAAGCCAGATACATGACCAAATGGGAAACCGAACATACTGGTTACACCAAAAACGATGCCTATTACCAGTTGAACCGAAGAGAGCAGGTCGTTGTCTTCAGACTTCGCACTGGCCACAACAGACTGAGGTACCACCTATTCAACAAATTGAAGATAGGGTGTACCGACGAATGCCCGTGCGGTACTGGTAAAATGACCACTGAACATCTGCTGCAGAACTGCCCGACATACGAGGATCAGAGAGAGCAGATGTGGCCATTGCCAGTGGAAGTGCAAGACAAGCTCTATGGTAGTGGCGAGAGTCTCAGGATGACCGCCGCTTTTTTCGAAAAAATAATGGTTACTGTCTGACTATGTACGCAGAAGAAGAAGAAGAAGAACTTTCTGACCCATTCATGAAGTTCTGCTTCTGAATCCGCCAACTCGTTGATGTCATCTGCAAAACGAAGGTTGGTAGTCGTTCGGCCTCATATCTTGACGGTACCAACGTGACCTCTAAGTGCCTCCCTCATAATTTCCTCACTCAAGGAATATATTAAAAACACAACTTGAGTGGATTTTTAATTTGAATTTTATCCGGGCAGTGGTCGTTCAGCCTACTCTTTTGGATTTGCAACTGCCAATGAGATTTTAACGTGCTCGATAATTTACACGGGAGTCCGATCTCACTACCAATAGATCAGGGGAACTGTTCATAGAAGATTCACGTGAACAAAATCTAGGTCAAATCCGTGATTCAAACCCGCGACCTCCGGCACCCGAGGTGGACACCTTACCCCGGGACCACTGAGTCCTGGAGAAAGACACAACGCCACAAGAAGAGAGAAATAAATGAAACAAGATAAGTAAATCAGTGCGTGTCCTATTATTCCATTGTCAGTCATGACTGGGGTTAGGGACTACTACATAACTAATAAATAAACGGGCACTTACTAACGTAGACTTGCAAAGATTTAACTATTACTATTATTATTTACGTTTTGTTAAATGTTATATTTGCATTGCATACAACATGGTACTGTACATAAAACAGCGAATAAGAGTAGCACTTGGTATAAGTTAAGACACAAGCAGAAAATATATAGAAGCATACAAATACATCGATATACGTCTTATAGACTTCAAAGTTGTGTTTCACAGAGCCAATTCGGATAACCTGATAACGCGCCTTAAAAATGTAGTTACAATTGGAAAATACTAAAAACGTATACCCAATAATGTATAGCGCTAGCGAACTGCCACTGTAAGATCTGATATAAATTATTCATCATATAGAAGGGCAGGAATCATGCGTCATGTTTCCTTCCTTCGTAAATGTCTACAAATAATCTTGTTTTTAGTAATTATTACATAGCTAAAATGCCAGGACTCATCTGTAGAAGTCGATGAATAACCTCAGCTAAATCGAACACGCATAAAAACATGGATTGCGCACCACAATGATTCAGTGAGCTATGCCGGCAGAAACACATGTTGCTGGTAGTGCCACCCAAACCGGACAGATCACTGTAGAGAGGCCTGTCACTTGTAGCAGCCTGGAAGGTGCTTCTTAAGAGTCCAATAAAACAGACCAAATAGGAGAAGAAATATCTACACAAAGTTTGGGAAGATGGAGTATGAGAACCCAGGAGAGTAGATCATCGTTTTTTTGTGTCGCCTTTTTTCTCTATTCGTCAAGGCTAGGAGGGGGGGGGGGGGGGGGGGGGGTTGCACTGCGGTTTTTATTTTTCTCCTGTCGGCCCAGTGCATCCGACTTCG
Source organism: Ariolimax columbianus (assembly GCA_036924085.1). Lineage (NCBI taxonomy): Eukaryota > Metazoa > Mollusca > Gastropoda > Stylommatophora > Arionidae > Ariolimax > Ariolimax columbianus. Next base: position 38,656,205 of record JAVGWX010000005.1, on the reverse strand, counting down.
GCATGCATTTTATATAGGAATATACTTCCTCCTGCATTTTCTAAGGGTTTGCTTCCCCGGGTAACAGCCGGCGCTGTGATGGGGATCGAACCCAGCACTTTCGGGTTGTGCGCCGTGTCACTTAACCACTAGCCCACGCCTTTCCCCCCAGATAATCTAATAGCAGTATCGTTTATTTAGAAAATCGAACCTGCTGCCTAGCCGGAATGCAGGGGACAAAGAAAATATAGGGAAGTCAAACCCGCAAACAAACCAACAGAAAGGAGATGCACGACCATAGTGCGCAAAACAAGGTACAACGTATGTCACGAGACAATGCAGAGTGGGACAAAGAATTCAAAATATGGTGCTCCGCCTGTGAAGAGGCCCTGGCAAAGACAGCAGAAATTATTAAAGAATCCGTAGTACCAGTCTAAATAAGCAATAATCGCACGAGAAGATATTTACGCACCCATTTGGCTGATAATTAATTGCACATTGCAAGCGATGAAGCGCCATCATCATACAGTTTTGTTTTAATGATGTAGTGGGCGCTGTATTTTGATTATAGTGTGGAAGAAACTGTGTTGGCCATCATCTTCACTCTCTGGTTTCGATATACCTTAGACAAGTGGCAAGATAAGTCAAGACGGATGGGGGTAACATGATGCAGACTCTCTGATTCATCCTTCCTTGAGGCCAGGGGTCGCTGTAAACTTGCAGGATTAGATCCTCCATTGTTTCTGATTATAGCTTTGATAGACGAGTGCCTTACCTCTCGACCCAACAACAACAACAGCATTTACTATTATGATTGTTTTGTTTTTTATAACGGGAGCATTGGATCTTGAACACATGTGATAGTTTGAGTCTATTTATATTGGATTGGCCTTAAAGTATGAACTTCTCCAATAACTCAATGCCCATCGCTCCTATCGTTGCCGATATCAGCCAACGACTAATACATGGTTGTTTGCATCGGGGTCATTGAGACAGAGAGGACCAAGACCCAATTCCGCCCCCATGTCGCGGCCCTAGAAACATCTGCGCTAGTGTAGTCTGGTAAAGAGACTGTGTATCGCAATGGGGAGACAAACCCGGTATCCAAAACAATCCAGCAGAAATTGGACGAGTTGGGCTAAAAGGTGCATATATCGCAGTCTTACTGTAAACTTCGACATAGTCATTTGCAGGATGAATGCTGAAGAAGATAGAATTGGTGACATTTGTCCCTTCGTACTGCCTTCTCATCAATCCCCAGCACCTGCCCTTGTGCAGATATTAACTCGGTTAAAAAGTAGACAGAACGTAGTTAGGAAAAAATATACAAAATCACTGCTACTGTTACGTCATGACTATTATCATGAGTCCCTGTTTCACTGTAGTAGATGCGTAAGGCAAGGACTAGAACCTGCTTGTATGAAGACTACATAAAAGCTTGTCTGCGCTCTCACATTTGTTTTATGGAAATAAGGAAATCTGCAAACGCCATGCGTAATTGTCTTTTGTAATATATATTAAAATTTGCGGCTATTATTTCCTTCTTAATTGTATATATATATATATATATACATATATGTATATTACATGCATACCCTCATATATATGAATACCATGCATGTAGACATACACACACACACGTACACACATACACACGTAGGTACTTGCATCTTACTTTACCCTCAACCAAAGAATATATATTTTAACACCGGAGTTTAGGGTAGTAACGTCACAGAACATTCCTTTTTGACTATGGGGGTATCAAGCTTCGCACTTAAAATAGGATTGCCAATAAACCTAGATTTAATAATCAAAAAGTAAATAGCTCAGTCAACTGAGTCGACCGTACCACAGGTGCACATACTCGCTGCATCGATCTTCAGTGGAAAAAGGCAAAGGAGAGAAACAAACGCAACAATAACACACAAAGGCATGTGCTTGATTAGTACTTGTGAGAGTTTATGTGGGGTCGACGTATCAGAATAAATTGTTTGGAAGTTTCCAACGCCACTATTTCCGACATTGTTCAATTCTGGCCACCACAATAAGTGGTTGTTTGGTCGTCCAATTATTTCAAACTGCTAGCCAGGAAATTACATTATGCTCCTATTTAGGGCCCTAAATTCTTCCAGAAGATTAGTCGCAAAACTGAATATAGCCATCGTTTGTACACATCGATCTGTATCTTAGTTGTTACTTATTTATTATAAGGGGTTCAGTGGCAAAGTGGTTAAGCCGTCGGCCTCGTGATCAGGTGGTGTGGGTTCGACTCCGAACTCGGCCGTCTTTTTCACGGTTGCTTGATGCAGAGTCCCCTGCATCTCGTTGTCGTCCCTAGTCGTCTTGTCCTTGACTTGCCACCGGGGTCAAGCGGGACGAGACGAGAGAGTGAACGATAAAAAGTAGCGCTGTTAATTTTTACTAAAAATAGCGCTAGCAAAATTAATTATGTCATCATCGTCTACTTATTTATTTTAAATAAAAATGTATCCACCTTTAACTCCCTTTAATCCGAAATGGAATGATGGAAACATCCACACGCACACTAACACACACGCACACGCGTACGCATGCACACACGCGCTCACACACACACACATGTACCGTCGCTTGACAAACTGTGAATTATTCTCATCTAAATACAAATCACACTCCTACATGCACATATTTATAGTGTGTTACATTGATAGCAAGTATTTAAATAGAAAACCAGCGACAAGAGTTTAATCATCGCTGAATACCAAAATGGAAACAGTTGAAACACTTCCATGAGATTCGTTCTATTTCCGGTAGTTTGTCTCCCAGTCGGCATATCATCTGACAAAAATAACTCAAGGCTAAATTCATACATAATCCAGGAAGTTCGGACGTTTTTTTTTTTTGTAGAAACAGGCTAAACGATCAGATTAAAAGTCAATCTAGTTTGAATGGATTGCATGTGTGGATCTCAGAACATTCTACTGAGAACGAACCAACACAAACAGAACCCTAGCATTCTTGTGCATTTTGTAAAATAATGACTAATGAGGGGTGTGCATGGAATTGATAGCCTCATAATGCTATTGTTGTTTAATGCCCACAATGAGTAGGTTAACTCTCTTTTACGCCCTGAAATAGGCGTTAAGTGGCGGGCTGTAGTAGCTTTCTTACATCCTGAGTGTGCTGCTGAGGGTAGACCGAAGTTCTCCTGGCGGGTGTGCTGCGCTTGACTTGAACTGCGTGACGCTCGCTACTACGGGGTTCTCGTCGATCTAAATTTCGTCAGCCGCACTGCTTTGAAAACATTATGTTTCCAGGGATGCTACATGTAGAAGAGATGGAGGTCTTGGTTAGCTTATTGTGCCTGGTCCTGACATGACGTCCTGGTCAGCATATTGTCTCTGATCCTGACATGACGTCCTGGTCAGCATATTGTGTCTGATCCTGACATGACGTCCAGGTCAGCATATTGTGTCTGACCCTGACATTACGTCCTTGTCAGCATATTGTGTCTGATCCTGACATGACGTCCTAGTCAGCATATTATGTCTGACTCTGACATGACGTCCTGGTCAGCATATTGTGCCTGATCCTGACATGACGTCCTGGTCAGCATATTGTGCCTGATCCTGACATGACGTCCTGGTCAGCATATTGTGTCTGAGCCTGACATGACGTCCTGGTCAGCATATTGTGCCTGATCCTGACATGACGTCCTGGTCAGCATATTGTGTCTGACCCGGACATGACGTCCTGGCCAGCATAGTGTGCCTGATCGGACTAGTGTCTCGGTTCCCCCACTCTCCACATTTAAACGGGTGTATGTTGTTTGCGAATGCCCACAATGTGTAGATTACTTATTAGTGCACCCTGAAATGGACGTGAAGTGGCGGGTTGCAATAGCTTTCCTCACATTACGAACGTGCGAATGGAGGTGGGCCCGGTCCTCTAGGCGTTTGTGCTATACTTGGCTTCATCTGCGTGTCACTCACTACTACCTGGATCACGTCAACCCCTCACCTCATTAGCCAGATTGTCATGAAAACAACCCGTTTCCAGGTAGGGCCACTAGGAAGCCGAGGTCAGGTTCTTGATCGGTATGTTTTGCCTGATCCTGACTAACATGTATGATAAGCATTTTTTGCCTGACCCTGATTAACATGTCTGATCAGTATATTTTGCCTGACTAGACGTTAATCTTCTTCTCTATGGGTTTCTGTAGAAACTGTATTTTTGTATTTGTACGTGAGGTAATATCTTCACGTGAAAGGACTTGGTTCGAGTCGTATGTGTCTGTTGCCTTCATTCCTAGTCTGATGATATGGCATATCTGCTTCTGACTACGTATTGTTGTTGTCAAATACTACAGCATACACTTTGCAAGAATTCAAAGTAGCGAAAATTGACTTCAGCAGTCCCCATCGACGAAGATAGACTGATTACATGCAGAATGTTTAATGCAGATTACTCGAAAAAAGTATAGACCAGACAAATGATGCGCTATCAACATATATAGATCATTAAATATGTGTCGCTAAGCAGCTACATGCCAATGAAGAAAATAGGTTTATATATATATCTAGTCGTCTCGACCAATACTCTGCAACTAATCCAAAATAACTCGGGGCAAGAGTGAGATTGATGACCAGCGCATATTATATATATATATATATATATAAATAGAGAGAGAGAGAGAGAGAGAGAGAGAGACTATAAAATAAATACAGCGCACATTACATTAGTAAGACAACCGTCTGATGTTGTGCCAACATCACTTGCGATGAGCAATAACTTTAACTATATATATAGATTTGCACATACTTTGTTATATATATATTATATTGCATCTTGTTTACGTTTATTTCCCAGGTACTGACTTTATCACATGCCTGGTAACAATACCCTACACGATCATATTGGAGCTTCTCAAGTATTACCTGGTCTACGACGTTGCCTGTAAGACGTACATGTTTCTTATCACCTCAACAGTTCCGTTCTCAGCGTACATCATGGTCGGCATCGCTTTGGACAGATACTTCTGCATCTGTTATCCGTTTCTCTTTGTGTTTACCCTGCCCAGAGCAAAGGCTGTGATCTCCTGTATGAGCATACCGGCAGTCATGTTTGGGCTAATTACGGCTCTCAGCTTTGGTACATATACCTACCAGTGGGACATTAAGGCTAGAGACAGTTCTGGTCGGTTCGTTCACCAGACCACGACGGCTCAGGTCGGAACGGAAGAGCTTAATCGTTATCTGGCTGCTTTAAACCTAACCAATGCTACCTTGGAGCGACACATTGTCCCCTACAATGTGTGCGTTAGCAATACTTTCATATTTAATCAGGATTTTCTTGATGTGTATAAGAAGATTCATGCTCTCAACTTCCTGGTTGCGTACGTCGCTGTGGCCATACTCTATATTCTCATCTACAAGTCCATCTTCACTCGACGAGCCAACAAAGCCCGACGCCGAAAGGAAAACAATATTTACGTTTCAGCAAACAGCACGTTCAAGGACAACCAACAAGAAGAAACTCAGATGACCGTCATCAATGGCAGTGATTGTAATAGTCCAACGTCTGTTAACAAGCAGACAAGGAAAGATGCCAAGTCTGCTCGAAAGGCTACACTTGCTGCCAGAAACGATCCTTCAACTTGTAACAAGACCAATTCTCAACGGGTTGATACTGCTGGTTCTGACGAAAAAGAGGATGAGAGAATGAATCTCCTGGACGATAATCCGGAAGTCTGGAGTAATGAGACAACCGGAAATTCTACTAACGTCAGCACGTGCAACACCACATCAACTCCAGGTGGAATGATGTCAGATTGTCGAGACTTACAGGAAGACGATGGATGCAGTGTCTATATTGGACCTCAGACATATATAAAAAAGTTGTCGCCTCATGAGATTTTAAAATCTGATAATGGGAAAAGCAAAGACGTGATTGGAGGGGAACCTGGTAACTATGACTACAGCGTCCCTGACAGTTCATTTAATAGCAATCTGCTTGAAAACATTACTACCAGCGAATGTGGTTTTATGAAGGTTACCGACTCTGACAAGCGCAATGATGTATCTTCTCCAACCAGCGAAATTCCAGAAGAGAAGCCTCTAATATCGCGGTGTCCCTTATCACCTGCTACCCCGCCCAACTCTCTCGCGTTGGCGTCAAACATGTCCAAAATGATCGCATCCCAATCAGAGGATAGAGAATCAGTCGCGAGAAGGCAGCCGGCGGTCAAGCACTCCCAGTCTGACACACAAGCAAACAGTTTAAAGCGAAAACGACACGGAACCGTGCGGGACAAGACGCTAATGGCAAACATGAAGACGGCCTTTATGCTGTTCATTGTGACTCTGGTGTTCATCATTGCCTTCCTGCCAGCGCTGCTCATGGCCAACGGCCTTATCCCTCTCAATCTGATTGGATTCTATGGATATTTCATCTACAACGTTGCTAACCCCTTCATTTATGCTTTTATGAACCAAACCTTTCGTGAAGACCTCAAAAAAATCATCAGTGTATGTCGGCGAAGAACAAGCTAAATGTATGATCGTACAACAATGAAAATAATATTCAACTGTTATTGCAAAATTCATTCAAATTTAGGGTTGTATGCTAACGATGACGAAGCATAGATCAAATGTGTGTAGAATCCGTTTCTGGATGAACTAATAAGCACGAATCACGTTTGGATTTAGTGTCACAAACTAAGCATTAAGACACCAGCGGACATGTAGTCGAACGTCAGTCACAAGAATGGAAAAGAGCAAACATGAGATTCACATGAATATTTCGTGAAGTAAAACGTTCTGCATATTAACACTATTTATATATGTATCCACAGAATAAAAACAAACTCTGTATATTCTATATTACTATGGTTTCAAATAATGAGTGGTTTTACCTGTATGTCTCTGAATTTGATCTCACTAGAACAGTGATGTAACGTAAAATTGTGTGTGACAAGTGCATCAACTGATTATGTCATAGAATCAATGCTTGGCTTTTAACAGTACTTTAAAGAGCTAAGTACACGCGTTTTCACCACGATAAGCACTGACGTTTTGGGAAAACGTGCAATGTGGCAGTTTATATAGATATAAGATATTTTATGTGTTCTGTGTGTGCCACTGACGTCTGCTGGATTAATGGAATGTTATGAACTGGTCGGGGTAACTGGTTTGCTTCCACAATATTCAACGCTCGTTTGCTAACTCTGGATTACGTGAAACCCGAACAACCTGTAAAACGGCTAACTGTATTCATCATGTCGTTGTATGGAAACATATTAATGGATCAACTCAGCCATCGTGCAGGCATCATTGCCAATCACAAGAATATAAACTGGTAAACCATTCAATCAAGTTTCGAGAACATCTCATTATTGTGCTGTTTACATTGTGAATTGTATGTTTATTTAAGTCATCTTGAAATGTTAATTATGAAGCTGTATCCGTTATTAATATTCGTATCCATTAAACTAATACCCGATCTTGTGAATGAACAATCGTTGGCAAGGGCAAAACAATGTATTTGAATTCTTCAGATGTGTTTCCAATCATACTAATTTAGAATTATATTATCGATTCAAAATTTAGTTAGAAATATCATAACATGTTGTTCAAACGTCTACGGTGGGCGACAATGGAGCTTTGGATGAGCTGCCAACAGCTAGCGAAGTATAGCTGGCTGCTCGCGTCAAGGTTGCGAGTCATAGCTGACCAAGACCCTTTTTCGCCATTAAGTGGCGATCCTGGAAGCAGGTTGCACTCGTGTAGACTGGCTGAGAGAATAGGGATGGAAGCAGACAGACTTGAAGCCTGGCTGAAAGGTTTTCATGCCTGCCTGCTGATAAGGAGGGCAGCGGATCAAATCCATGGTGTAGCATATGTTTTTTTCATGCTTGGGGTGAAATAAACAAACATATCCTGCACACGACGTGGTGACATCAGGGCCGAGGCGGGGTGTAGTCATCAGCCTAAAAAGGCACTCTCGGCTACCCCAGCAAGGAGAATGAAGTCGTTCGACGACAAAGAAAAGAAAATTCAAAATAATGCGAGGAAATCAGCATTGTCGGATCGAAATGGCAGCAATCAGAGCCTCGCTGTAAACTAGGACACTTTGTCCGTTTTAGGACAAACGCTAGAAAGAGAAAAAGAAAAGAAATACTTTGGCAAAAATGTATTTTGACATTGCTGTTCAAACTAAATATAAGAAATGCATTCAGTAGTGAATAACATATCCCATCAATACAATTTTTTTTCTAAATACATTAAGACATTATTAAAAGAAACTCGTTCAAATATTAGAATTCCTCGACAAATACAGAAATATATCAAAATAATATTAACATTTTTCGTCAAATCTTTTTTAAGAAATAATCTTAACATAACTTTTGATCCTCTAGTCAAAAATACGTTTCAGAAAGGCGCTATGATTCAGATTGCTTTGACCAACCTATGTTCAGAAACACCTTTAGATATGACCCAAATTCATAATCAATAAACACAAGGAATACGGATATGCCCAGTGTGTGTGCTTTCTCAAGCAGATGATTGATCTCGTAGAAATGGTCAGTGGCGAAGATCCATCTTTTATAACACAGATTGGTCACGTGGTTGTTGTATGTCGAGTTGACTGTCGATTCTTTTAGCAATAACTCTAGTCAATATTTTGTGTATTTTGAATATTGAAAAATGTGGACAGTAGTTTCAAAGAAGTTCAGTGTCTCCCTTCTTGGGGATTATGATAATATTTGATGATTTCCAATTCTGAGGAATTCATTCAGTTTCATAGCATTTATTAAGCAGCTTTGTCCTCTGAATTTCTAGAATTTCAACTTGAAAGCTTTAAGGACGTGTAATGTTGCCGCTTCTGTTCCTGGGGCTGCGCCTGGTTTTGACCGTTTGATAAGTTGGATGATCTCATCGTGTTCAATAATTACAATCGGGTCTATCTCTGGTGTTATCGTTCTATGTAGGAGTTCATTTTTATTTAAAAATAGGGCAGTGTAATGTTGTTTGCATTCTGGCTAGGCACTCTGATAATACAAAAACGCTTTTAACAGTATTTAAACAAACCACTGGTAAATCTTCTCCGAAATCAAGGCATACCAATTAACTACAGAAACACGATTGAGGAAATCTACGAAAGCTGACTTGCAGGAACTACATAGTACAACATTTGAACGTATTCCGGTAGCGAAAGGAATCCAATAAGGCGATACCATATCTTTCAAGTTATGTACATCATCTCTCTCAGAAATCACCCAGCAGTAAATTGTTTTGATAAGCGCGATGGTGTAGGTGGCGGGAGGCTCACACATTTACAATTAACAGACGACATTGGGCTCATGTGTCATACCATTGAAGAAACCAAAAACATCATCGATCGACTTAAATTGGATCAGCAGAGATGTTGGTCTAAAGATTAGTACAAATAAAATGAATTGGGAGTACGGCAAATATAACATAAGGGCTCGTTTAGATGCGGGGATGAAGTGAATTGAAGAATTAAAGTCAGTGAAAGAGTGCAGCGGATACATGAGACAAGGGTTGGATGTGTAAAGAGGTATATGTAAAACAGCTGTTGATTCTGCAATTCGATAGACGAGGAGATGTTCTACTCGAGTCTGGTAATATATTATATTCTTTCAGCGTCAAACACTGCAAAAGGCAGAGCTGAATGCTCTTCGGGTGTATCAATCCGATGCCACTCGTGTTTGTTCCTTGTATGCTATTGAAACCGATCATGATGACCTCTATATCGATTGTCATGTGTAGTGTCATATCTTTGCTTTCCCCTATTTATGGAGCCACTTTGTCTCTACATGGTCGCTTTGTCTAGAAGTCTGTTGCTATTCATTGTACGGACATGACCAATGTGCGCCCGATGCGTTTTCCTTATGATAATAGAAACATTTTGCTGCTAAGTTTTTGTTTGTTTGTCTTCAGTTATACTTAGTTGGAATCCTGGTATTCAAACACGCATGTTAATGTCTGTTGCAAGGTAACCGAATGCTTCGGCTATATGTATTAGGTATTTTACAACTTCCTGCGGCTTACTAGGCCTGGCGGAAGTTATACATAATTTGCGTAGATTTTTTAACTGTAATTTTGTCCTGGCAGCGGCCGTAAAGCCTACTCTTATCGAGTTCTAACTGCCAAAGTATTTTTAACGTGATCGACACTGAACACGGGAGTCCGATCTCACTACCCAGAGATTAGGATAATTTTAACCAGAAAATCTCCATGAACAAAATCAAGGTCACCACCGTGATTGGAACCCGCGACCTCCAGCACTAGAGGCGGACACCTTGCCTCAAAACCACTGAGCCCCTTCATTTATTATCAGCCAAATATTCCAGAAATTTAAAAAAACTACATTTATTAGCAAATGCATTCAGCCTATTTTCAAGTTTCTGTAATTTCTCAGCTTTCACATCCACAAATTAATAAACATATTGTATTGGGGTTGAACATCCTGAGTTTGAAGTATGTTTACTCAATGTGTTTTTGATTTCCGGATAATTGTGAATTGGTTAAATGAACATTAAATCAAGGCGATGGTAGTGAAGATATTAGTCCACGTATCTATATCATGTGCTATTGTGCTGGTTATGTAGATGAAACGTTCAGCCTTCTCTTATATTCGGCTTTATTAACGAAGTAAGATGGCCGCGCCTGAATGGCTGCGCTCTAGATTATTGATATTTGTGTTGTTTTCTGATGTGTGTTGGTTCCTGTTGTGTGTTGGTTCCTGTTGTGTGTTGGTTCATGTTGTGTGTTGGTTCCTGTTGTGTGTTGGTTCCTGTTCGGATTCACAACCTCTTCATAAGGTTGCATAACGGACGTTATTTTGTGGAATTGATGTGCTTTAGATCGGTTAGCCTGTTTGTTATGCTGCATTTCGCTACATGTCATGCCTGGCTTAAACCATGGGAAACCAGTCCAAGGTGACGTTCAACGTTCCACTTAACTGCACCCTAGAATTCAGTCCAGGTTATAGCTACTCAAGGACCTCCCTGCTCGTACTGAAGCGGCTTTCCCTCTGTCCCTACCCTCTACCGAAGGTTACAAGCTACCTCTCCCAACCTTGATTCTCAGCACAGCAATGGAAACGCTGACCCGAATGTGAACACAATCCAGACATCTCGGAGGCGGAACACGAAAGGACAGGAAGTCAGACATGGACAGACACAGAAAGCCTGATACAAGACATTGATCCAGCATTTACCCATCCTGGCCCTCATCCCGAGACAGCGGAGTACATGGCTCCACCTGGGGAGTCTGTAGAGGTTTTGTTCGACGCATAGACAAAGCCTCGACGTTTGAATATGGTAGTGGTTTTTCGACGCAACGGGCCTTTAACGCATAAGTAAAAATATAATCTACAGTTCTATCATTCGTCAATCGCATACTAAAATGATCGCCGTGGGCACATGTATACAATGCCCAGTCCGTGCTAAATAAAGGAGTTAAATAAGTATTACAATTCACCGACAAAATTAATATCATGAAATACTTGTATGATCTGAAAAAAATAATGTTAAGAAATACTGCTAAGATATTATTAGATTAACTTTGTGGAGCGTGTAGCCTAGTTGGCACTGAGTTGGATTGCTAAGACTGGGATTACGGCGAGCCATGGCTCGAAATACGGACACAAAAAAACAATCCCTCCGGTGTTCGTTCCCGCTCTTCCAGACGAGCCAGATATATATGGGCCCCTGATGTAAGGAGTTAGGAAAGGAGACCCAGCAACGAAGGGAACTGACCATCTGACCTCGTATAGGCTGCGGTTTAGTAGATTGGGACGACATTTGTTGCCATAAGACTCACCTTTACTTCACCTTCTGTTTCTGTTTCTAAGAATCGACATCACTGCAGTTCGGGAAAAACATAGGTGCTTAGTCTCTCTTTCATCGGATGGGGTAAGGTACGAAGGCGGATGGTCGATGTAGCTCACTGACTGTATGCTCTCCTGCTCCGTCCTCTAATACGCCATACTCCGCTCGAACCTCGTTTAATGTCGAAACTTTGCAGCTTGTGGAGTGCTGCTTCATCTATTGCGGTGTCCTCATCCAGGAGGCGGCCATTGATTAATTTCAAAATGTCACCTTTATTCATCACCAAAGTGCCCATGATGGGAGCTTGTGAAGCCATGATGTCAGCTGTCTAATTGCCTTCAACACCATCATGAGCAGGACAGTATATACATGTCAACGCCTAGAGGTCTGAGGCCTCAACAGCTGCTATCCACTCGTACCTAAGCCATCCCTTCTGTACCTTCTGAATTTCGACTTACCTTATCTGGAAAAACATAACGTTCAGAAATACGCTAACTATGTTCTTGATCAAGAAGATACTCTTCTATAGATAACGACGCCAACAATAGGGGTAGCATTACATTTGGTACTGTTACAGAAAGTAATGGCTATTTTGATGGCATCATTTGATCAGAACGATATTTTACATTGGCTACTTTTGTAAGTTACTTTCTACGACATGCACGTACGATTACAGAGGTCCTTTTCTTTCAAACACGATAACCACACTGGTGTCTGTTTATATATATTTATATATATATATATATATATATATATATATATATATATATATATATATATATATATATATATATGCATATATATATACACTCTATATTATGTTTTAAACATCCATCTACCATTTCAAAACATAATCATTCGATTGCAATTAAAACACTTTCTGAAATTAGGTTTATAGGTTAGAACAGCAACTGTGTTGCGTTTCTCATAGTTTCCAGAAGTGGTGTGTAGAGAAGTACGGTCAAGGAACAGTTATTTTTTTATAAACAATATAGCATGTGAAATTAGTCAAGTTGTAGACACATCCGCTCTGGGTTCATTGCATTGTTAGATACTTCATTGCATTGTTAGATACTTCATTGCATTGTTAAATACTTCATTGCATTGTTAGATACTTCATTGCATTGTTAGATACTTCATTGCATTGTTAGATACGTCCTTGCATTGTTAGATACTTCATTGCATTGTTAAATATTTCATTGCATTGTTAGATACTTCATTGCATTGTTAGATACTTCATTGCATTGTTAGATACTGTTATATACTTCATTGCATGATTAAATATTTCATTGCATTGTTAGATACTTCATTGCATTATTAGATACTTCATTGCATTGTTAGATACTTCATTGCATTCTTAGATACTTCATTGTCTTTCGTAGCATTGTTATCGTCAATTTCTTCTTCTTCTTCTTCTTCTTCTTCTTCTTCTTCGTACGCAGTCAGACAGTAACCATTATTTTTTCGAAAAAAGCGGCGGTCATCCTGAGGCTGTCGCCACTGCCATAGAGCTTGTCTTGCAGTTCCACTGGTGATGGCCACATCTGCTCTATCTGATCCTCGTGTGTCGGGCAGTTCTGCAGCAGATGTTCAGCGGTCATTTTACCAGTACCGCACGGGCATTCGTCGGTACCACCTATCTTCAGTTTGTTGAATAGATGGTACCTCAGTCTATTGTGGCCAGTGCGAAGTCTGAAGACAACGACCTGCTCTCTTCAGTTCAACTGGTAATAGGCATCGTTTTTGGTGTAACCAGTATGTTCTGTTTCCCATTTGGTCATGTATCTGGCTCTGATAAGCCGTTTTGACTCTTCGTACGTCATACTAGTATCTGTTTGTGGTAGTCTTGCACCTTCTTTTGCCAGTCTGTCTGCTTCCTCGTTGCCTTGGATGTTGCAGTGTGATGGGACCCACTGTACCACTACCCTTTTTGGTGCGGACTGCTGGCACAGTTTGCAGAGTGCTGCTCTTAAGTCATTAAGCTCAGTGTTTTTCTGGCTTTTTAGCGCTGTGACTACGGCGAGAGCATCTGTAAGCAGGACTATATGGCTTTCATTTTCATTGTGTGTCACCATTTCTTCCACTGCCGCCCTCAGTGCCTCTGTCTCCGCTCTGAAATTGCTTGTGTACTTACCAGTAGCGAATGACAGTGTTATATGTCTGCCATTTGGTAGGTTCAGGAATGCTCCTGCCCCTCCGTTCTGTGTAGTGTTTGTTACAGAACCGTCGGTGTATGCATGGGTCCAGTCCATGCTTGGGTAGCTTTTCGATATGAAGCTTAGGGTAGTATCTCTCCTTTCTTTTTCAGTCTGGCAGTTTTTTGTTTCCAATACCTGGTATATTTTCTACCACCTCTGGAAATATATCCTGCCTCCAGGTAGGTTTTCGTACAGTAGTGATAGGTTTTGGTGTTGTTAGTGCGTTTATGGGATCTTCGTGCATCTTTGCTTTGGCTATTTCTGCAAAGTTTCTCCGCTTTAGTTTCCCATTTCCCAAATTGTTTAGTCTCTGGTGCATTGGATGGTCAGTCAGTCTTCGGAGTTCCTCTGACTGCAGCTGGGCTCTGCAGTATCTTCTATAGGTCATGGATTGCAGTTTTGTAATTTTTTCAAGTTCTACAATTGGCGTTGACTTCATGCCTCCTGTTATAACTCTCATGGCTTGGTTTGTTTTGAAGTTTGCTATCGTCAATTTAAAAAGCATTAAAAAAACAAGTATATATGACGTCATCGGGATGTCCGAAACTCTTTCGAGTTGCTAATCATACTGTACTAAGTTCGATATCATTAACAACATGTTAGAAAACAGCCGCAAAGATGGCGCCCTATCAGATGTGGGTATATATTGCTTTTGGCTTTTAGTTCGTTAAGGATGCCCCCATGTCACAGATTTGCGGGGAATTCACATTAGTCGACGACTTACACTTGTGTTCACGAAATGTTTCTTCTTTTTTTATTTTTTACTGTTTAATTGGTTCGTTTTTTGTGTTTTCTTCCTTCCGATTATCCTGACCTGGACATGGGTTATATGAATTACCGTTTCGCTTAAACTTGTGTCATATTTTCACGGTATAGTTCACACGGATAAACTGCATGAGATTGGCACTCTTCGCACTAGCTGTATACATGGTCGGTTTTGATGTTTCTGTGAAATATAGACTAGGCTATAATGGGCTATACCAAGGCCCAATAGAAATGCTTACATATCACTCACACGCTGAGTGATGTTACTGCAAACTCTTGCGATTATTAGAAAGGCACAATAGACAACGATGCCATCTACATCCGCTGCCTAGCATACATCTTTAAGAAAAAGGCTTCGGGATTAAACCCTGACACAAGCTCTGCACCATGTGCTATCTCTAGTTATCTAGATAAAGTCTTGCCACTGGCTAAAGATTGATCAGAACCAGAGAATGAGGTTGACAAAAAGCGCAATTTCGTCTTCACTTTAATCCAATTCACCACGCAAGTTACCTATTTCCATGAACACAACAAAAGCAGAGACTGTCCACACGGATGAACAAAGAATAGTGATCTTCATCAAATGTGATTGGTGTACATCATCATCATCAGCTCGACAACAGAAAGCGACCCACACTGGTGCAGGGAAAATCCCGTACTACATTGATAGATCTGACTTTATTATTGCTACACACAATGCACCAACGGTTCTTTCAATTTAAACTATCAGCAACCGAATCGCTTTACTCGAGCTGCAGGTACATACCCATTCAAAATATATACTGTCGGAGATTGCTATTAACAATACAGAGAGTATGCTGATGACGATATCTAAAAAAAATGTATATAAACCGCTGGAAGGCCAGCTTTGTCAGCCTGTGTACAGTGAAGCGGTTGTTGGCGACATCAGTGCCAGTTGGGAACCGAAACAGCTAGCCGAATGATACATCGTCGCAATGTATGGAATGAGCGTCTGGCTAAATAGCTGCACTGAACATTCCCCATCATGAAAATTGGCTTCGACAAATCTTTTGTAAAAAGGTGGTCCTGGCACTTCCCGAACTGGGAAACTAGCACTGTGCTTTGAGTACACGCTAAGTAATTATATTAAATGTGTTGATGTCGTGAAGGGGATGCAGCGACTGATAATCGATTGATCACAGACCAATTAATGAAACGTGCAATCCGAAGACTCGACTTCACCATTCAGAAAGGAGAATACGAGTACAGTACTTTCTTGATCATTATAGACTAAGAGACCAAGTTCAAAGACATGACTGACAGTGCACGTGCTCTCAGACCTGTCAGCTGGATCCGTTGTTGGACCAGCTAAATAATTGCACCAACGTGGCGTACAAAAATCGAAGACGGCAAAATGCAGTCGAATCAAGGATACCACCATTATATTAATTCCAACAACAAGACGACTCAAAATTAATGGAATGATCAATAAATCGAACAGTGTGAGACAATCATGCTGATTAGAAACACAATTAAATAAGATTATAAACAGCATAGCCACATGAGAAGCAAAAGAGGTTACGGTATATTCTCCGGTAAGCCTTGTAACAATTTTTCAGGACAATAGTTGTGAACATACATCAATGGTAACTCGAAGATCGTCAACCACAAGAGCAGGCCAACAGGATTAAGGGAAGGCTACTCCAGCATTAACTACAACCACGCTCTTTACCAGTTAATGTGGATGGTAAGGAAAGTACTTAATGCCCTTATGTCTAGTATTCATGAAATATGAAAATAGCCTCCGATATCATTAAATCAACCGCAGCTATAAATATCATACGGAAGCAAGGCACAAAGGAACAATATGTGCGGCTTATAGCATTGTTTTTTTTTTCTTTCTTTTTAGTTCGCCTTATTTCTCTAATCCCCAAGGCGGTGGTGTGCGTTGCACTGTGGTTTTTATTTTGCGCCTGCCGGACAAGGGCATCCGACTCAGCATGCATTTTATGTAATGGTCTTCTTTCTCCTGTATTTACTAAGGGTTTTTATCCGAGGGGTAACAGCCGGTGCTGTGATGGTGATCGAACCCAGCACCTTCTGATTATGAGCCGCATCACTTAATTACTAGCCCACCTAGCATATATAAATGAACGTTGCTCTAACAATATTACAATTATTTGCGACCAATTGACATACAGGTAACAGAAATAACAGAAGCGGTAAAGATCCCCGTGTACGAAGCACATAATAGGGCCCGGTAAGAAAAACCTCTTCATAACCTGACACTGAAAGTTCAGGTAGCAGTGAAAAGGGGCAAATGCAATGTCAGGTATGAATGAAAATAATATTATAGATAGGAGCAAGGAAGTGATAGTCAAATTGTATAAAGTATTAGTTAGACCTAGATTGGAGTACTGTGTGGAGTCATTATCATAGAGGGGATATAAACTTGCTGGAAAAAAAAAAAGAGTGACAAAGCTGATAATGGGATTCCAGAATTACAGTTATGAGGAAAGACTCAGAAAATCCGGCCTACAAGTGCCTAGAAAAGAGACGAATTTGAGGTGACTTAATACAGATTTATAGGATGATCAGAGGAATGGAAAAATTAGATAAAAACAGGTTTTTTTTTCAAAATTCAGCCACCCACAAGAACAAGAGGGCATAACTACAAATTAACTAAAGAGAGGTCCATATATATATATATAGATATTGCAAAAAAGAAAATATTTTTTAGTCAGAGAGTGGTCAATGCTTGGAAGGCAATGCCACAGGAGGTAGTAGGCAGGGGCAATTAATGCATTTAAGAATACTTTGGATGCACATAGCTTTTAGAGCAAGGTAATGTAAATTAAACTGGTTGTATACAGACTCTGCAGAGTCTTCTAAGCCAGCATAAAGACGTTAAGTTACGTATAAAGGCAGGTGGAAATCATATTGGAAAAGAAGAGGTATTCATATTCAAATACGACGCGGCATGTAATAGCGTGACACAATCTCCACCAAACCTGTCACAGTAGCACTTGAAGAATGCTTCCGCACACTAAATTAGGAAGATAAGGTTATTAACATAATCGGATACATGTTTAGTCATTTCCGATTTGCGAGTGACAAATTCATCATCATAATCATCTATCGCATCCAGGAAGCTGAGCAATGATTAGAAGAGCTCAAGAACAAACTCGTGACAGTTGATTTAAAACTATGTAGACACTAGACCCCAATACATGTTGAATACTTATCTGCCCTGACGAATAAGTGCGGCTTGGAATTGATCCCGTAAAAAAATCTTGCTTCGTACAAAACCTTGGACCAAAAAATAACGAATGCACACGATATGCACCAATGGTTTCACGAAGGATAGTATTTTGTTGAATTCAGCCACAGTTACATCCAGCCCATATGTCAATAGTAAGCAAATTTTGACCTAGTGGTAAAGCGTGTGTTCCACAATCGCAACGTGTCTAAGTCGAATCTTGCCGTGTCAAGATTGGCAGACACATGAAATTATTTCTCTGCGATATCTACGGCAAGTAGTGGTAACCTGCCTATAAATTTATAACGACCACACAGGTTGGCAGTTTTAAGAAGTAATGTTCTGCAAAGAGCATGCTACTTACATACTTCCAACAGATGAGAGAGATCCCACCGTCAACAACATTGTCATTCCAGCCATGTTAAATGACTTCGAAATGTGGAAACAAAAATATATGAACATTGTGCGGCTTCGAGTAACTCAACGGGCGATGATATATCATAGGTCGTTGGCATTTTCAGTACGAGACCACATCCACAACCACCCCCACCTCCCTCTATCAAGAGTAAAACTAGCTTTAGTGATGTCCTAGATGCCTCTCTACTAAGAGATGGCCATGATCCGACCACGTCATGCTCTTGTCTGACAACGATAGGTTAATACGTCACGTGGGTTCATGGTGGCACTACACTGTCATCGTATTACCGGACTTCTACCAATGAGATCGATGGAGGACCTGCGCTATGACCTTGGTCCAGCATGGTACTAGTTGATTTACACCTGGGTCGACTGGAAGCGCGGGCGTACCAGGAGAAAACCACGCCCGGATCTTTTTTAATGTCCGTCCGTCCCTTACTCGGTGTAATCCCAGTTTTCGCAAGCCAGCTCAGTGGACTAGGCTGCATGCTCCACTGCACAGTACAAACAAGCATAAGCAAATAAATTGACATCTGAAACTTTTTCTATCAATTTTCGTTTATACGTGATTTACTTATCGCCGTATTAAAAAAACTAAAAAAACAGCAACAACAAACAATCAAACAATAAACAACAAGATGAAAACACACAACAAACCAGTAATGTACTTTGATCAACAAAACGACAATAGCTCTTGTGTTCCAAATCTAAGGATACTTGTGTAGCTGACGTCATTTCAGTTTAAACATTAGACAGCCTAAATGTAGGCCACATCAAGCTATCTCCGCAGTCCGTGGATTAAGCCGCAATCAATGTTTCGTATACCGACAGGAAATGTGTGCGGGCCGGTAACGGTCCGGGGACCGGCGTTTAAAAAACAATGGTTTAGACGACATTAGCTACCAGGAACTGAGCACATGATGTGCCGGAATGAACACCTATATCACATTATTATAATTACAGTAAACTTCATCGGCATATTTCTAAGATTATGGTATGTACCCTGACGTTGTTAACTCTTTCAGAGCCATAGATCCACATACATATGGGTGTGCTGAAGTATGACACATACAGGTTTAGTCATCCGGTCACCTTGGAGGTCAACGATACTGAGGTTAGTCACTCAGTCAACTTGACAAACAAAGTCAATCAGCATAATCATTCAGTAAACTTCACAATTAAAGACACATAGTTATGTCACTCCATAAACCTTGACATCAAAGACAAGCAGATTAGTTGGTATGTCAACTTTGCCATCAAAGACAAGCAATTGAGTCACTCAGTCAATTTTGCCATACCAATGGCAGTTTAGTCACTCAGAAAATTATGCCATCCAAGACATTCAATTTAGTCACTTAGATAACGTTGCCATTTAAAACATGTAGTTTAGTCAATTTATCAACTTTACCATCAAAGACATTCAGTTTAGTCACTCAGTCAACTTTATCATCAAAGACATTCAGTTTAGTCACTCAGTCAATTTGCCCATGACAGACACGCAGTTTAGTCACTCAGTCAACTTCCCCATCACAGACAAGCAGTTTAGTCCTCCGTCAATATTTGCACCAAAGACAAACAGTTTCGTCCTCCATCAACGTTTGCACCAAAGACAAGCAGTTTGGTATTTCAGTCTCCTTTTGCACCAAAGACAATGAGTTGTGTCACTTAGTCAAATACAAGCATCCGTAGCTGGTTACATTATTTATATTTCGATGCAGCTAATGAATATCTTGGATTTTGACGATCCAATTTGTGCAAATTGCCATATCAAGCAGAAAGATATCGCCGAAATGTTTATGAAATCGAATGATTTGAGTCCGTCACATTATTCATGACCAGCTTTCGCATATGTGGAAAGTGTGTGCGATATGGCATGCTGACACTAGATTTAAAACTTCAGCGCCGACAGCAGGTGCGTCAGGAAGACGTCAGATTGCTTTTCTTCGGCGGGATGCAACAACTGGTACGACGTTGGGGGTTGTGTGTGTGTGTGTGCCGCGGTGGTGACAATGATACATCATGTGATGATGACATTCATAGCCTTAAAATAATATGTAGCTCATTTCTAAATCTTGGACAATATTGGACGATCTATATCTATCTATCTATCTATCTATCTATCTATCTATCTATCTATCTATCTATCTATCTATCTATCTATCTATCTATCTATCTATCTATATATATCTATATATATATATCTGTCTGTCTGTCTGTCTGCCTGCATGCCTGCCTGTCTGTCTGTTTGTCTGTCTGTCTGTCTGTCTGCCTGTCTATCTATCTATCTATCTATCTGTCTATATATCTATCTATATATCTGTCTATCTACATATATATCTATATATTTATCTATCCATCCATCCATCCATCCATCCATCCAATAAATCCATCCATCTATCTATCTATCTATCTATCTATCTATCTATCTATCTATCTATCTATCTATCTATCTATCTATCTATCTATCTATCTATCTATATATATATATATATCTGTCTGTCTGTCTGTCTTTCTGTCTGCCTGCCTGCCTGCCTGTCTGTCTGTCTGCCTGTCTGATCTATCTACCTATGCCAGTTCAGCCCATAACACACTCATCAGGCGATACTCAATGATCTCCATGTAGATCGCTTTGGTACCACCCGTTACAGTTGCTGTATGTGTTGAGACACATTATGGTCGCCTCTCTAGTGATTCTTGTGTGTAGTGACGCAGTTGTTCTGCTCCTCTTTATGGTGCCACAGTGTCTCCACTTGAACATATCCCATGTACATCAATGCTTTTTACGTTTCGTAGTAGCATAATATTGCTTGTTGATCTCTAGTCGCATTTGTTTGTTTGTGTTACATTCTTTTCAACCAATATTAAATAATTTTAAAGACGTTCACGAACAATGCATTCAGCTTATTTTCAAGAGTTTTGCCATTTTCAAGCTGTCACACCAATATGTTACTCCTGTTGTTAGGATGGAGTTGAAGACCTGAGTTTTTTAAGGTTAAAGACTAGACTCGCCTTCATCACTGCGGGTTTTCCCCATTCAGTTCAGTCTTTATCAGCCGAAAGGTACCCCCACCTGCCGAGAGCATCGCACTAATCATGAACTCCGTAGCTCTAGCGATGAGCCCATGGATCTCCAGAAACATTGACATCATGAATTGACTGTCGCAGCTCGAAATCGAACCCTGGCCGCCTGAGTTTGATTATATGTTAATTCAGTGCTCGTCAACCGTGTCATACCTGGCGCCCGTCTGTATAGCTTTCGTGATTGTCAATTTTTCTTACCGCTCGCTAAAATCCAAATTGAAGTATGTGTATTTTTCATGATTTTACTCATCATGTAGCATGTTCTTTGCAGAACATTGTTTCCATCACATCCAGTTTGAAAATAAATTAGATCTCTAGCCAAAACTCCAGAGACATGCTCAAACATGTCTTGACGTCTTGGAGCCACCATCTCCCACAGCCTCTTTTGCCTGACACCGTATTTTATTCTAACTTTATCTCAAGACCGTTATGTCTTTTGATGTGG
Organism: Ariolimax columbianus; assembly: GCA_036924085.1. Classification (NCBI taxonomy): domain Eukaryota; kingdom Metazoa; phylum Mollusca; class Gastropoda; order Stylommatophora; family Arionidae; genus Ariolimax; species Ariolimax columbianus. Next base: position 38,634,264 of record JAVGWX010000005.1, on the reverse strand, counting down.
CAAAGTATTTCAATTTTCTTTTCATGATTAAATGAATGAACCTTTTCTCCTCTATGCCCAACTCTTTTCGAATGTCTGAATTCTTTTTTTTCGGTGCACGGTATTCTGACGACCTTTCTATATAATGTCGACTTAAGAGACTCGAGCCTTGAGTAACTGCCCATGTTTCACAGTCGTATGCCGACACATAAAAAATATAAATTCTCAAAATTTGCACTGTTCTTGGATTTATGTATTCTGCCACAGTTTCTTCAGGTTGTGTTTCTAATGGAGCATACAGTTATTCTGCTACCGCCCACCTGCAATCTAAAATAGCCTGTTAGTCAGCGGTCGCGCCCAGGTTGAAGAACAATGCGCTGATTGATAGCATGCCCACAAGGCCATATCGAATCTAGTGAAGCTGCCAGCTGCTGTTCTTTCGTCATGTTTCACGTCGATGCCGACGGGGATGAAATGTTCTGCCTTCTGTAATATATGTCCATTCAGCCTGATATACGTTACTTTGTGGAATTCATTGTTTTTAGTTTCCTAACATTTATGTGCAGGCTTATGTGCTTGCTAATTGTAGGTATGTCTATCTTTTCCTGCGTCCTCTGAACACGTGTTCTCTTAAGCGGTAAGTCATCGGCCATGGTAAGATCGTTTATGGTGTTAGCATTCGTCCATTTTACGCCTAAATATGTGTTGTGGGTTAACCACTATCCAGTCTATGGAAATACTAAATAAACGTGGCGACATAATTTTACGCCTAAATATGTGTTGTGGGTATAGTTAACCACTATCCAGTCTATGGAAATACTAAATAAACATGGCGACATAATTCAGCCTTACTTTACTGATGTGCTATAAGGGCCCACATAGATGTATTAGCAGTGGTATGCACGTAGCATTGTGAATATAGGGCTTTATGAAATACACAAAGTTGGATGGACAGCCAAAGTTGTAATGTTATTTTCAAAAGTGATGGCGGTGAAGACTGACAAACGGCTTTTCTTCTTCTTCTTCTTCTGCGTACACAGTCAGACAGCAACCATTATTTTCTCGAAAAAAGCGGCGGTCATCCTGAGACTCTCGCCACTACCATAGAGCTTGTCTTGCAGTTCCACTGGCAATGGCCACATCTGCTCTCTCTGATCCTCGTATGTCGGGCAGTTCTGCAGCAGATGTTCAGTGGTCATTTTACCAGTACCGCACGGGCATTCGTCGGTACACCCTATCTTCAATTTGTTGAATAGGTGGTACCTCAGTCTGTTGTGGCCAGTGCGAAGTCTGAAGACGACGACCTGCTCTCTTCGGTTCAACTGGTAATAGGCATCGTTTTTGGTGTAACCAGTATGTTCGGTTTCCCATTTGGACATGTATCTGGCTTTGATAAGCCCAAACGGCTTTTGAGAATCAATAAAATTTACAAGTGTGTATACCACACCAATTAATGCAGCTTGATAGGTCACCCTTATTATTATTTGTAAATTATTAAGGCCATCTTTCCATTGTTCAGTGGGGATATCCTCATTTCGTAATTGATTGAAAGTTGATGTTTGATAGTTACATCTGCTGCTTTTAACATTTCATTTGTAATTCGGTCTTCGGAGGCCGCCTTGTGAATTATTTTTGTGAATCTCATTTAGGTTAAACTCATTTATGTGATAATGGCATAGTTTGTCTGATGGTTTCTACATCATAGTCAGGTGTTATTGCTGGTTGTGGCCTTAATACCACTCCATTAAATTTTCTGTCTAGCATTGCATTTGCTCTTTTTTCGTGGCAAGAAAGTTTTCTGGTTTTTCTCTGGTTTGCACATGTTGGTTTGTTGCGTAGTTGTCTTGTGAACTGATATCGACGTCTTTTATTTCTTATTCTTGCCCTGCCATCGGCTGCTCAAGTTTGATATTTTATAAATTGTCTTTCATCACTGCGCGCTTCATATTTTACTGCTTTGTTTGATATGGTATATATATTATTGCATGCGGCATGTACTGTGGCTGTATTTGCTGCCAGGATATTTAATGTTGCTGTTCTGCTTTATTGGTTTGTGTTGCTGCTTAGCGATTTCTTAATTTTGCTTCTGGTTCAACCTGTGATAATTGTAGCTGCATCATTTACTATATTTTTTAAAGAAAGTTCCCTATCTGCTGTCGATTGTGCGAACAGTCTGGTCGTCAATTATATTTGCTCGAGCTGAAAAATAATTGTGTATGTCTACATTACATGTTGCTTTTTTGCTTGACAAAAATTGTACATTATTATTATTGTTGTTAGCTTCTTTGTGTTTCTACTTCAATTATATCATTTCCTTGGATAAACAAAGATTACTGCCGATTCCTGCGTCTCGATATATTCTCACATCACGGACTAAAGATCGACAATTTGCAGTTATACATAGATGATATATCTAAATGTGGTTATGCCGTAAGGCAAGTCCCATGTTGTTTGACGTTCCTTCTTTAAACATGATACAAAGTGGTGACTATATCATGCTTTTTTGTCCGACGTAGATGAAGCAGGAATATGATAATTTACGTGTGTGAGAAAACAACTGTTCTGAGTCAGAGCAGACGTTATGGTTGCTAGCAATATGGATAATACAAGGTTGTCAAAGAAATGGTAACACCAAGACAAGGCAAGAATTGTATGGTCCAGGAAACAAGCGGCAAGTGCCTTACTGAGGAAAAGAACGTACTGGCAAGATAGACAGAGTACTGTTCCGAGTTTTAAACTATGACGGTTAGCACAATGCACGAAAATCAGATTAATGCGTTCACTGGTCCTGTCAATATTCCTCTATGCTTGTGAGGCATGGACAGTTACAGCTGACCTTCAACAAAGGATATAGGCCTTGGAGATGAGATATTTCCGAAGTCTTTTAAACGTCACGTGCAAAGATCGAGTTACAAAGGAAGAAAGACGAGATATAATTACAACAGCAATAGGGCCTTTTGAAGACCTCTTGGCAACTGTCAAAAGATTGAAACTCGCTTGGTACGGTCACATATCGAGATCAAATGGTCTTGCAAATACAATCCTTCACGGAAAGTGCATTGCAGACAACGAAGAGGCCATTCCAAAACGAGATGGGAGGACAACATAAAAGAATGGACCAATCTCCGACCAGAAGAGTCACAGGCAGCGGCCGCTGACAGAGAAGGGTGGCGTGGAGTTGTTAGGATGTCTTCATGTGTGCCCCAACGACCTCACCGGTTACAGGATGTCCTAACGTGACCTGAGCAATATGGTGATTTTAAGATTGAAAATAAAGAACGTAGTTGAGGACACAATGACTAACGATTTTGTCCAGGTTTGTGTGTAGACATGTTTTCTCAAGCAGTGTTGCATTCAAAAAAATAATTTATGATGATAATCCAGGAGAGATCAGTGTGGCTGCAGATAAGAAACACATCGTTAAAATGGGAACACAACTTATAGATGTAATATCTATTTGAGTACCGCAGTTTGTTCTTTGTTTTTGTTTTTTTTGCGATCGCCTTATTTATATATTTCCCTAGGCGATGTGCATTGCAATGTGGTTTTTATTTTTCGCTTGTCGGCCCAGTGCATCCGACTTCAGCATGCATTTAATGTAAGGGTCTACTTCCTCCTGCATGTTGTAAGGGGTTGCTTCCCCGGGGTAACGGCCGGTGCTGTGATGGGGATCGAACCCTGCACCTTCTGGTTGGGAGATGTGTCACTTAACCACTAGCCCACGCCGTCCCCAAGAGTACGGCAGTGATGTCAGTACAGCTGATCAATAGTTGCACAGACTATAAGACTGGCAATAACAGAAGTAACATTGACTACGGAACGGACTATAAGACTGACAATAACAGAAGTAACATTGACTACGGAACGGACTATAAGACTGACAATAACAGAAGTAACATTGACTACCGAACGGACTATAAGACTGTCAATAACAGAAGTAATATTGACTAACGAAAAGGGAGAATTCAACTCAATAAATGACCTACTTCTTGTGAGTGACCAACACATATTATACGTAGACGAAGATATATGGCACAATTGTATAAGATCATTTTGCGGAATCTCTGAGTTCGAATATCAGCAGATCACAGAGAAGTAGCAGAACACCATATCCACTTGACAGACTTTTAAACAATGTCAGACCAAGACTGTACGAGAAGCTTGATAGAAGAAGACGGAACGTGTTACAATGGAAGTGTCTAGCATGTAGAAAAGAGTCTTTGTCTAGACGTATCGAATGTCTAAATTGTTTAAACACACAAACATCAGATGTCAATCGAACGCAAGCTTTGTTTACAGTCCCAGCACACCGGGTTCGACATGAGTTTGTGTCCACTTTGACTGCGCATGTCAGGGATAGTTATCGATATAACCACTTCGGGGAACCAGTGGTCTCGAGGTAAGGTTGGGGGGGGGGGGGGGGGGGCAGTGGTCACGAGGTAAGGTGGGGGAGGGCCAGTGGTCACGAGGTAAGGTGGGGGGGGACCCAGTGGTCTCGAGTTAAGGTGGGGGGAACCCAGTGGTCTCGAGGTAAGGTGTTCGCCTCGGGTGCTGGAGGTCGCGGGTGGAGACACGGAAATTGTTTTCACGTGGATCATCCGGTAAATAATTCCCCTGGTCTCTGAGTAATGAGTTCGAACAGCTATGTGGAGCGGCGCGCACATTAAAAATACCTTAGCAGTTGGACATCGAAAAGAGTAGGTCTAACAGCCGCTGCTCTGGCAAAATTCAAGTTAAAAACCTACTCAAATTATTCTAGGTATTCTCACCTCACAGAGAATATATCGCAAAAAGGGGACTGTGTGGCTATAACAACAGGTCTTGGCTATGTGGTTAGCGGTGCTGCTAAGATGGCGCCTGATAGGCTGCGGGTCTACCTTGCTCTATTTTACGCTTCCACCTCCAAAAATAGGCGATCGTACATTCCAGGGGCTAATAGATGCTGAGATTGATTTGGCAAGTCACCAGTGGATTTTCGCCTGCCAAAAAATATGAAAGAAAAGAGGTCACACCTACCCACGACGTCTAACGACATAAGTGGACTGAAAATAGATAGATAAAGAACCACTTCTCCGCGTACATTAAGGATTGTCAAAACTACTGTAGTGCAAATCTGCCATAGTGGCATGCATTACAATCAGATGCACACGCATCGATACAATGGCCAATACGTCCTGATTTGCCGAAAGGACTATGATATTGGGTGGAAAGAGCGCGTACTGTCACCAGTAGAATCCAGAAAGGGAAACATTTAATCTAACATTTAAACAAAAAGGTCACATGACAACTTCTAAACGGCATAATAATGCCAACTAGTTGCTACGATTGTCAGACTTGGTTCCTAGCCAATATACAAGGGAGACAATTGTTAAGTGTGGAATGATTTGTCTGCGACAAAAAAACCATTGCTTTCACGAGAAGAGATAGAATTAGAAATAATGGCATAATACATATGATAAGAATATACTCTAGCGCTGAATACACAACAAATCAGAACATAAAATAGTTCGGGCTTTTCATAAGAATACAACCCAATCAACAAACAACTGCACTCAGAAAATAAACAAGAATATGTTATTGCAAGGCAAAGGCAAGACCACGAGACAGTTGAATAGATGTCTTACAACACATAGCAAGACCACGAGACAGTTGAATAGATGTCTTACAACACATAGCAAGACCACGAGACAGTTGAATAGATGTCTTACAACACATAGCAAGACCACGAGACAGTTGAATAGATGTCTTACGACACATAGCAAGACCACGAGACAGTTGAATAGATGTCTTACAACACATAGCAAGACCACGAAACAGTTGAATAGATGTCTTACAACACATAGCAAGACCACGAGACAGTTGAATAGATGTCTTACAACACATAGCAAGACCACGAGACAGTTGAATAGATGTCTTACAACACATAGCAAGACCACGAGACAGTTGAATAGATGTCTTACAACACATAGCAAGACCACGAGACAGTTGAATAGATGTCTTACGACACATAGCAAGACCACGAGACAGTTGAATATATGTCTTACGACACATAGCAAGACCACGAGAAAGTTGAATATATGTCTTACGACACATAGCAAGACTACGAGACAGTTGAATATATGTCTTACGACACATAGCAAGACCACGAGACAGTTGAATAGATGTCTTGCAACACATAGCAAGACCACGAGACAGTTGAATAGATGTCTTGCAACACATAGCAAGCCCACGAGACAGTTGAATAGATGTCTTGCAACACATAGAAAGACCACGAGACAGTTGAATAGATGTCTTGCAACACATAGCAAGACCACGAGACAGTTGAATAGATGTCTTGCAACACATAGCAAGACCACGAGACAGTTGAATAGATGTCTTGCGACACATAGCAAGACCACGAGACAGTTGAATAGATGTCTTACGACACATAGCAAGACCACGAGACAGTTGAATAGATGTCTTGCAACACATAGCAAGACCACGAGACAGTTGAATAGATGTCTTGCAACACATAGCAAGACCACGAGACAGTTGAATAGATGTCTTACAACACATAGCAAGACCACGAGACAGTTGAATAGATGTCTTACGACACATAGCAAGACCACAAAACAGTTGAATAGATGTCTTACGACACATAGCACAACAACGCATGCTTGCAACAATTGACTCAACACACTTGGCTCAAGCATTAAGCTCTTTACCACACGCCCGCAGCACATACATACTATCCATGCGACGAACATAACCAAACCATCGAAGTCTTCGTTTGGGGTAAAGGGGTGAACATACTTGGAAGACAGGACTGGAATGCTCCTCTGTAGTTGTTACCTTGTCTCTCCATGAGACGACAAGGATGGATCTCGGATGCCGTAGTTGACAAGTGTTGAGCTTATACACCTGTTTGGTATAGTTCGCCCATATTTGGCTGCCATATAGAAGGATACTTGACGACACAGGTTTTGTAGACAATGATCTTGGTCTTGGTTGTAAGTTTGGAGTTTTCCTGGAAACGTGTTGTGTGACGAGAAAATCCCTATTCCCGGGTCTAGAGACAGCTTATCATTGATGAGGGACCCCAGGTAAGTGAACTGGCCCACAGTTCGTAGGAATCGATATCGATAAAAACGCGTTAGATATCCAGTAAATGTATAGTCCATTACAAGACTATCACTCGTGACTATGTGTATTACCTTTACATGATTCGTCTGTTTTCATTTCATTATTTTCTTAAGCTTTTTTTTGTCTTGATGGATATTATTCCACTGTGTGTTGGTTGCCCCTTATGGGAGATGGAAACATAAAATACTTGGGCATTTCATTATTTCGTGTTTTGATTCTTCCTGTTAGACTTAACTGTAGAAATAATTGTATTAATTGGCTCGTTGTTGTGCGTTTGTAGACAGGACAGTTCTTTTCTGCTTATCCTCGTGAAACACACGCATAAACCATTATTATTGCTTGTTTTTTTGTTTTTTTTTGGGTCAAATTTTCACTAGTAAAATGAAAACAATTATTGGTTTCTTATTATAAAGATGTGTACTATATCGTTAAACATGAAGATACGACTGAATGACACTGTTAGCGATTTCGTCACTACGAGTGTTTGGTATTTTTTTAAGAAAGGAGAATATCTCAAATACATAAACATATATTGTTGTGTCTTTATTCGTGCTTGTTTATCTTTATAGATTATGTATAAATAAATAATACAAACAAAGGTTATCGTACCGTTATGTGTCTGTAAACGAATTGTAACTAAAACAATCTAATAGTTGCTTGTTTCCAACATTTTATGTGTTTGTTTATCATTAAAGGAAACGTAACTACAACAATACAGTTGGTTGTTCCTCTAATTGTATGTGTTTGTTTATCATTAAAGGAAACGTAACTACAACAATACAGTTGGTTGTTCCTCTCATTGTATGTGTTTGTTTATCATTACAGGAAACGTAACTACACTAGTAACAAAGATGGTTGTTTACCTCAGTCCCCAACAATCCACAGCTAACTCCGATCACGAACCGACAAAGGGAATCCAGCTGGACATAACACAACGCACCTTGCATTATATTGGTAATCACAACAGACCAACAATGTATCCGTCATCAAACAGCACTTATGTAAATAGACGTTCGAGACGCTGAAATAGGGATTCAGGAAAATATTGAACGAGTTAGTAAGACTAAGAGTGTCTGTGTGTCAATACTAGGCATGGGATATTAGTGGAAGTATGTTATCTCTGAAAGTCGAATGGTCGACAGTGTTGTGAGAGTCAACAAGGACTGCGCCATTTGGGAGCAGTACCAGCAGGATTTTCGAAAAAATTCAATTGTTTTATTTCAAGACACAAATGGTATCAAATTGAAGATCAACAAATTGTCTACAAATTTCTGTTTAGTTCTTTTTAATCGGTTAATTAGTTCCCGAATTATGGCTTCTCAAAGAAAAGAAATCTTCCGCGTTTGGGAAGAAAAGCTATTTTTATTTTCATTCAGACAAAAGTGAATTTACCTATGCACGTTTCCTGTGTAGCTACAATTAGTACCTCCTTAGATTTCTTTTAATTCATGAACGCTCCCAAAGTCAGATAACTCTATTGCAAATGGATGCGCCCATGAGGTAACACATTTTTTTCGATACTGTATGACAAATTTTGTTTGATCACTGAAATTCCCAACAATGTCAAGTGATAAAAAGTAATGTAACTAATCCAGGAAGCGCAAGTTTCATGGAAATAGGTTTGCGAATAAAAACAGACAGTTATATCCAGATGCAATTAAATGTGAGCAGCATGCAGTTGTAGAAACAGTAGTTGATGGCTTTTCTGTTACAAACAACACAGTTATTACTAAGTCTTGTAAGAGCCCTAAAGTTGACACCAATAGTGCCACGACCACTCACAGTCGATTATCGATGAAAATAAAAGACCTTTATGACGTTTTTGATGATAATGATCGGGATACAGATTTTGAAGAATCAACAGGCGAGGAAGAACACGTTCTAGATGATGATCATAATAATGGTGAGGGAAACAGGATAATTGACCTGGATATTCTCTGTCACCAGATTACATCACAGCTCGTTTGTGCATTTTGTCACAGCCAAGTCAGACTTACTGAATATGAAAGACGTGGACTCGGTAGTACATTTGAATTTTTGTGTAGCAACAGAAAGTGGAAAAAACAAACTCCTTTCCCTTCTAGCCCCCACATGAGTGTCAACATCAGCAACAGTTTACAAGTACACTCAATCAATAGGAGCGCGGTTTTTGCTATGCGATGTGTCGGTGGTAGCCATTCAGATTTGCAGCCATTTTGTGGAATGATGAATCTTCCTCCACCCGTCCTGAAGAGTACATATAAACTGATAAATGGTAGGATAGAACGTGCTGTTTGTTCCTCACAGGCAGCTGGTATGAAGACAGCAGCAGAAACATAATTCAAGTTAGCAGAGGAGACTGAGTCAGCTGATGTGTGCCGTAATATTGATGTATCTGTAGATGGAACTTGGATGGCCCGCGGACATTCGTAAAAAATAGAAGTAACTACACTGATTGGTTGTGTCACAGGGAAGGTTCTGGCCACCGGGACACTCTCAAAAGTGTGCAAATCGTGCAACTACTGGAAAGTTAAAGACAAATATTCAGAGGCGTATAAATTGTGGCAGCAGAATAATTAAACTCAGTGTACAGCAACACACAGTGGTTCATCTGGATGTATGGGGGCAACAATTGCTGCAGACTTATTTCTCAGATCAGTTGAACGATATAAACTGAGGTACACAAGCTTTATTAGGGATGGAGACACGATTTAAGCGAATCTATAACTCAAAGCCATATGGTCATATCCTAGTTGAGAAGATAGAATGTGTAGGCCATGTGCAAAAAAGGATGGGAACTGGTCTGCGCAAAATCAAGACTTCTTCAGGTGAAAGGAAATTTTCAGATGGGAAGAATATTGACGGAAAGGGAAGGCTTACAGACACACATATGGACTCCATCCAGAAACATTATGGAAATACAATTAGGGGCAATAAGAAAAACTTGAAAGGAATGTGCGAAGCTGTTTGGGCGATATATTTTCACAAGCTCTACACAGACCAGAGGCCTGCCCACAATCTGTGTAAAATAAGTTGGGGCCCATATAAACAAGCTGTTATTGCCAACAAAGAAATTGATTATACACACATAAACAACCTGCCTGCGGCCATTATGGATGTCATCAATCCAGTTTTCAGAGATTTGTCCCACCTGATCTGTTGACAAATGTCTTGATGGACACACCCAGAATGCTAATGAATCCATCAATAGCAGAATATGGCGATATTGCCCCAAACACAAGTACCATGGATTAGCGGCTGTTAAGATTGCTGTTGGCATAGCAACCCTCCTTTTCAACGATGGAGCAAAAGCGATGAAAGCCCACTTTGCAGAGATGCAGCTGTTATGTGGATGTTTCACATCAGAGTATTTATCAATCACTGATAACGAACGGTTGCAAAATGCTCAAAGGAGAGCAACAGAAGCATCAATGGAAGCAAGAAGATCGAGAAGGAGAAAGCAACTTGGGTTAGAAGAGGCACAAACTCAGTCGGATGGCTTCCCTTACCTGGCGGGGGGTCATTGAGGTAAGTGTGTGTAATTCTGGAATACAAATATGGATTATCTGTTTTGTTCCAAAATTAACAATTTTTGATCATAAAAATATCATAACTTTATCAAATATTAATCAATCATCGTGAAATTGTGCAGGCTGTTTTAGCGCACGGCAGTCAATAGCGGATACTACTGAAAATACTATAACTTTATTATATTCATTTTTATGTTTATTCGAAGTTCATAATTTTCTACCCCACAATACGTCAACTTTCAGGGTATGTAAAATTAAATCTATGAAATGAATACTTTTTTCCTTAGTTCCGGATGAACAAGTACCAATTATTTATATGATGTTTAAATGTGAATGAACTTCATTACACCATTACTTGCGAATGTACAAGACAATATTATCCATATTTTGTTTATGTGTATAATGAACTTGTCATTTTAAAAGTTGGATTCACTACATGTATGTATTCTACTCCAGGGACATCTATTGTTGTAGATAGCTCTACCATTTCTTTGTCTTGTATGAAGATTTGGGTTTTCTGTCTTCGAATTAAAATTTGTAATGAATTATTTACTAACACCATCACAGTTCTACTAGTACTGTCCCCTTCAGATCATCAATTTCTCCATTGTCGGCATCGCTGCTGATTGGCTGTAAATAGGGCATGCTTAAACGTCCAAATGGTTCATGACTAGACCAATTGTTTCTTTTCCTGACGGGCTAGTCAGGCGACCAGGGACGGTTTTGATGGATCTGGAAACGGTTGCCAAATAAAGCCAGACGGGGAAGAAATGGACTCAGGACTACTTTTAAGCTGGATGGGATAAATCCAAAAGAGGCGTTGGTTCTATGCTCCGCCAATTAGAGTAACTGGTTTTGCAACAACAACACAAACTGAAACAACAAAAGAGTGAATTGTTCATATGTAATCTTCTAATACGAATTCGTTTTTATTTAGCTTAGATGATTTGCATTCGACTTGGCATGATCACAGATTGTGCAACCTGTAGGTATCAAATGCTTAGTTGAGTTAAGTTTTAGTCGAAGAATCAACTTCATTGCACTGTTTAACCTGAAAGTGCTCTGTCCTTCTCCATAATTTCTGAGGATCTCGGCACAATACACGAACTCCGTAGCTCTGGATATGATCCTCTGATATATTGGGTAGGCTTTTAACATAATGTTGAAATGTGTCCAGGCAGCAGCCGCTAAGCCTATTCTTTTCGATTAATGTTGGCATCTCTAGCGATTGTTCTGAGCAGTTATCTGCAGGCATATTTGTACCGATAGTGGACAACCAGTTATCCTTTCGCTGTGTCCTTTAACACTTGTACATCTGCGAACGCGAGAAGGACTGTCCAAATTGGTGAACGGCGAAGACTGAAGCGACATTTGGAACTCCAAAATATCTTCTAAAATGATCCAAGTGTGGCGATATTTTCTTTGCATAATCGTGTTGGACTAAGACCAGCCTGTCCCTTTCTGAGTGATTCATTGACTGTTACTGCGAGTCTCCTAGCATCATGTCACAAAGTTTACATTTCCTGGCATTGATAATATGGTACGACAGTTACTGGAATCTGATAGATCCCCCTTTTTTTGGTATTCTGTTAACAATATGACCATCATTCCAATAGAGTGTGTGTTTGTGTGTGTGTGTGTGTGTGTGTGTGCGTGCCTACGTGTTTGCCTGTGTGTGTGTGTGCTAAATTGTGTTTAGCGTGTTCAGCTTAAATAAAAGGATTAAAGAGGAAAATATCGATGTCAAAATGAACAGAGTGCAATTAACATATGACAAAACCTCCAGATACCTCGGAGTCGAGCTAAGAGCCACTATGAAACACTATAAAAAAGCATTCACAATTCTCTAACTCATCGAGCACCTTTCTATTTGTAGATAGGGGACAGATCAAGATTGGCTACGCCAGTTATACATTGGCTATTGAATTGTGGGAATTGACTATTCACTCCCATCTAAGCCACTGCAAGAGAAAGCTTCTTACACGGGCTGAATAGAGTATAAAATCACGCTCTGCTGTTTATAAGTGGTTCCATGAAAACAACGCCGACAGATGCATGTGAAATTAACTCTAACATTGAACCGCTAAACCTAAGACGAGAACGCTCTGTCGTGGAAATGTGTGAAATATACTTAAGAATGGACACTACGGAGAAAAGTACACACAGCTGCTGGTGGAACAGGCGGAAGATCGACCTGTGCGACAACGACTCTGAAAGCGGGAGCTGGAAACGCCTGGTATCGGGCTAAGGGCGCACCAGAGACCATAGTTGGTAAGCGGCCAGAACAACGTTCAGAGAGCAATGGCAAACTACTGGATGTAAAATGCCAAGAAACTTATGACAGTTGAGAGAAACGAAACTCAAAGATCTGATGGTGAGGCCCTCAGGCCAGGCAGATCATCGACGCCAACTGGAGAAGAGGCCGATTTCAGAGTAAGTACAAGTAATAGAGATGACGGCCTAAACCCGACTGCAATTACAGTGGACAACTCTGAAATGGGACTAAAAACAAAACTAAGAATAGGCACCTGGAACGTCAGGAGCCTATACCAGGGCAAGTTGTTCATGATTAGAAGAGAGATGGAGAGAACCAAGATAGATGTTCTTGGAGTCTCTGAACACAGATGGGCCGGTCAAGGGCACTGTACCAGCGCCTCAGGAGAAACATTCATATACTCTGGGATGGACAAGGGTGGAAAAAGCGGGGTCGGCTTTATTCTGTCAAAGACGACGGCACCTTCACTGCTCGGCTACAATCCAGTCAACGACCGAATAATTGTAATCAGACTAAAGAAAAAGACAATAAATTTAACAATAATTCAAGTGTATGCACCAACATCAGCAGCAAACCATTGCGAAATGGATGATTTCTATAACACCATGCACGAAGCGATGGAAAAAGTTGAAAAAAGAGACATCTTGGTCATCATTGGCGATTTCAATGCGAAAGTCGGAGAAGAAAGAGCCGAAGAGGAGAGAAGTGTTCTATGACCTTTTGGTTTGGGACACAAAAATGAGCGAGGAGAAAAACTGGTTGAATTCTGCAGGGAAAACAACCTCTCCATTGCCAACACCTTCTTCAAACAACATCCACGTAGACTATAGACGTGGACCTCCCCTGATGGCAACAGCATAAACCAAATAGATTACATCCTAGTGCAACAAAGATGGAGATCACATGTGCGATACGGACCATGAATTACTGTTTGCAGTTTTCCAAACAAGACTACGTAGGATCAAAAAAGGTTACCAGCCAATACGCTGCAATGTAACAGCAATAACTACTGAATACAACATCAAAGTAGATAACACATTTGAGGCGTTGCTTGCGGTACAGGAAGAGATGACACCTGAGGAGTTGACATCGTATGCAAGGGATATTTTGATCTCGACAGTGAAAGAAATGATTCCTAAGATGTCGCACAAGAAACAGAGCTATATAACAGAGGAAACACAGAAACTCATTGAAGAAAGGCAACAATTAAAACAAATGGGAAGAAAGGGGACCAACACAGCATATGAAAACAGTGCAAGAAAAGTTAGAAGAGAAATAAGAAAAGATAAAGGAAGATACATAGTGGAAACGTGTAAGGATATAGAAAACATACAGCAACAAGGCAAAGAGAGAGATGCATTTAAGGCAATAAAAACACTGACAAGGGAGTTCCGTCCGGTTCGACATGTCATAAATGACAATAAGTATAACACATTAACAGAAACCAAAGACATACTGAATAGATATAGAGAGTACTGCAGAACCATGTATGGAGATAGCACAAAGCGTTCAGTTACAATCCTTCCAAAGGATGAGTAAGAACCTGAACCAACATTGGAAGAAGTACGCTCTACAATTAAAAGCCTGAAAAAGGGAAAGTCCCCAGGATTCGATAATAAACAGCAGGAGGGGAGGCAAGTGCTCGAGTCTATCACAAACTGTGTAAACAGATATGGAACAGTGCAGAGTGTCCAGAGGCATGGAAGAAAACAATTTATATTCCCGTCCCCAAAAAAGATAATCTAAAGCTGTGCACGAACTACCGAACTATCGCGCTGATCAGCCACGCTAGCAAGATACTCTTGCGAATCCTATTAAGACGGATAGAGAAAAGGTTTGAATCTGATATTCATGTAGTCCAGGCAGGTTTTAGAAAATACAGAGGGACCAGGGGCCATATATTTAATTTAAGCAATATCTACAAAAAATGAAGAGTTTAATGTAGACCTGTACACATGTTTCATTGATTACACCTAGGCCTTCGACACGGTAAAACAGCAAAATATGTGGAAAATCATGAAGGAAATGGGGTTTACCGTGCATATAGTTCATCTCGAAAGAAATCAGACGAAGACTAGCTATGGCAATGCAGAGACTGAACAGCTGAAGAAATTATGGCAGGGCACCAACAAAAGGATAAAAGTAAAAGTCTTGAGAGCCTGTGTTTTTCCTGTGGCTGCTTATGGGTGTGAAGCATGGACGATTACCAAAACTTCTAGACAAAGAATCAAATCATTCGAGTCAAAATGTTACAGAAAGATCCTAAAAATACCCTGGACAGAGAAAAAAACAAAATTAGACATTCGGTAAGAGTTGAGCATAGAGGAGAACTGGTTTATCAATTCCATTTTGGCTAGATAATGCAAATACTTTGGTCACATCAAGAGACACAACGGTCTCGAGAGAACGGTGATGGAAAAAGAGGAAGACGATGGCACCAAGATATCCAGGAATGCCAGATTATGACTGGCGGCGGCTGTAGTTTTGGCAAGAGAACGAGTTTCTTTCAGACAGACTGTGATGGGAGCAACGTTCTACAAAGGACATGCTATATGATGATGATATATGTATTTATATATATATATATATGTAGTTCTTGTTTTTTTTTGCTTGCCAACAATAAGTAGATACAATTAACATATTTTTCTAAAATAGTAGTCAAGTCCGCGTTTTTATTGTCTTATCCATGTTAAGCACTTTGATCTCTTCAATAAATGGCTAGATTGTGTCTCAAGAGGCATGCCTTTGATCAGAATGTGTTTTTCCGTGTAACGGGTGCAGTCTCTCCCATTGTGTAACAGTAACTATCAAACACTCGTCAAGGTCAACAGGGGGCAGAATCAGTTGATGCATTCAAGAATAGCTTGAAAGCGCATAGTTGTTTTTAGGTCAAGTGGTATAAAATAAACTGACTGAATACTTTGCAGTCTGCCAAACCATTATAGAAATGTTAAGCTAAGTTCAGCCTTAGAATTACATTAACGGTAGACGGAAAACTCCAAATTAAAATCAGGAAGAGAATACAGCCAGCATAACTGTCTTGCCAACTGGCATTATACGTTTAAATTTAAATATTTATATCACAAGTGTAAAACAGTAATAAATGAGTGGTCTCGAGGTAAGACGTCTGGCTCCGGTGCTGGAGGTTGCGGTGTAAATTACGGTGGAAACTGTGAATTTTTCACTTGGGCTTTCTGTTATTTCCCCAGATCTATGGATAAAGATCGGACGCCGTTGTCAGTTTCCCGTACGTTAAAAAATACCATTTCAGTTGAAAATCGTAATGCGTATGCGTGACGGCCGCTGCCCGGGCACAATTTAAATATATGTTAAAAATCAACCCAATTTATTACGGGATCCTCGCCGTTGCTACGAAGTTCGCGCATTGTGTTACGATTCTCCACAGATATGGAGAAGATACCTGGCACTGTTGGGTTAAACAGTGTACAATAACGTTGAATCATCGACTAAACTAAACTAAATTAAACTAAACTAAACTAACGGACCATCAATTTGAGAAGACAATTCTTCTGCGCTTGTCATGGAAACAACGTTGGTGGTGTTGTATCGCAGTTTACAGCGAGGCTGCTATATCTGCGCCATATCTACCCGACACACCGGTTTCAGCAAGCAGTTTTTGGAACAGCATCAAATCAAGATTATTAATGATTGTAATGAAATCACTATCAATACAGACAACGTTTGGCATCTAAAAATGTTATTTGAACTAATCTAAAAATTCCCTCCACAGGTTAAGGAAAGTACAATATAAAGTGACAGCTTTGCTTTCGTTGTATTGTATATTGTACCGTCCTTGAGCCTAATAGTCTGCGTAGCACAGTCCTAACAGCCCAAGTGTTGTCTGTGCTTAAAGTCCGTGTAGCCTAGCCCTGGCAATCTTTTTATTACTTGGTTTTTACAGCGTGTCTGTTGACTGGTCACGACACCGTATTGTTGTTACCTGGTCGTTACATCGTGTTTGTTACCTGGTCCTTATATCGTGTTTGTTATCTGATCCTTACATCGTGTTTGTTACCTGGTCCTTATATCATGTATGGTATCTGGTCCTTACATCTAATTTGTTTCAGGGTACTTACATCGCGTGTGTTACCTGGTCACTACATCTTGTGTGTTGCCTGGTCCTTATGTGTTTGTTACCTGATCCTTACATCGTGTTTGTTTCATGGTCCTTACATCGTGTTTGTTACCTGATCCTTACATCGTGTTTGTTACCTGGTCTATACATCGTGTTTGTTACCTGGTCATTACATCTTGTATGTTACCTGGTCACTACATCTTGTGCGTTACCTGATCCTTACATCTTGTTTATTTCCTGGTCACTACTAGCATTTGTTACCTGGTCTTTACATCTTGTTTGTTACCTGGTCCTTACATCGTATTTGTTACCTGGTGACTACATCTTGTTTGTTACCTTATCCGTACATCGTGTTTGTTACCTGATCATTACATCCTGTTTATTACCTGATCCTTACATCGTGTGTGTTACCTGGTTCTTACATCTTGTTTGTTACCAGGTCCTTACAGTGCGTTTGTTACCTGGTCCTTACGGGGCGTTTGTTACCTGGTCCTTACAGCCTGTTTATTACATGGTCCTTACAGCCTGTTTGTTACCTGGTCTGTTCATCTTGTTTGTGACCTGATCCTTACAGCCTGTTTATTATCTCATCTTAACAGTTTGTTTGTTTTTTGGGCATGTCACGGTGTTTTTTACCTTCTCTATTAAGCCCTTATATAATTTCTTATCTAGACCTGATATCCAGTCGTACATGGTCCTGATATCCAGTGTAACATGTTCCTGATAACTAGTTGTACCCGTTACCATTAGAGTAAGGTAGCACCATACTCTACAGATATATCATCAAATCGACTGTGACGTTGGCTATCCTATTAAGCAGACATAATCAGCCACTTAAACAAGAGACAGGACGTATATGATAGAAATATAAGGACTAATTAAGTGAAGGTAAACCTTGATCAGCAGCATTCTTTGATACACTTAGACCAATATCAGTCATTTTTAAGCATTGCCTAATGTCATCTTGTGTTCCATATCCATCAATACCAGTCTTTGTTGAACATCAAACATACGTTTTTCTTCATCATCTTTTAATTTAAGTCATTGTAAGACATCCATTAATATTAGTCATCTTTATTAAACAGCAATCAATGTCAGCAACTTATCAATGAATAAAGGTTCAGCTCCAAGAAAAGTATAGCAGTTCAATGAAACCACCGCCAAATCGCCAAATCATGAGCCAACAGTTTTAACACATCTCCCGACTTTCCTGTTTGATTAATTTCAATTCAAGCTCTCTTCTCCACGAATATCGTGACTTGCCTTTCGCTCAAGGTTGAAGACTGTATTGTAACACCATAAAGGGGACGTCTGACGTGCCACATAGCAAACACCGTCGTGAACATCTAGTGTATAGTTCGATCTGCAGTTGACCAGTTCTGATTAATAGATCGGCATTAATGACCTAATCGTACCATCACAGTCGTTCGATCATGCGCTGACAATCGGGGATAGAAGTCTGCGGATTTTTGTGTTAGTCAGGGCCTTGGCAGCTCGTCAAGTCCGAGAACCATACACCATCACGGATTTAACAGTTCAAGCACGTCAATTGTGTATTAGTATCAATCACCGCTAAATATTATAAAGACCCGAGCGAAATGAATAGAAACCCACCTTCTCTCCTTTCAAATTATTACGGCAATATCCTTTTCTGAACCATGCAGCTTGTCGATACTGCTCAGCAGATAGATAAATGACTCCCCATTTTGCATTAAACCATTCACCAGTGGAATCCAATGGACAATACCCGCATTCAACCTTCTCATTTTATGTTTGTCTCAGTGCATGCTGGTTGGCTGGAACAATGCCAAACAATAGAGGTGCAATACATTGCAGCCCGGACCAAGGGCAATCATGAACGGTACTAAACTAGTGGTGGTGATACTAGGGCAATAAAGGGTGGTACTAAATTAGTGAAGCTGATACAAGGGCAATCAGGAAAGGTACTAAACCTGTGGAGCTGTTAGACGGGCAATCAGGTAAGGTACTAAACTAGTGGAGCTGTTAGACGGGCAATCAGCAAAGGTACTAAACTAGTGTAGCTTTTAGACGGACAATCAGGAAAGGTACTAAACTAGTGGAGCTTTTAGACGGGCAATTATGAAAGGTACTAAACTAGTGGAGCTTTTAGACGGGCAATCAGGAAAGGTACTAAGCTAGTAGTGCTGATACAAGGGCACTCAGGAAATGTACTAAACTACTGGTGCTGACAAAATGATAATCAGGCAAGGTATTCTTCTTCTTCTTCTTCTTCTTCGTACACCTGTATTTTTTCGAAAAAAGCAGCCGTCATCCTGAGGCTGTCGACACTGCCATAGAGCTTGTCTAGTGTTGCCACTGGTGATGACCACATCTGCTCTCTCTGATCCTCGTATGTCGGGCAGTATTGCAGCAAATTCTCAGCGGTCATTTTCCCGGTACCACACTGGCATTCGTCGTTGCCACCTATCTTCAATTTGTTGAATAGGTGGTACCTGAGTCTATTGTGGCCAGTGCGATATCTGAAGACCACGACCTGCTCTTTTCTGTTCAACTGGTAATAGGCATCGTTTTTGGTGTAGCCAGTATATTCGGTTTCCCATTTGGTCATGTATCTAGCTCTAATAAGCCATTTTGACTATTCGTATGTCATACTAGTATCAGGTTGTGGTAGTTTTGCACCTTTTTTTGCCAGTCTGTCTGCCTCCTCGTTGCCTTGGATGTTGCTGTGATATGGGACCCACTGCACCACTACTCTTTTTGGTGCGGCCTGCTGGCATAGTTGACAGAGTACTGCTCTTAAATCATCAAGTTCAGTATTTTTCTGGCTTTTCAGTGCTGTGACTACGGCCAGTGCATCTGTAAGCAGGACTATGTGGCTTTTATTCCTTTTATCTGTCACCATTTCTTCCACTGCCGCCCTCAGTGCCTCTGCTCTGAAATTGCTTGTGTATTTTCCAGTAGCGAATGACAGTGTTATTTTTCTGTCATTTGGTAGGCTCAGGAATGATCCTGCCCCTCCGTACTGTGTTGCATTTATTACGGAACCGTCGGTGTATGCATGGGTCCAGTCCATGCTTGGGTAGTTTTCCGTAATGTAACTCAGGGTAGTATCTCTTCTTTCTTTTTCAGACTGGCATTTTTTGTTTCTAATACCTGGTATATTTTCTACCACATCTGGAAATATATGCTGCCTCCAGGTAGGTTTTCGTACAGTAGGGATGGGCTTTGGTGTTGTTAGTGCGTTCAGGAGGTTTTCGTGCATCTTTGCTTTGACTATTTCTGCAAAGTTTCTTCGCTTTAGTTTCCCACTTCCAAAATTGTTTAGTCTCTGGTGCATTGGGTGGTCAGTCAGTCTTCTGAGTTTCTCTGATTGCAGCTGGGCTCTGCAGTTTCTTTTGTCGGCCATGGATTGCAATTTTGTAATCTTTTCAAGTTCTACAATTGGCGTTGACTTCATGCTTCATGTTTTAACTCTCATGGCTTGGTTTTAGCGTTTGCTAACTTTGTCGAAGTTCGTTTTTGCTGCTGTTGTCCATGCCGCAATGCCATACTCGAGAACTGGTCTCACTCTTCCAGTATATAATTTCTTTAGTATAATTTCGTCTGCTCCTCAGCTTGTGCCAGCAAGTTTCCTCATGATTGCCATTCTTTCTCTGGCTCTCATTCGGTTTCTCTCGATCTGACTTTTCCATGTCATGCGCAGATCAAATGTGACTCCCAGATAGTTTGGGTTTTCGTTTGGCTGTAGGTATTTGCCGTTTAGAATTAATTTTGGTGTTTTGGGATTTGATTGGTAGCGAGAATATTGTACATGTGGTCTTTTCTCATTTATTTTGACCAGCCATGAGTTCGCCCACTCTTCCAGCGATGTTAGGGACTGCAGCATCCGATTTCTTGCTATGGTGATATTGTTTTCAGAGGTCCACATAGCCAGATCGTCTGCAAACATTGAGCTATGAACTCTTCTTGGTATATTCTCTGTAATGTCATTTATATACATCAGGAAGAGTGTGGGTGACAGTACTCCCCCTTGGGGTACTCCCTGCTCAAGGGTCACCTTTCAGGCAAGGTATTTAATTATCGCTGCTGATACAAGGACAATCAGGACAGGACACTAGTGGTGATGATACAGGGGCAAATTATGAAATAGGTTAGCTAATACTTGACCTGAAACAGAGAGTCAACTAAGATATGTAACTGCGACGGATAAGTCAGTAGGTAAATTTAGTAGAGGGTCAACAAAGATATTTAGCTGAGACGGATTAGTCAGTGAGTTAATGTAGGAGACAGCCAGCCAATATATGTAACTGAGCTGGTTTTTTTACAGTTCAGAACATACTACATATCAAGACATTTCAGCTGACTATTATTATTCAAAGCACATCATAATGTTTCTTCCTTTCAGGTTATTTAAGCAACGTGAAATCTTGTATTTAATTGTTATACAGGTCAGGTCATGGGTGCATTCCGAACATATATCAATAAGTGTTTTCGTTCCCTTTGCTCATCTAGTACACTCAATTACTTCCCGTGTCTTAGGGACTCTATCAGACAACATGTTTGTCGTTCCCCGTCACTATATCATCAATATTGCATGTTCCTAAACGGAAGGGAATTGGCCACCTCCACCCCACACAGACTGCGACTTGTAATATAAGTCCACAAAGAGTAATCTTCACTCGTGTCTACAGTTGTTGCCATATGACCTATCTTTACCTTTACCATTAAAAGGTGCTGGCATATCATCAGATGGTCTGGGACTTACAGTCCTTCGATTTTTATTGAAAGTAATATAATGGCTATTTTGTGATCCATGATGTTTCGAGTGCGAAAGGTTTGGTCGATTGAAATGGGTTTCCAGCAGACTCCTTATTGCTGAGCTAATTGCAATTTATTGAAGGCTCCTTTAGTTTTCCCTTAATTTTAATGGATTACTGGACGGCCGGTTACGCCACTGCGGATCCCAACTGTATTGACACTGTCTTCTGTCTTGGGCCACAATAACCAGTGGTTGTTATGTTTCTTGTATGTAGCATCATGAATGTTGTTTTTGAGTTCGAGGGAGGTCGGACTTGCACTTAGGGGGTCTTCCTCGGGGTCGTCTTCTGTCTCGTGGGTACCAGACCGCTGTCGCTGTTCCCTAACGGTCATCAGGTCTTCGAATCAGGTGACAAGCTCAGCAGTGTTTTGTTATTTGGGTAACTGTATCCTTCACCAGGGACATGTGACGTACACAGGTGTTGTAAAGACCTTTAAATCATTGGTTGTGGGTCGTGAGGTCAATTTTACGTCTCTCGAGTGAGGCTTGGGCCACTGTAAGTTTTGACTCCAATTTTTTTATATATCACTTCGTTTCTGCAGCATAACACATTGCAGGAGAAACTGTGCAGCTGAATAATGAGCCAATACGACTGTAGTTGTGGATAGTGTCTAGTGCCGTTGTTATGAACGAGAAAGTCGCCAAGGCCGTCTTATTAATTCTGTGTTTAGGTCCATATGTATGTTCGATATACTTCTCCACGTCCTCCGGATTATTACCATTGAGAATTATTCGGTCATTGGTAGCGAAATTTATACACATGACTTTTGTCTTGATGTTGTTCATCTTAAGACCCCGTTTTTTTCCGTTACTTTGTGAAGCATAGCCACCATCTAGTTGGCGTCTTCGGCTGTTTCTGTGAGGAGTACTATCTCATAGCTTAACAACTTTATTCTGATTTAAAAAGCTCTTCATTCTGTGTATAACCGGTTTCTTTTGAATGGCCTTGATCTAAGAACTATGCGAATTCAATCTATTACTGAATGAGTTAATTGACCCTGCCTCCACTATTTCATTGTGGCAATGCCTTCCAAGTATGCACTAATTTCTGACAAACAACTATTTTCCAACATCGAATATGTTCCTTAATTAATTTGTAGATGTGTCTATTTTTCTTATAGGCGGATGTACTTTGAAGGATAAACAACAATTTTTATAACCTAATTTTTTGTTCTATTTATTTTCTTATAAAACTGTCTTAAGTCATCTGCAAACCGGAGGTGTTCAAGTTGATTGGCATTGCGGTTCATGTCAACATCTACCGTAGCATTTAGTGATCATTGAATCAATACACTTTTTCTTATTACCGTGTATTAATCCCGTATTAAATTTTTGTTTTATTTTTAATATATAACATTAACGCTCAGCAGATGCTGTCTCTTTGTGTTATTACATTGTTCTTTGAGGTAGATAAATGTGTTTTTGAATATAATTTTAATATAATACATTATTTTTAAAGAATATTTTTGTCCTCAATATATTTGGCTTCTTCTGTCCAAAGATAAACCATAATCAATTACTGATTTTTATTTCTTTGTTTGCGTTCCTGAATGGATTGTTATCTGACGCAGTTTCTTGAATTGATGATTTCAAAACTTGCCACTGATACTCTGCATCATTATTTTTTTGTTCTAAAGCAACACATCTATTTTCCATTGTGATTTGAAATTGCTCTTTTATGTTGCTGACGACACATGGCCACGGTTTTATTTGTGAGTTTCTAGTATTCCAAATTCCATTTGTGAGACGATCACGTACCGCAGAATATACATTATGCAATAAATGTATTATGTAGAACTAAAACATAATGGTACAGCCCTAATACTATATTAACACTGTTTTCATTGAATTCACTCATTTTAGTGACCAGTACAGTGCGTGCCGTTGTTGGATCTAATACAACATATGATCAATCTTCTAACCTACGTTCTATTGTTTTTTTTTCCTTTATTCAAAATATTTGTCTGTTCCAAGAAACGTGATACATTTAACACTGTATATTTTCTACAGTATCCATTTGATGTATATATGTGATGACCTTGTCTTGGTCCTTGTGCTGTTCTGTCAAATCAATATAATGCAAATTCAACGACCGCAGTACTGAAGCATCCTATTAATTGTTAATTTATTCAACGTAATCTCGCTACAACGTCGCTGAATGAAAATAATATATCAATGTTATGTCATTAAGAAATATTCGTATCTCACTGTGAAAATGAACCTCAATGACTCAGATAATTATTTCATCATTCAAGGTACATTATTTGCTGTGCACATTTACGCAGTTAATCGTGTTAGCAGATGGTGAAAACGCTACCTGTATTTGATTTTAGAAATATATCTCCAGTCAGTCTGATGCAGGGGAGAAAGTCAAATCAGTGAACTGTTTTGACAGAAAATGAGAACACAAGTTTGTTGTTTATGCTTAGGATTTGACAAGCAAATAAACGAATATAAAAAACATAGTGTTGCATTAGTAATTATGGAAATCATATTTTTAAGGACTCATTTGATAGTTTCCCCTTATATCCGGATTTATATGATATAGTGTAAGTCGGATTGCAAACATATTTAAGTATTGTTATCATTAACACTTAAGGGCTCAAGAAAATTTCTATATATTATGTTCACTGATGCCGGCAGAGCGATCGCACATATAATTCAGAAAAGCAAATACTGTCCACTTTCAAATTGCACCCATTTTGAAACATACTAGAGTTAATCTTTCAGCTAAGAGGAGGCTGACTCGTCCTTCCTACATGTTGTTACCAAGGTCAGGCAATGTCTTTGTTAGAAATGTAAAAGAGTAAGATCAAGAGATGTGAGCTGCGCTGTGTGCAAAATGCAGGCGGAAAGATGATTTGTAACCGGATTTACAACAAGATTGTGAGGGGGGGGGGGGGGGGGCAAAGTTAATTAGTGCCTACATTGAAGACCAAATAAATCTAGTGGTTTGACAATTTGGCTGCACTGCATTATTACCAGTCTGAAAATAAATCAAATCAAATACAAGTCACCCTTCCACGGGTCTAGAGGTCGACGACGATGTTGACACAAGTCTCCTGACGTCAACAATGTAACTGTGAAGAAGCTGTAGGACAAACAAAGAAGAATTAAGAAGATGTATTGTACATTCACGATCTCAGTAAAAAAAACACAGTTCTTTAGTTAACATAAACACACTATATATGTTTTAAATTCAGAACGTTACAATTGTGTGCATTATTTTTTTTAAAGTTGCTTCAACAAACATAAAACGTATTGTCTGAATCACTCACAATTGTTCTTCTTCACATGTAATTTGTTCTCCTTACACTTTTTCATTCGTTCTCAAATTGTCTCTTCAAGTCCTCAGAAGGCTTTGCAAGTAGCAGAATGTAGTTTGTAGAAAAGAATGCGTTTGTGTCCCAGTTTACAGCTTGACCCAGATATTTGCAATTTTCGGCCCAACTTTAGCGTGGCATTTCTTGGTGCCTTTTTCAATAATATCACCTTAGCCAGTCTGCCCTGTTGCAGTCTGTTATCTAGGATCATTACGTCCAGGTTGATACGGATCGTGGAAGCTCTGAGTCACTGACTCTGACGCTAGAAATTAGCTTTCGTTGACATTCACCCCTCAGTAGCTTGATCCCCATACATGTATCTTTAAACTCGCATTAACCGGATAAACTTGTAAAAACGGTCTCTCCATTATGAAATATTTTAATTTGTTTTATTGTTTGTTTATTTCACCCCGAATAGAAAAAACAATATATGTCATACCGGGGATTCAAACCGCTGTCCTCCTTGTTGGCAGGCAGGCCTCGAAACGATTCTGCCACGCGCTCTTGACGACACAAAATATGAACTTCACAAGATGGGAAACAATGAAACAAAAAAGACTATTTTCTAACGCAATGAAGAACAAGGTTACGGGCATCATCCACAAAACCATTACATGGTGATGACTGCGACTCTCTGATCACCAACTAGTCCTGGACTTTGAGAAACAATCCTGTTGGAAAGCTCTAGAATGATATGACGTGAGCATTAAGCCACACGACTTCGCCGATGAAGTACCCTCCAACATAACTAGACAGACAGTGACATGGAATCCCCAGGAGAAGAGAAAGAGAGGTAGACCTAAATATACAAGAAGATATAGTGAGAGGGAACTACGGGCTGATGAGAGATAGAAAGCGTAGCCCAGGACCTTATATTCTGCCGATAAGTGATCAATGACTTTTGGACCTAGATGACGGCCGGTCGGCTTTGTTTGAGAATTAGCATTGCCTAAAGGCCATGCGCTGGATAAGGTTGATGAGTCTGTCGTTCAAAGACAATCCTATTTAAATGCTAATATATTTAAAGCTAAAGCAGCTGCCTAAGTCACACTGACATAGTCACACACGCATACAATACTCTGGTTGTCAGTTCACGACATCATTTTCGGTGTGTTCCGTTCTTGTTTTGCCGTTGTTCGGAATGCCACAATGAATGGTTTGACTCTTTCGTGCGCCCTGAAAGGGACGTAAGTGGTGGGATAAAGTAGCTCTCCCCACATCACGTGCGGGCTGATGGAGATGGACAGGGATCATCCAGACGGTTATGCAATGCTTGGCTTCATATGTATGTCCTTCACTACTGCCTGATCACGTCGATCCCTCACCTCGTTAGTCAAGCTGCCAAGAAAACATCGCGTTTCCTGGAAGGTATACGAGGAAATCATGATGCGGGTCTTGGACAGCATATTTTGACTGAGCCAGTTCAGTATGTTGTTAGTTTTCTCTCCCCACATCTATCATTTTGTTTCTAAATGTTTTTATGTTCCACATCTGACTGTTGCCGACATATTGAAACATTTCACTTTCAAAGAAGATGCAACACAGGAAAGAACGTGTTCAACTGATTTAATGTTTTCTATGCAGAAATAATACGTCATACATTCAATTTCAGTATACGGGTTGCTGTAGTGGATAGTTCTTTATGACTTCCAAACAACTTTGTGTGAATATTCATCTCCGTTGGCCATTGTTAAGTTGACCAATTGGCTAAGCATATAACAGTATACAATAATATATGTTGCGTAGCAGGTTATACCGCACATTTCGTGTTTTCAATACCGTCTGATATTATAATAGGACTAATATATATATATATATATATATATATATATATATATATATATATATATATATATATATATATATATATATATATTTATATATATATATATATATATACATATACACACATATATATATACATATATATATATATATATGTGTGTGTGTGTGCGTGCGTGCGTGCGCGCCCGCGTGTGTGTGTGTGTGTGTGTGTGTGTAATAACTCAATTCACATCCAAGTCTTGTCCGTAAAGGCATAACAAATATGTTATTTATTTTATTTGTTGTTATTGCCTGAGGGCTTAGAGTATCGTTTTTTTTAAACGCAGACACATCGAAACGTTATTCTATTTCAAAGAAAGCCATTATACACAGTATAATTTTAATATCTCTTAAGAAAATGACATACCGTCCTAATTTGTTTGTTCACTGAGTGAAATATCAAAACGGTAGTATTTCAATTAAGGAACTTACTCGCATACCGATTTTACACATTGCACAACTGAATAAAGAACAACGTTTCCTTCGTAAACCTAAACAGGTACGTCAGTTGTTGCGTCTTCCTAACGCGAATCCTGCCGTGACTTGGTACATGCCTATGTTGTCTTCTTTGGAAAGAAGGAAAGATGTGAGAAGTATCTTCTTATCTTACAAAAACTTATAAAAATAAATTGAAATATTTTATTCCGTAATAAATCATTCCCAAAGACACTGTCTTATTTGAGACTTAATTTTGAGTTGACATAGCTTCCCGGCAGGTAACAGGAATACGACAGTTAAATGCATTTTTAGTAACCGTAAAGAAATGCTAGCCGTGTCTCGTTTCAGTCTCATTTCAGTTCAAGTGTCATATCCGCATCGAAGGCCGGCTGCATTGGATCTTCAGTGTATTCTATCTCTTACCGTAATGGTGCAATCTCATACGCTTTTTCCAGTCCATCTTCTGATGCTATCCGCCCACTAAAAACGTTTTCTGCCTCTTGACGACTGTCTTCTACCCGACCCTCCAGTGTGGTGTTCAACAAAGAGGTACGGCTTGTTATATGACCAAAATAACGTAACTGCCTAATCCTGATTTTCGTCATTAATTCTCTCTGTCACACTTAACTTTTCCAATACTTCCAAGTTTATTTTCTTCTCTTTCCAATAAATGCGACCCAATCTTCCATATACCCACATTTCGAAGATTTCAATCCTCTTTTTAAACGTGTTATTCAGTGTCCATGTTTCTGCGCCATAAAGTAGTAACGCCTGACAATTCCAATTTTAAATTCCTTATTTATCTGTTTTTAATGTCAGTATGTGTCGCATGTTATCAATTACCCTCTTGGTCATATCTATTCTCCTTCTGATTTCTTTTTCACAGCTGCCGTCATCTGTTATTAAATGACCCAAATAGGAGAAACTCTGTAATTGTTCAAGTAGTTGATCTGTTATTTGTACCCGCATACAAGGTTTCTTGTCACTTTTCCCAATTATCATAGTCTTTGTTCTCTGTTTGTTAATGTCTTATGCAAACTGTTGACGTATTTTGTATATTGTTGCCAAAAGCCCCTGTAATTCTCGCTCACTTTTTGCTATTAAAACTGTATCATTCGCATATCTAAGACTATTCATTGCCACTCCTCAAATGACACGCCTGGCATCCGCTCTTTACATGTTTGAATATTTGTTCTGCGTATAAATTAAACATGCAAGGATATAACACTCATCCCTGTCTCACTCCTCTTGTTGAATACATCTTACAGAGTATACCAATTCCAGTTTACCCATCTCCTAAATGAGTCAATGTCAATTATGGAACAAGACAACATGTCATCATCACCATCATTGTCGTCTCAGTCTATGTACCACGCGCTTGGCACCCTATGCGTTTTGTCCAGCTCCGTCTCTGTATCTCGACATAGTCTGCATATCCGCGAGTGACAGTCCTTGTTACAGTACAACCATGCTGAAAATGCTGGCTTGTCGGGGTGTTCCTTTTTAATCGTCAGTCTTTCTCTGTGTTCTGTAGCCAGAAGGTCTTTATGAACAGTATATCCCTTCCAACTGTCTCCAAACAGCTCGATCCTGAGCAATCGTTTTCGAGCTTTCCGATGCGTGTCCATGGCTTCATGTCCCTCCTTGCATACCTCCTTAAATCGCAGTATGGGGCGACCTATTATCCTATCCCCAATGGCTAACTATCCGTAGAGGATATCATTTGGCAGTCTGACATCGTCCATGTGATAGGCCTGGTACCATAACGTTGCAGGAATAGAAACGTTTCACTCAATCTAAAGACAAACTGACGCATTGCACAATGATATTACTACCACTTTACCACAGACTACCGAATTTGCTTGGTACTGTCTGTATTTTGTATTCTCCATTTCACACAACGTGGATCATTGTGCAACCACTGTCGATTACTCCTTTCAGACAACCTGTTCAATAACATTGTGTGTGATCCTGCAGTAGTGGTTCTTCTAGCAGTTTAAATTTCATGATGGGATTGCTAATTCGATCTAGGTCATACATTTTCTCTCCATTTATTCTACACGCCGTTTTTTACCCGTTCAGACAAAATTTAACTTTGTTTTTGTTTCAAAGAAAGTCGAACCAACAAGTGAAATTGTCAGATCTATAATATATGATATTAAAAATGACTTTTGTCTTTCCGCCGGTGACGTCAGGGAGAAGATCGTATTTCGATAACCGGAATAATATTCTTGTTCTGATTTTTTGCTTAATTTATGACGTCAACGTCTCAGAAGTTATATTATCAAAGCAAAACTGAACGATCTCTCAACCTATCGTATTGGCAACATGGCTTACGAGGTGGGAGATCGACGTGACACCGGTAGTAGTGAGCGATTCGCAAATGAATAGAACAAACAATAGAACAACCGCCTAGAGGACCACGATCAACCTTTACAAGCACGCTCGGGATTTGAGCAAAACCACTGCAACCAGCCACGTAACGCGTTTTTGAGAGCGCAGAAATGAGTAAACTTACTCATCATGGACATTAAACAACAACAACAATAACAACATCAACATTGAATGATGTAGTTACTGCACATCTTATCCACAAAGGACCAGTGGTTCTGTCCTGTGTTAATTGTGGCGAGTGCACATCCATAAGGTGGAGAGTCTGTTACAATTGAGAAGCAACATAATACTTGTTGTCTTCTCTTTCGCAATGACTTCAGTAGACAGTGGGCCTATTCGCATACCTGAAAGACAGATACCACTAGATGTATGTGAGATATAAACTACCCACTCCTATTCACATATCTGAAAGACAGATACCACTAGATGTATGTGAGATATAAACTACTCACTCCTATTCGCATATCTGAAAGACAGATACCACTAGATGTATGTGAGATATAAACTACCCACTCCTATTCGCATATCTGAAAGACAGATACCTCTAGATGTATGTAAGATATAAACTACCCACTCCTATTCGCATATCTGAAAGACAGATACCTCTAGATGTATGTAAGATATAAACGACCCACTCCTATTAACATATCAGAAAGACAGATACCTCTAGATTTATGTGAGATATAAACGACCTACTCCTATTCACATATCCGAAAGACAGATACCTCTAGATTTATGTAAGATATAAACGACCCACTCCTATTATCTACACACATACATCTTCAACTGAGGAAGATCATCATTTGTATCATGT
The DNA here is from genome assembly GCA_036924085.1 of Ariolimax columbianus. Lineage (NCBI taxonomy): Eukaryota > Metazoa > Mollusca > Gastropoda > Stylommatophora > Arionidae > Ariolimax > Ariolimax columbianus. Next base: position 38,603,689 of record JAVGWX010000005.1, on the reverse strand, counting down.
ATTATTCTGGTTACCCACAAAACATAATATTAATGGTAATAATAATAATAGTAATAATCATAGCTGTCCATCGTTGTTGATGAGGACCACCGACATTTTCATTGTCACATCTTATCCTGATCGCATGTGGCTGAATAGGCCAATGCAGGCACGAAAACATTTGCTGCATAATGGGCACACGATGTCAATAGAAAAAGTTGTTGTTTTCGCTATTAGTGATTTCCGGGTCTCGAGTCTGCTTTGGGCTGTCTTAACACCATGGTCTTTTGCTGGTAGCTACGCCATCTTTGACTGGCCTTCTTCAAGTCACATATGTTTTGCGCAAGACATTCCCAGGTAGTGACATGGAGCTTGCAACTTGTTTGTGAGACGCTCAGACTGGCTTTAAAATATTCCATGGGGGTCCTCTATCACACCATCCCGCCCTCAGCTCGCCTTAGAGGAGATTCTTTGGGAGTCGTTCGTCTCACATACAGACGAGGTGTCCGGCCCATAATAGTCGTACTTTTTCTAGCAGTGCATCGATAATTGGCATGTCTGCTTTCAAGAGAACCTCGGTGTCAGTGGCACGATCTTGCCATCGGATGTGGGGTTTTCGCCTCAGGTACCTGCGGGAAAGTGGTTTAACCTCCTTGCATGACCGAAGTATAGAAATGCTCTTCATATTTTTCTAGTATGTGCTGTCCTATTGAACTGAATTTTTCCTGGACTATTCGTCACCAAGTGTTAATTTGACCTACCAACAGTCTCTTGCTTTGTGGGGAACAATATATCATCAGCACATGCCTAGTTATGCTGTCCAGTTTAACCTAGAGTTGAAGAGAACCATGAACGGTGTGGGTGTGAGTGTGTGTCTGTGAACATACGTATATATATATATCATGGCATATATCATAGACTTCATAGTAAGGCGCGGGACATGCGAGGGATCTAGACAAGCAAGAAGTACAAATCTACCCGTCAATTGTTCTACCTAGACCTCGTATATGCATGTAAGATTTGGACAGTCTAAAGTCGTTATTTCTGGAAATTAAACCACTTCCACTTGTATTGCCTGCTGAAACTGCTGAGGATTAGATGTGTTATCGTAATCAGGCATGTCAAGTAAACACACCATGATATGTACAGCACAGCTGAGATGGCCTAACCATGTTGAACGCATGCCGTCTTAACGTCTACCAAAAGAGCTGCTCTATGGTGAACTGCAAAATAGCAAGAGAGGGGGGGGGGGGGACAACGGACCAACACAAGCGTGCTTAAGAAACCACCGAACCAGTGCGGTATTAATCGTGATGAGTGGGAACGAATCCCTGCCAATGGCTCAGAATGGCACAGCACAAATGCAGAGAGTGTCCATATACATCAGGTATCAATAATACATGAAACTTCCCAGGAACGATCTCCTCTCAAGTCAACTCACAGCAACGCATCTTCACCCGTTGTATTTATATATATACAGCTTTCATTATCTATCAGGGTTTTTACATCTTGTAGGTAATCATTCCCCAGAACAATCTATAATGCACGATGTGCTTTCATAACGCTTGACACTTTATGGAGATCGATAATGATTGGATTTTTCACAAAATTGAAAGTTGACAACTGCAATGTCTGGTCAATGATTTTGTTTGGCTTTGAGGTGCAGCTCACAACGAATAGTTGTAACACAATAGTTACAAGGTGATGGCGCTGACATTTTGTAACAAGCTCTGCCTTCTTTGATCAAGGCGATTACGCTGGCTTCTAATAACAATATCTACCTTCTTTGATCAAGGTGATGACTTTTTGTAACAATCTATACCTTCTTTGATGAAGGCGATGACCCTGACCTCTTGTAACAATCTCTACCTTCTTTTATCAAGGGGATGACGCTGACCTTTTGTAACAATCTCCGTCATTTCTGATCACTGTGATGCTGCTACGTTGGAAATCAGCCAAATTGAGATCCATCTTGCATTAATCTTTAATGTGGTCATAAATGCATTTCCTGTATCCATGATCAGCCTATCTCGGCCTCCCTACCTGCTATGTGTGCAGTGTACTTGCATATTCGATTTATTTTGTAGATTGAAGACTATTTGAACAAAGTGCATTTCTGAATGTTGCAGTTCACATTGAAGCATATATATATATATATATATATATATATATATATATATATATATATATATATATATATATATATATATATATATATATATATATATTAATAAATAATGTATACACTGAAATTTGTGATATCTCAAAAGAAAATGGGTAAATAGTATTAACATAGTAAATACTAACTTATGGAGAACTACATGAAGGTTCTGCTGCTGTCCTTTAATTACGAAATAAACTGACAACTGCCCTTTTAAACAATATACTGTTAACGATGTTCTCCAGCTATATGTGGAACAATTAACGAGCATGACAAACAATGGCATTGCACGCGTTCTCTATGGCAAAATAAGTCAAGGATCAACTGTTGTTGTTCTTGTTGTTGTTGGTGACAGCAGTTCAGTAAACAGATTTACACACATTTTGTTTAAAGATTGGTGTTACATTATTTGTTGTAAGGCGATATTTGTACAAGGGCACACCTCTAAACATTATATTGTAGCTACCCAATGCCAAATTGACTTAATAGTTTGCAATCTCCTCTCTCGATTATTGGACTAGCGACCATATATAACCGTGAACGAGGGTGTATCTCTTCTATTGTTTGAGAAACATGTTACTAACACATCATTTTTCTAGTAGAATCTGAAAGTGCCCTACCTAGACTTTAATTTGTGTGTTGCCAGTTGGCACATTCACGACAAGTCGTAAGATGTTTCTAAACATGTTAAAGTAGAAGATTCAACAACGCATGACACTATGTACTCCGTCATGTATATATTTGTATATCAATATTATGTACTTGTAAGCGCCAAACACGTCGCATATGTTTTTGCCACAAGTTTCTCATTGTATTCAACTTCAGCATTACCATAGCCATGTTTCTCCTGACTTCATTCAGGCGATCTCCATTGTCGCTTAAAAATTGAGCCAATGTACTCAAAACCTGTGACTTTCTTCTAAATGTTCTGCTACTCTAGAATAACTTCAGGTTTGGTTTTATTTATATTCAGGTATAGATGTTGGTTTTCGCTGTGTTGTTTTACCGACAGGATCATCCGTTCCAGTCCCTCAGCGCATGTTGATAGAACAACTGTGTCATCTGCTGATCTGAGCTCTGGTATTTCGTTCCCACCGATTGTTAATGGCTGGAACTTGTCATCATTCTCATAGTTTTTGACTTTCTTAATTACAGATTCAGCAAATGTATATAATAGATAACGGTCAAGTGTGCACCCCTTTCTTTCGCCTTTATGAACTTCGATCCAGTCTGAGGTTTCCCCATTATTTAACCGCAGCTTGTTGTTACTCGTATTGTGATTCGATCAATTGAATGAAGTGTTTTTGGAACCGCATGTCTCTCATTATGTCCCACGACGCTTGGTTTGGAAATCAGTCTAACTCTATCGTGTAATCTCTAAAGCTAGTGTGTACGTCAACATTGTACTCTCCGCATGTTTCTATATTTCTTATGTTGAGGATGTGATTTCTTGTGTCCTTACCTTTTCTAAACCCTGCCTATGCTTATTAGACCTTCTCATTGAGTTTTTTTTTCAAGCAGCTTTAAGAAGACATTTTCTGTCATGACTATAGCAACGATGGTTCGATACTTGGTGCATTGTCTCAAATCGCCTTTATTGGGTACATACAGAGATCTTGTCTATGATCTCGGCCATATTGCACCGTGCCAAAACTTCCTGCAAAGTGCGGGTTGTTGTTGTTGTTGAATTCTAACAATGAGTAGGGTTAGTCTTTTGTGCGACCTTAAAAAGCCGTTTAATGGCGGATTGTCGTAGCTTCCTTCACATCACGAAAGTACTGATGAAGGTAGAGCAAGGTTGTTCACGTTGTCGTGCTATGCTTGTCTCCATCTGCGTGTCGCTCACTACTGCGGATATTGACGTCGATCGCTACCCTCGTTTAGCCATGCTGCTATGACATCAACCCGTTTCCAGGGAGGGCTTCGAGGATTTTTTTTTAAACTGCATGTCAGATCCAAATGAGTTTTCCCATGCAGCCTTCGAATATCCATGACGCTACAACACTGATATTATTTAGTCCGTAGATATTGAGGAATTTGCCCAATTCCAAATTCTTTTGATCGTTTAATAATTTTGCAAACAAATTACATTACATTTGAGATGTTATAGTTCGCAACTGAATTTCTCAGCATTTTGTTCATTTGCGTATCTCCGTAATATCTATATATGTTGATTGTGTTACCCTTTATGCACTATCGTAAGAATGTCACCCATATGCAGAAGTTAGTACAGCCCTTCGGTCACCTGTTTCAAATGCGCAGCTAATTGTATGTTGCGTAATGCATTTGAATATTGCAATGTATTTGTTGCTATTGTATGTACATCTAATTGTTTTGATAAAAATACTCTAATTCATCCAAGTCTGCTAATCAGTATGACCAGAAAAGATGATACTAATCATCCGAATCTGTCGATTCAAAGAGGTTGATAATTGTTACTGGACAAATTATAATACGTCCTGTTGCCAGTATTGTTCTTCTTCCCGGCGCACATATTCAACACACTTCACTGAATGTCTATTTTTGAAAGCTACTCACGTGTGAGTACTTCAACAATACACATTTTAAATTTTCTACACGGTGTGGCAACTTGACCTTTGAGTTTAGCCCACACAAGCTGAAATGTTAATTTTAGTTTCCGAAGTTGATTATTCGTCAACAGTTTCAATATCTCTCGCTTCATGACATCTTTGTTGAATACGTCACATTTCTTTTTCCTTCTTTGCTTGGTCGTAGGGAGTAGTTAGTTGTTGTTCTTGCTTTTGGCGCACACGTTTGGAGTGTGCATTTTGACTCATCGTGTCTTCCCCTGCCTGCAGACCTACACACACAGACTGCCTCTAAAAAAGTCTGTCTTTGGCAAATTTCTCCCATTTGCAGGTGTTCATATTTAACGCCTTCAGATCACGCTTGCAAACATATTTGTAGCGGAGGAAGGTTATATCTTTTTTACGTTTAGCAAAGGTCAGCTCTCCGTATCATTTGTCCATCCTCCATTTTGCACACCTAACCAAGCCACCGCAAGCGGCACTTGCTGATGATCGTAACTAAACTGGCAATCATTGCACGATTCAATACGTCGCTCTTAGTTCCTCTGTCACTCCATGAAATCTCAAGTATGCGTCTCAGGCATAGCTTATAAAAAGCATTTCGCCTTTTTTCATGAGAGACATTCAGAGTCCATGTTTCGCTGTCATAGAGTAGGGTACTAATAACCGAAGATCTGTACACAGCAACCTTTGTGTAGATGGTCAGCATTATGGTATTCCACACTCTCTGTGAGAGCCTGGCAGGTGCTGATGGGGCCATTACTAATTGCTTCTGCACATTCGTACCAGTGAAAATTTGTCGGAGATGATAGATCCGAGGTAGTTCGATTTACTACTTTCAAGTTTTTATCGTTTAAGACAATGTCTGGAGGAGCTGTGCCCTGAGCCATCACCTTTTTTATTTTGTGCGCTGATGATGAGTCAAAACAGATTACAATATTTTGCCAATCTATTAATGAGGATATGTAATTCGGCTTCCGTGTGGTCGACCAGGGCAGCATCGTCTGCGAAGAGTATATCCCGAATGACACTGCGTTTGCTTTTAATATAGACTAATGAATACATATTTCAAAATACATAACATTTCTTAAAGAAAACAATATTTCTATAATGTCATGGATATTAAAAAACTGCATGCGAAAACTCGTTTGGATCTGACATGCATCTAAGTAGAAAATTGCATCGGACCTTGTTTATTAATTAAAAGACGGACTATAATACTATATTTGGAAATGATGTATTTGGAAAAATGCGTGACCTAATGGCGTTGGATATGAACACCTGCAAATGGGAGGAACTTGCCAATAACAGACCTGGCTGGAGGCAGGCTTAGTGTGTTGGTCTACAGGCAGGGGAAGACAAGATGAGTCAAAATGTAGACTCCAAACGTGTGCGGCAAAAGCAAAGACATCAACTGACTGCTCCCTCTCTAGCGCGAAGTCCATTGTCTCTCGAGTTTGAGGTGTGGTTATTGTGGCATATAGTTGCTTTTACAAAACTTACACTGATGTCAATTTCAAATTGAGTTTGAGGTGTACATTAATAAAAATTCAGAAGTTTACCGTTGTACTATAACAGTTCTTCCGCAGGGAATCTAAGATGGGTAAATTATATTGCGATTTTCATGACCCAGAAAAACGAATACAAGCGGCGTTTTGTCTGTACAGGTCATCCTTTTACCGTTCTCTTGTGCATGACTCACAGTGCACTCATATCAAACACGGAAGGTCAAGTCAATTTAACGATTTTAACAGATAAGTCATAAAACGGGAGATATTGAAACTGTTGACGAAAAATCAACTTGTAACTCTCTGGAAACTAAAATTAATATACGAGCTTGTGTGGGCTAAAAGTCAAAGGAAACGTCGCAGAACAAAACAGGACATTTACAAACTGTGATGTTGAATGGTTGACAAGTGAGAACTATTCAAAAATAGAATATCAGTTCTGGAAGAAGTGTGTTGAACATGTGCTCCGGGAATAAAATCGGTACTGGCAAGACGATGTATTACAATTTGTCCAGCCAATAACAATTATCAACCATTTTGAATCGACAGAATCGAATGATGAATATATTCTTTTGTTCACATACTCATTAGCAGACTTGAATGAGTTACAGTATATTTATCAAAACAATTCGGTGTACACACAATAGCAACATATATATTGCAATATATTCAAATGCGTTACACAACATAAAATTAGCTGCGCAGTTGATACAACCTTAGAGGTCTAAGGGTGACCGACGAGCTGTACTACCTGTTGCATACTGGTGCCATTTTTACAATTGTACATACAGGGCAACACAAACAATCAATTGATCTATTAAACCATTAAGGTGATTCGTCTATGAACAAAATGTTGAAAAATTCAGTTCCGTGCTGTAAAATCTTAAATGTAATGCGATTTCTTTGTAATGGTCCTTAAAGATAAAAAAAATTCGCAGATGCGCAAATGTTTTAACATCTATGAACTAAAAAATATAAATGTCTTAGCGTCATGGATATTCTAAGGCTGCATGCGAAAAATCTTTTTGGATCTGTCGTGCATTTTAGTGGAAAATTGCTTCTCACCTTATTCACGAATTAAAAGAGGGATTATGGGTTCCTGTGTAATAGCTGTCTCCCGTGTTTTCATACATTTTTCTGCAAAAGTCATTCCATCTCTCCAGTATATTATTGCTTTCTAATAGTGCACTGCCATCTGTTTCGGCTTGACATCGCTGGTAAGTATTTTGATTTTATTTGAACGAGTGTCATGTTTCCCTTGTTTTTGTAACGCTTCTATTCTGCTATACGTGTCCAAAATGTATTGTTTCTTGTACTTCAGGATCTCTCTTTTAATTTGTGTATGCTGTTTCTGCATCTGTTGCTACTGCACTCTATGTCATATTGTTTTAATTGTAATTTTAATTATGAGTCTCCTGGTCGTTAATGTGATGTAATTCTAAAGTGTGTGCTCTTTTCTAGGTGTAAAGCTACCTGCAGATAAAATGAGAATATGCCCTGCATGTTGCAAGTTTGTCGAGTGGCATGTATTCGTGTACATCCATGAACATCTCAAACGTATTCGTTACTTCTAATGTGTATGTTAGTGATATTAGGCTGGCGAATGGCCAACTGTAATAGATCTATAGTAGGTCATGGCTGGCGTCATAGCGTCAGAATAATATTCGACAGAATCGATTAATTTATGTTGCGCTTTTCCAGTAGTAGAACTCAAGAGGCAAAGGTCAGATTTGAAATCAAGACCCCCTCAGAATCATTGCATCGATCCATTTGATGCCAGGATATCCGGTAGGAACATATCATAACGCGATCGAAAGCTAAACCAAACAACATAGGTGACATACTGGAACCTTGTTTCACTCCAGTTTTTATGAGAAACCTATCAGTGTTGCCAGTCGTGGTCCAATTTCATCACTGCAAATCATAGTACATAGCTGTAGTTCATCCATTATGTTTATAAGCGTACACCAGCATTCTTTCATTCTAAGTGTGGTTATAAGTATTTACAACTCATTTCTACCCGGTTAATGGATGGTTCTGTCTTGTATAACCGGATTATTCAGTATAAGTGTTGCCAAGACATCATCAGTTATCCGAAGGTATCGCTTATTAAAGAAGATAATTACTGTAGATTGTGTAGTCGGGGTTTTCAATACGGGTACATGTGATTTAATTGTTGTTTTAATTGAGACACTTGCGATGTAAGTTTTCAAAGTAGCAAGGTGAATCAGGTGCCTGGCTCTTAGACTAAGAACTAACTCAGTCCCAGAAAATTCATGTCTACCGAGTTGAAAAAAAACGGTAATTCCGTTTATTATGAAAGCTAGGATTGCAATGAAATAATGTGGTTCTCTCATACAGACATAGACTTTGTACAATAAAATATATAACACTCTCTGACAGCCTGAAATATAATGCAAGTACATCTCGAACACTCTCAGGCAATCTGAGACCTACTACAATAAAATCTGTAACAATATCAGGAAGTCTGAGACACGAAATAATGAAATCTATAACAATTTCTGGCAGTTTGAGGCACAATTTAATTAAATCTAAAAATGTCAGGAAGTCTGACATATTATAATGACATATATAACAGTCTCCGGAATTCTGACATATTATAATGATATATCTAACAGTCTCAGGAAGTCTTTGCCCTGAAATAATGAAATCGCTAACACTCTCGAGTAGTTTGAGATCAACAAGATTAGTTAGGCCCCTGCAGCTATATGAGTACAGTGGCCAAGACTAATCGGCGATATAAATGGGTCTATGCGTGTTTGTGTGTGGGTGTGTGTTTGTGAGTGTATGTGTGTGCCAGTTAATGTGTGCATGTGTGTGTGTGTGTGTGTGTATGTGTGTGTTGCCAAAGGTTCGATAAGATCATGTTTCAGCATCATCATTCATCATATGGTTGGTCAGTCTTAAGACTGGTTGTAAGGTTGTCTGAACATGTCTCTCCATTTGATAATATCCTTTAGTAGGTCAGTCCTAATACTGGTTGTAAGGTTGTCTGAACATGTCTCTCCATTTTACCATATCTTCTGGTTATTCAGTCATTCGACTGGTTGTAACGTTGTCTGAGCATGTCTCTCCATTTTACCATATCATCGGATTGAACAGCCCTAAGACTGGTTGTAAGGTTGTCTGAGCATGTCTCTCCATTTGACCATGTCATCGGATTGAACAGCCCTAAGACTGGTTGTAAGGTTGTCTGAACATGTCTCTCCATTTGACCATATCTTCTGGTTATTCAGTCATTCGACTGGTTGTAACGTTGTCTGAGCATGTCTCTCCATTTTACCATATCACCGGATTGAACAGCCCTAAGACTGGTTGTAAGGTTGTCTGAGCATGTCTCTCCATTTGACCATGTCATCGGATTGAACAGCCCTAAGACTGGTTGTAAGGTTGTCTGAACATGTCTCTCCATTTGACCATATCTTCTGGTTGATCAGTCATACGAATGGTTGTAAGGTTGTCTGAACATATCTCTCCATTTGACCATATCCTCGGATTGAACAGCCCTAAAACTGGTTGTAAGGTTGTATAAGCATGTCTCCATTTGACCATATCTTCGGATTGAACAGTCCTAAGACTGGTTGTAAGGTTGTCTGAGCATGTCTCTCCATTTGACCATATCTGCTGGTTTATCAGTCATATGGCTAGTTATAAAGTTTAAGAAAACAATGATTCTTTTCAACCAAAACACAACTACAAGGAAATAAGTAATTCTAACAGACTCCAGAAGCGTAGTTCATCTCAAAGCCCCGAATACAATAGACTCTCACACAATATAAAATACAACATTTGATTGCTGTCTTCTCCTCCCCCTTACCCCCAGACACCCCTAACCCCCACCCACCATCCTACCCCACACAAAATCAAACACAATAAACAAAAAACTACTGTGAGATCATTGGTACCGCAAAAGCAGATGAGCTCGTAAAAGCCAGAATTGGTATCTCACAGACTCGCCATCCGCATAACTATCAAGAAGCAAAGACATTCATCAAATGATTTGCGACGACGGAATGATGAGACCACACAAAGAATAACAGCCAGAAATACGCTTTGCAAAGATCTTCAGACTCTGAACGGGACATTTCTGATTCAAAGTCCAACTTACAAAATGAGCCTCAGCAACACCGCCTCGTTCGATTATGGAGCACCCAAGCAAACGCAAGACAGTATCCCGCAGGACTGTCCTATTTGTACAGAATAAAGGGAGGCAGTCTGGTCCAGGAGAGAGATCAAGCTAAATAAGCTCAATAAGTGCGTCGAAGACAACAGTAAAGGACCGAACAAAGATGTTTAAAGAACGACGTGAGCTAACGAAAGATATGCCGAGACCAGGTCAGGCGCATACTGTTGCGTCAGAAGATGATATCACCATAAATGATGAAGCAATTTGGGTGGACCGTCGCCGGAGCTTACGTTCGCTACACTTTGTCACCAAATACTGCCCGCATTCTGCAATGAATGTCAACGGGTCGACATTCTTCACCGATTCACCGCTCGATGTTCAACTCTTAACGGGTTCCGTATCACACACGCCATGTTTTCAACGATCTACTGAGGAAGGTATGTGTCGGAGGAGAATTACATTCTGCAAACTTGACGGCTTGTATGTGCTGTTTACATCAGAAGTGACGTCATCGTATGCATCGTACATATGTTCACTTGGTGCAGTTAGGTCCAGTTTCATTTCATCATTTTATATATATATATATATATATATATATATATATATATATATATATATATATATATATATATATATATATATATATATATATATATATATATATATATATATATATATATATATATATACGCAAATTACAGCAAGACACAAACCCGAATGCTTGCCGGCGGGATCTTTGTGGACAAGGACAAGAATTGCGCCACTGCCTCACAGGGAGCATATCGTAATAGGCGACTAATTGTGGGACATGGCATACCACCTGTCATGGTTAGATAGTGTGTTTAGAGCGGCATAGAACTCACCTGTTGGCTGCGGGTCTACTTTTTTCTAGTATTTGAGTTCATTAGGATAAACTCGCACATCGGTTAACTACCTAACGCAAAGGAGTATTAAGCTGCTCAAGCCTAGCCCGCTAAGCAGGACATCCTTTACCCGACTAAATCTAATTCATACCACAGCTGGAACGTGCACTGGGGCATATGCCACTGTAGAAGTGCAGGTCGACTAAAAACTAATAAGACACAAATCTACAAGGAAATGAAAATATAATGCAGGACATGTCAGGTGTTGTGATCGTATTCGCTAGCGATGGGCAACAAGTTGTATTACTATTGGACGCTGGCATCTGTCCGTTCTAACATCTTCCCTTTAGAATGGTGTCGCACAAAGGCACGCATATGAAAACGCGTGGACAACCCGCATAAGGTCAATAAACGTTCTGGCTGTGGATGGATGTCATAGTCTTGGTCGATCTGCACTTCTACAGAGGCAGATGCACCTGTGGTGCTCACACATCTGTCGTGATCTGGAAATAGTCGGGGACATGATTTCATGTTTATCGGGATAGGTTCTAGCAGCTTATTGCTCTGCTGTGTTGTAGTAAGTGCAGCGGAGCCTGGTTAACCCATCTGCGAGTCCATCTTAATAGACTCAAACACTAGATAAGATTAGGCCCTCAGCCTGTTATACGCCATCTATGCGGCTCTTAGTACCACCTAACTATGTCATGTCACACAGCTAGTGCTTCTTATGACCTGCTCTCTGCTGGGCACTGCTGGTATTCTTGTGCTTGTCATACACACCGACGGACCACTCCAGTAAAACTAATAGAAACATCTTAAACCTTGAGCGGTGAATGGCGTATTGGCGTTTATTGCGGAGACGTTATAAATATCACAAACATAGCTTAAACCTTGAGCGGTGAATGGCGTATTGGCGTTTATTGCGGAGACGTTATAAATATCACAAACATAGCTTAAACCTTGAGCGGTGAATGGCGTATTGGCGTTTATTGCGGAGACGTTATAAATATCACAAACACATCTTAAACCTTGAGCGGTGAATGGCGTATTGGCGTTTATTGCGGAGACGTTATAAATATCACAAACATAGCTTAAACCTTGAGCGGTGAATGGCGTATTGGCGTTTATTGCGGAGACGTTATAAATATCACAAACATAGCTTAAACCTTGAGCGGCGAATGGCGTATTGGCGTTTATTGCGGAGACGTTATAAATATCACAAACATAGCTTAAACCTTGAGCGGTGAATGGCGTATTGGCGTTTATTGCGGAGACGTTATAAATATCACAAACATAGCTTAAACCTTGAGCGGTGAATGGCGTATCGGTGTTTATTGCGGAGACGTTATAAATATCACAAACATAGCTTAAACCTTGAGCGGTGAATGGCGTATCGGCGTTTATTGCGGAGACGTTATAAATATCACAAACATAGCTTAAACCTTGAGCGGTGAATGGCGTATCGGCGTTTATTGCGGAGACGTTATAAATATCACAAACATAGCTTAAACCTTGAGCGGTGAATGGCGTATTGGCGTTTATTGCGGAGACGTTATAAATATCACAAACATAGCTTAAACCTTGAGCGGTGAATGGCGTATTGGCGTTTATTGCGGAGACGTTATAAATATCACAAACATAGCTTAAACCTTGAGCGGTGAATGGCGTATTGGCGTTTATTGCGGAGACGTTATAAATATCACAAACATAGCTTAAACCTTGAGCGGTGAATGGCGTATCGGCGTTTATTGCGGAGACGTTATAAATATCACAAACATAGCTTAAACCTTGAGCGGTGAATGGCGTATCGGCGTTTATTGCGGAGACGTTATAAATATCACAAACATAGCTTAAACCTTGAGCGGTGAATGGCGTATCGGCGTTTATTGCGGAGACGTTATAAATATCACAAACATAGCTTAAACCTTGAGCGGTGAATGGCGTATCGGCGTTTATTGCGGAGACGTTATAAATATCACAAACATAGCTTAAACCTTGAGCGGTGAATGGCGTATCGGCGTTTATTGCGGAGACGTTATAAATATCACAAACAGATCCCAGCACAACCAAAAATGTCGCAATCGCAGTCGTCCGTCAATCACACTCCATCCAACCCGATCCCACCGCATCCCTTCAAAACAAGTTAATATAAATGATAAATTAATAAATAAATCGATAAGGAAACCGTTTCGATGAATTGTCCGAGAGAAAAGCCTCATTAAAATAATCATAAAGACCACACATTCAAAATTGTCTAATCTAATTTACAGAACCAGACAGGAAACAACCCAGAAGTTGTTTATGGAATCCCTAGCTCGTTCTTTGAAAGTGAATGTAATATTTATGAATGGTTCAAATGCCATAATTACCTTCAATTGCAACAAACATTCATCATCTACTTGTGAGCTCTATCTTATCTGAGTTGAGGTTTTTGCAATAATCACACACACGCCGAGTATAATGACACGTTTTGATATCATGGTGGATAGCTGGTTTTGTTAAGCAAATAGTTACGTGATATCATGCAACCTGGTAAAATATCGATATGTGTGAAGCACTGAGAGTATTGTTCGTCTATATCTACTGCTTTCTTTCTGATTCACGTCACATGTACGTTTGATTATCGTTAACATGAACCAAGTACGGAAACCGTAGAGAGAGAGAGAGAGACATTTTTGCTATGTTGAATACAACCAAGTCCAACGACATTCCTTGCCGGTTAGTATAATATAATACACTAACATATAAAATAAGTATTAAATGCAAGATTACAAGAGGTTTTTAAACGATGTATCTTTATCACGCGGATTCGAGCCAGCCAATTTTTTTAGTTAGGCGAGGTAAATTATTGTGAAATGTCTTTGCCATCAGTTTTCCTTCTCCTAAAAGAGTTTCCTGCGGGGATAACGCGTCTCCTCGACTCGGTGTGTGGTCGGTAGTCTCCACCATTTTTTTTCGCGGTGTCACATTACCGTACGAGTCGACGTATGTACACCCGTGCTATTCCACGAGACAATCGGTGGAGCACAGCTACCAGTCAATCCGTCCTTGTATCATTTGTTTAATACACACTCTAACGTTCTTGCTATCTCAGCCTGTAACTGATCAGCGCCACCCAGAGCACGCACAGTGACACAAGTTGACCTTGCAAACCGTTGGTCAGCGAAGACTCTAAATCAAATTGACCTTCGCGGTTGAGCGGTTTTGGCCTCGGTCACTGCGAGCCCACTCGTTGTCGATAATAGGGATTTATAGATACAAGATGCTATGCAACGGTAAACTATACCGTAAACTAGGTATATAAATGCATACAAACTTCTACAGAACACGGCCCTGAATGTTAGTCATCAACTGTGAAAATTTAAGTCCGATTTGAAACTTGGTAATAGCCTAAACAAATCCAAACAGCGGAGTGAATCGTGAACACAGTCTCATCAGAACCGATGCGAATATGTCCAGGATCGCCTTAAGGGTCTCCGCTCTCACCGGTGCTGTTCAACATTTACACAGTAAAAGTCGCCAATATTCAACCCTCAGTGACAGGGCGAACGTTGACATTTGCCGATGACATCTTAACGTACAGGACTGGCTCAGACATGCAAGAGTTGGTCAAAGACATCCAAGAAACCTTGCAAGGAATCTCACAGTGGTGCAGCGACTCAAGCTCAAAGATCAATCCGGACAAGGTCTGCATGAAGTGGTGCTCTTTGAATAATTCCATAGTAAAGGCTGAACTCCAGGGCATCACTTTTGATGGTTGCACCATCGACAGGTGTGACAGGTTGAAATACATCAGAGTGACATTTGATCGCAGTCTTTCCTATAACTGCCATGTTGACCACCTCGTACAAAGATGCAAGAGAGGGTTAGGAGCACTCAAGACCATGGCAGCTGCCGACTTGGAACAACGAATGTCAGGTGGTGTTGTCTGTCATCGATTACGGACTAGGCATCCTCACACTATGAAGATCACAGTGTGTAAGGTTGGACCGCATCCAGAATGAAGGTATGCGTCTGGTTCTGGGCTGCACTAGAGATACCCCGATTGTGATGATACGCTACATGCGTGTCACCACAGACACTCGACACCCTCTGTACATTAGTATCTCTTATATCAAGGGATCAAGAATCAAGAGAGGGTCGTCATGGATGGCACAGGCTGAGACAACAATCGGACACGTGAGACGAAAGCCAAAGGGGAAGAATGGGTCCACACTGGTGATAGAATGATAGAGTACCAGAGAGTCATCATAACCTTAGGCAAGGAATGCAGAGAACGGAACAAAGAGAGTGCAGAGCACGAAGTAAATCAGCTGATAACTGAGAACACCCAGGAGAGTGACGCTGTCATATACACCGACGGATCAGTTGTGCGCAGTGGGACATCAGGCAGTGGTTTCTCGGCTAGAGAGAGAGGAGAGGTCGGAGCGAGAGCGCAGTAGGGCATACACGTCAACAACCTCCAGTATGAGAATATAGACGAAAGCAGTAACCTCCGCACTGAAATGGATATATGAGACTTCTATAAAAAAGGCAATCATTGTGACAGAAGCGCAAGCCTTACTTCAGAAAGTACAGAAGGGATGGCTTAGGTACGAGTGGATAGCTGCTGTTGAGGCCTCAAACCTCCAGGCGCTGAACTGGATCTACTGTCCTGCTCATGCCGGGGTTCAGGGCAAAGAAAGAGCTGACATCTTGGCCGCACGGGCTCCCACATGGGCACATTGGTGATGGACAGAAGTGACATTTTGAAATCAATCAATGACCGCCTGCTGAATGAGGACACCGCAATAGATGAAGCAGCAATCCACAGACTGCAAAGTTTCGACATTAAACGAGGTTCGAGTGGAGTGGGGCGCATGAGAGGGCGGCGCAGGAGAGTGTACAACCAGCGAGTTATAGGGGCCATCAGCATCCATACCTTACGTCATTTGATGAGAGAGACTTGAGCACCTATGAGTATCTCCGGAGTGCAGTGACGTCGATTCTTAGAAACAGAAACAGAACAGAAACATAAATATCTTTAAGAAGTTGACCAGGTTTTTTAGTTTATTTAGATGTACTAGATGCGTTTGAAGTGTAAACTAACAGCTATGTTGATATTATAAACACATTATCGATATTTTGTTGTTATTTTAATGAATTTATAGAGGGACGATAGTCTCTAACAGGTGAGTCCAAATTTGTTTATAGCCTTTCACTTTCATCATCGTGTATCTCAGAAACTAACACACAACAAAAACAATAACGTCAACAATTTCTTTATTCACGTAAGCCCCAAGGCAAAACAACATGATATTTATTGACCAACAAACAGAAAGGTTACACCATCTCAACTCAACAACCGTAGCACAATGTGAAGTTTTAAAAAAAAATGAAAAGTTGTTGTGACGTGATAAAGGGTGATTAATTGTCGTCGCACGTTGCCTCCCCTTATTTTTTGAGCTGTATACATAATAAAGTTTTTTAATATGTTGAGCGTAATTCTTTGTCACGTACATATTAGTTTCAACTCTGTTAGCGAAAGCAAGTAATTGATTATCTGACAATTGTAATTATGTGACATATATTGTGAAATCAAAGGCCTCAGCTAAAATAACATGCAATTGGAAGTTTTGGAAGTAATGGTAGTGACTAAGGAACACGAATACCCAAAATGATACGTCAAAGCGAACTGGACCGAATTGATACAAGTTAAAACGTTTAAATTGCTGGGCACATACATAACATCCTATTGAAGATGCAATTACTAAATAAAATTCAGAATAGCCCATGCAAAATCTTCTATATCATCAAAGGAAAAGTGTACAACAAAAACTTGTCGCTGGAACCGAGAAAGAAAAGAGTCCTTGGATGCTACGTGCAACCAGTACTGACATACGGCAGTGAATCATGGACAATTAGCAAGCACGCGTTTACATATTTGGATTTGTGGTTATACAGAAGAATGCTACGGATAACATGGACTGCAAAGAAGACTCAGGATACAGTAATCGATGAGGCACAAAGACATCTCATTGCAATAACCAAATTTTTTTAAAAGTCATCTTTTATTTGCTTGTTATGAGAAGAGGCGGTTTAGAGAACGTCGTGACAACGGGAAAAATAGCAGGGAAGAGAGACAGAGGAAGGGCGAGAGAGAAGATGCTGGACAGCCTGATAGAATGACTTGAGCGACAATCATCAACAAAGTTGGTAAAAAACAAACGTGATAGTAATGCATTTAGGTCAATGATCGCCAGCGCCAACCGGCTGGACATGTGAAGATGATGATACAGAAGATACTGCACATTTCTCACATGTAAACAAGCAAATCTTGAATGTTAAGAGTATCAAATGTTATATATTTCATAGGAGACAAGCATGTGACATCAGCAGGAGAAGACATGACTGCTACATCTGCAAGAGAAGAATATTAGGGTCATCTGCACCAGAAGACAAGACTGCGTGGTCCGAAGAAGAATACAAGACTGTGTCCTTGACACCAGAAGACAAGACTGAGTCATCTGAAAAGAACACAAGACTGT
Organism: Ariolimax columbianus; assembly: GCA_036924085.1. Taxonomy (NCBI): domain Eukaryota; kingdom Metazoa; phylum Mollusca; class Gastropoda; order Stylommatophora; family Arionidae; genus Ariolimax; species Ariolimax columbianus. The sequence continues at coordinate 38,585,955 of JAVGWX010000005.1, read as the reverse complement.
GTCCTTGACACCAGAAGACAAGACTGAGTCATCCGCAGAAGAATACAAGAATGTGTCATTGGCACCAGAAGACAAGACTGCGTCTTCTGCAGGAGAAGACAAGGATTAGGAATATGCATGAGACTGATTACGTGGGTCACAGCTTGTCACTCCTGAGCCACGTGTTACGCGTCAATCACAATCCCAAAACGCCACTGTCATGTCAACGTTCTGCTGATCTTTGAAGAATAACAAATATATTGTCATGATGAAGAGGATAATGTTGATGATGATGATGATGATGATGATGATAAGCATAATGATTTTCATTTATAACACAAAACGAACAAAGGTAAAACACCAATTTGCAGCATAAAATCATTATAGAAGGTAAACTAAAGAAAATCCCAGAGAAATCCATTTCCCATTTTGATATTAAAGATAATCATAGATAATTTCGAGCTTCACTTGATGCATTGCTCTCCCTTAGACAGCTGGAGCCCAATTTGGTCACAGGCGCTGCACCCTGCAAGTAATGCAAATGAAGAGAGGAATATGTTCCTCATAAATGGTGCATTATTTTATTTTCATTTAAAAAAAAAAATTTTCTGTAGAATGAAAATTAAATTGCCTAAAGTAATTTTTTTTTTTTTTTTTCGGTGTTGAAAATGTGTTCTTAAGTAAAAAAAACAACAAATTGGACCAACATACGAATCACTATATTTGATTTGCATTCTGGAATGATGTTCCTTAATTTTGTTTTGTGTATGTTAATAGAATTACTGACCGGGTTCACGCAGGATTTAGACGTTCTCCACCGCCGGGACCAATTTAGCAATCAGTGTAGTAATAATAATAACACAAAATAATATTAATAATAATAACAATGAAGCTAATCATACATGATACTAATATCGCAAACGTGGACGCCCAAGAGTGCACGACGAAGCAAAAGGTTATTTCACTGTCACTCATGTCTTCTTGTTTGGCATATGCTTGATTTTATTACGTTGTTGTAATTGGGTTTTCTTTGTGCTATGCGCCAGTGCTCAGTACACATATGGCTAAGCACATATCAGTCCTGCAGGATATTTTCAGTTGTCTGAATTTCTTGCACACACATGTACATGGGTGATGGAGCTAAACTAAACATGTGTAAGTGGTCATTGTTATGTCTCGTGCCCATGCGGAACAGGATCCCACGCGTTACGCTCGATCAAGTTCGACACACCTTGTCATATTCGGTGGTCAGAGACTGGGGAACGCACAGAAACGCATCGAGCAGAACATAATGTGTTCACTTGGAAACTATTAAAAGAAGTTGGATTACATTTTTGCAATTCTGAAGTTCACAGTTGGATGGCTTAAATTGTTTAGTAACTCGAAAACAGGAAGTAGCAGAGAGCTGGCAATAGTCGCGTTTATCTGGGAATTTATTCCAGGCACAATGTTATGTAACAATACCATTCTGCTAGCACTCATCGTGACGGAGTGTTTAGCAAGACGGACAAACACAAACTGATACTAAAATGAGATAGTGCGTGTATGTGAAGCTTAATTAAGTTTACAGTCAAGGGTGGGGTGCATAATTATGCTTGTACTAGTTATTGCACAGGGAAGGTTCTTGGCATTCATAAAGATTGATGGCGTCACTCTGGAGGTCGTCAACAGTTTCACTTATCTGGGGTCTGCTATCAGACCACTCTCTGCCTCGAGAAGGAGATAGACAGTAGGCTTGGCAGGGCAAGTACCGTCATGGCCCGCCTGACGAAGAGATTATGGGACAACACTGCGGTGTGTTACTATACCAAGGTCCAGATCTATCACACCTGTGTTCTTGGCAGTCTCATGTATGGAAGCGAGACTTGGAACACTTACACTGAACAGGAACGGCGGCTGAACAACTTTCACAGGAGGTGTCTACGGCGTATATTGGGGATTTGGAGGCAAGAGAGAGTGTCACATACTACGGTTTTACAGAGAGCAAATACTCACACCATGTGCTCGATGTTGAGCCAGCGAAGTCTACGGTGGTTGGGGCATGTTTATCGCAAACCTTTGTTAACACCTAGCCATTGGAGTTAGAAGAATCGTTCGTCCCGCAATGTGCTTTAAGGACGTATGCAAGAGGGACATGAAGTCATGCGACATCCCATCTGAGGGCTGGGAAGAAATTTCTCAGGCTCTAACTGTCTAGAGACAGTCAGTTGTAGGTGGCATAGTGGTTGCTGACGCTAGTAGAAGTGTTCTGCCTGTAGAGAAAGGAGAAAGACTGAAGAGATCGAGGAACAGCCAGGCAAGCCAGCCTGCTCAGTGTGGTTGTACCATCTTTGGCAGGAACTGCCACTCGCGAAGCGGCCTTTACAGCCATAGCAGACAGTGTCTAAAAATAGGAGACCAAGCTGGAAAAAACTTACAGACCGCAATGCGCATGGTTTATAGAGAATGAGATGCTGATGATGATGATGAGTTATGGAAGCTGTCAATCGTGGCAACAAAATGCCTGTATGACCCCCATATTTGAAAGATGTCTCAGTGTCTTGAAACTCCAGCCGTTTGGGCAAGTTTATGATGATTGAAAATCCAGCCGTTTAAGTAAGTCTCAGATGATTGCAAATCCAGCTGTTTAGGCATCTCTGAGATGATTAAAACCCCAGCTGTTTAGGCACGTCACAGATGATTAAACTCCAGCCGTGTATTCAAGTTGCAAATGATTGAACCTCCATCCGTTCAGGCAAGTCTCTTATGATTGAAACTCCAGCCGTTTAGGTAAGTCTCCGATGAATGAAACCACCATCCGTTCAGGTAAGTCTCAGAAGATTAAAACCCCAGCCGTTTAGGCAAGTCTCCGATGAATGAAACGTCCATCCGCTCAGGTAAGTCTCAGAAGATTGAAACCCCAGCCGTTTAGGCAAGTCTCCGATGAATAAAACGTCCATCCGTTTAAGTAAGTCTCAGAAGATTGAAACCCCAGCCATTTAGGCAAGTCTCCGATGAATGTAAATGCAGCTGTTTAGGCATCTCTGGGATGATTAAAACTCCAGCTGTTTAGGCATCTCTGGGATGATTAAAACTCCAGCTGTTTAGGCACGTCGCAGATGATTAATCTCCAGTCGTTCAGGAAAGTCTCAGATGATTGTATCTCTAGCAGTTTTGCAAGTCTCAGATGATTGAAAGTCCTTCCGTTTAGGTAAGTATCAGATGATTGAAAATCCAGACGTTTAGACATATCTGTGATGATTAAAACCCGAGCCGTTTAAGCGAGACTCATGTCAATAAACTCCGGCCGTTTAGTCAAGTCTCAGAAGATTGAAACTCCAGCTGACATGATCCTCTTCGGTTACTAGAAACCCCAGCCATTCGGGCAAGTTTCAGTTGCGTTAATCCTCCCTAGATTAACGTGTGGCTAAAACATACAGATGGAAAAAGAAGGTCAAGGTCAGGTAGAATATGCTGGTCAAGACCCTCCTCTCACTTCAGCGGCGATATCCCTGGAAACAAGCTATTGTCATGACAACCCGGCTAATGAAGTGGAGGATAAACATAATCCCTGTAGTAGTGAGCAACACGAAGAGGAAGACAAGTGTATCACGGCTGGATATGGGACCCCTTTCTACCCTCATCATCATGCTCAAGATGGGAGTAAAGCTACATCAGCCGAGCACATAGGGCTCTTTTCATGGCTCACCTCATCATCATCCATATTACCATTCACATCACTCACACCATTGGAACGGCTGGCGTATAGAGAGCCACACACTAAACTGGAAATAAAGCTAAGTAACAACAACAACATATCTGAAATATAAGTAAAATAGTGAGGGTCTAATCATCATAGGGACCGCAAGAAGTTGAATAAAACGTTGAAGAAGACAGACTGATTTCCGATGTCGTATTAATGATTAAGGCACATTAGTCAGTCCTTGGGCCAATGAACAGTATTTGTCATTTCGAGCGGTTGGCAAATTAAACTGATCTTTTTAAAACTGACCCAACTTGCCATATAGATATGAAATCAGCGAGAATATGACATTCTGTCAGACATAATATTTAGAAAAAACGTGAAAATCGTTTGCAATTTGACGAGGAATTATGACCAAAGGCTGAAGAGGAACCCAAGTAATTTGTTGAGTAGCAATTCTTGAACTGTCTTTTTCTTTTAGTTACGCCATTTTGTTGGTGCTTCTGATAAATTTAGTCATTGTTCATTATGAAAGCTAAGTTTCGTTGTGGCTTAGGATTACTATAATGGTTTAAAGATTAAGTGTTAAATAAGTCTATTGTATTGTGTGTTAGACGAATACCATAGGGTGTCTTCAGTAAGGTCCAATAGCTCACGGCCAAGTAACTGAATAGAAAACACTCGTTTTATGTCTGAGTGGTTTGTTGGAGACTTTGTGTATGACAAGGACAAGAATAGAACCACTGCCCCACACAGAGCATGTCGTAAGAGGCGACTAACTGTGACATGGCATAACACCGGCCATGGTTAGGTGGTTTGTTTCGTGCATCATAGATGACGCATAACAGGCTGCGGGTATACTTTGCTCTCGCACTTCGGTTAACCACCCTGGTTAGCGCTTGTCCCAACACAGCGGAGTATTACGCTGCTCGAGCCTAGCCCGCTAAGCAGGACAACTTTCTCCCGACTACATCCAGGTCATACCAGATTTAGGACCTGCGCATGTGAACATGCCTCTGTAGAAATGCTGGTCAACTAAGAACTAAGAAAGCACTCGTTTGGAAAGACGTTTTAAAGTGTTCATTTTGCTATGAACTGTTTATCTAAATAATGGCTCCCTAGCGTCTTTGACTCTCCAATTTATGGCGAGGACGCAGATAGTTGGACTGGGATAGTGCGAGACAGATTTGGTTCCACCTTTTTTTGCGTTTGGGTTAGGGGTATGGGGGGGGGGGGGGCACTTTATCATGTTCTCCAAAGATAAATGAGGGTTGGACCTTATTGTAACCTTTTTCTTAACGTTATTTCGGTTATATGAACATACAGGTGAAGAACGAATGTGGACACATTCAACAATTTGGAGGAAATGCCAGAAAAAAAAGGTTATAAGTAAACAACGAAATTATGAAAATAAAATACGAAAAGAGTTAAGAAAAATATACGTTTCTTCTTTCTTCCTCTTTTGTCCTACTGCCCTTGAAAGATTGCGTCGCAGGTAGGTGGGATGAGTAGATTTCTTGTTTTCGCCAAATAGAACAAAACTGTCAAACATGTCAAAGAGATCCTTAGTCCATTTACGTCGCGATCTGCATCTTACCCGTATGCCGAAGACCTGCAAATGATATTCTCTTGACGCAAGCTGGTCATAATGCATTCGGACCAAATGAACAAACCACATGATTTGTTGGGAGTCCATGTAGGCCCGACTATCTGCCGTCAGTGTAGTGTTGCGGATTCGGTCGCCTATTGCCTTTCCGGCTACACTTCTCACACAGTGCATCTCACATCTCTGGATCTTAATCGTATGTGTTGCAAGTAAGGACCAAGATAGACATTGGTAACACAATGTATGAATAAAGTGTACAAGTATTTGTATCAGCCTCCTCTTATTTGAAAAAAAACACTTTAGGGTGTTTGAAACTCGTTGCAATTTGAAACTGGACTCTTTTCCTATTTGGAATTCTATATGCACTTAATATGTCCATTATGCCGTCATCAGTGAACATACTACCTAGGTATTTGAACTGCCGTACTAGCTTGATGCCAATGTCACTGATGTGAAAACTTCTCTTCACTTGTTCACGTGAAATGAACATAATATCTGTCTTGCTTGTGTTTATCGTCATGTCACATTCATTACAAGCGAAATTGAAATAGTTTAGGTAGTGTTGCCTGTCTTCTCCAATTTGGTAAAGAATGACCAGGTTATCAGCAAACAACAGTTCATTGAGAGACTCTTCATGATGGTTAGCCAGATGTGTAATTGTATCCATGTAAATTATGAACAAAAGGGGGAGAGAGAACGCACCTCTATCGTACACCACTCAGCACTGGAAGCCAATGTGTCCTACCTGCATTCATGTGCCCTGCACAATCGCTGTTTAAGTACAGGATACGAATGATATTCAGTAGTTGACCATCCACACCGTTTACCTCACATTGCATAGAACGGTTTACCCGGTCAAATACATTTTATTGATCAATGAAATCCACGTAGAGTTTCTAATTGTATGCTATGGTTGTTTTCACTTAACTGTCTGATCGTAAATATAGTATCCATACATCCCCTGCATTTCCGGAACCTAATTGTGAAGTACTGAGCAGCGGCTCCACAATAGCGCGAACTCGTGGCTCAAGGACTCGTGCCAAATTGTGTCCAACGGGGGTAAAAACAGATATGTCCCTATAAAAGTTGCAATCTTTCTTGATGCTCTGGTTTTGTTTTCCTAAATGTATATCACCAAGGCTCTTTGACATTCACTGGGTAACTTCCCTTTAATCAAAGCATAATTGAAGATCTTTGTGAGCCATGTTAGCCTTACATGGGGAAATGCTTTTATGGCATTTGCTGAAATATTGTCTACACCTGGGACCTGGGGAGGAAGACTAACGTCTAGTCAGGCACAACATACTGATTAGACTTGTCAAAAAGGATCAAGAAAAATATACTGGCCAAGACCCTAACATAGGCTTTCTAAAAGCTCTCCCTGGAAACTTTGTGTTTTCGTAGCATCCTGGCCAACGAGATGAGGCATCAACTTGATCCCAGTAGTAGTGAACGCACGCAGATGAAACCATTCATAGCACAACTGCCTAGAGGACCCAGATCCACGTTCCTCAGCGCTTTCAGGATGTAAAGACAGCTTCCGCAACCTGCCACTTGACCTTCTTTTCAGGGTGCACACAAAAGTGAACTTACTCTATGTGGGCTTTCGCAAACAACAACAACAACAACTGCAGCAGCAACACCAGCAACAACGTGAGTAGTATATAACGTAGGAATCAACTATTAAAATGAAGCTGTTTTCCTCTTTAATTGCCCTATGATCCACACGCTCAGTGGAGCTTATGTAATATCATATGATCCACACAGACAGCGGCGTGACCTTGGTTCCAGTCCGCGTCTTCCCCAGATACGTAATATACAACTTCGCGGAGCGAAGTTATCGACTTTTATAATTAATAGGGGTAGCTAATTATGAATTTATTGTCCTAGTCTCCGTATTTACAATATGATTCTTCTTCTTCTTTTATTTTTTTTTCTTCTTCTTCTTCTTCTTTTCTTTTTTCTTTTTATTTATCTTCTAAATCTGATGTTCGTTCTCAATCTCCTGCTACCAAGCCCTTAACAGGGCTTTGCAAATAGCATTCAATAGTATGTCTCGACCAAAAAGGGCTCCTATAGAATGGTGGTAGATCCCTTGTTTTTCATTGCAAAAGGTTGGGGTCCACACAGGGATCGGCGTGACCTTGGTTCCAGCCCGCGTCTTCCCCAGATACGTATCGACAACTACGCGGAGCGAAGTTATCGACTTTTATAAATAATAGTGGTAGCTAAGTACTAATTTGTGTTATTGTTGTCCTAGTCTGCGTATTTACAATTTATAAACAAGTAGACAAATAAGACGAAACAAAAAGATGATGGATATATACAGCTGTTATTTTTGAATCAATATCGCAATGACTCGCAGGTCATTTCAAGCATCGCGTATGACAATCATCAACAGCGACAAAAGTCGTAGTTATCGATTGAATAATTAATAGGCGTAGCTTCGCGGCGCGGAAGTTATTGATTACATATTTTCAAAATTGTGTGTATTGTTGGTTGTTTTAGATGTGCGTAGCCTGACTCAGTTTGAGGTATCATTGTCAAATATAGGTGTGACGCAATATGTTTTATTCAAACAAGATTGGGTATCTTTTTTCATACACCAGTCAAAGGAGTTTTTGTAATGGTGGATACGACAAAACACAGACATCAACAAAAACAACAGAACATTTTCTTTATGTAATAAAAATGTTTATTAATATCAAAAGCAAATTAATTTCAAAAGACTTGTTGTTCCTATATAGTAACGGGGATAAGGGCAGCCCTGTCTTACCGATCTAGTTTTTTGTATTGTGTCTGTAAGTGTGTGATTTATTATGAGTCTACTCTCTGGTTTGTTATATATTACTTTTAACAAATTTGTAAAATATTCTCCCATGTTGTTTTCTTTTAGTGTTTTTTCAGAAATTCATGTGAGACCCTGTCAAAGGCTTTCTAGTGGGCTATCGATAGTATCGTTGACTGTGTGTCTTTTTTCATGTGTGTATTGGATAGTGTCCCTTACAAAATGTGCATGTTTACTGATACTTCAATTCTATACACTACATGACTGGTCTTCATGGACTAGGTATTTCAAAAAGGGTGTTAGTTTGAATGTTAACGCTTTTGTTAGTATTTTGTAGTCTGTATTTAGTAAGGTGATAGGCCTATAATTTAATTAGTTATTTAAGTTTTGCTTGTATCAGGTTTAGGTATTAATGTTATGTACTGCTGGCATAGTTGACAGAGTGCTGCTCTTAAGTCATTAAGCTCAGTGTTTTTCTGGCTTTTTAGCGCTGCTACTACAGTCAGAGCATCTGTAAGCAGGACTATATGGCTTTCATTTTCTTTATGTATTACCATTTCTTCCACTGCCGCGCTCAGTGCCTCTGCCTCTGCTCTGAAATTGCTTGTGAACTTACCAGTAGCGAATGACAGTGTTATTGTTCTGCCATTTGGTAGGTTCAGAAATGCTCCTGCCCCTCCGTTCTGTTTAGTGTCTGTTACAGAACCGTCGGTGTATGCATGGGTCCAGTCCATGCTTGGGTAGTTTTTCGATATAAAGCTTAGGGTAATATCTCTCCTTTCTTTTTCAGTCTGGCAGTTTTTGTTTGCAATACCTGGTATATTTTCTACCACCTCTGGAAATATATCCTGCCTCCAGGTAGGTTTTCGTACAGTAGTAATGGGCTTTGGTGTTGTTAGTGCGTTTATGGGATCTTCGTGCATCTTTGCTTTGGCTATTTCTGCAAAGTTTCTCCGCTTTAGTTTCCCAGTTCCGAAATTGTTTAGTCTCTGGTGCATTGGGTGGTCAGTCAGTTTTCGGAGTTTCTCTGACTGCAGCTAGGCTCTGCAGTCTCTTCTATTGGTCATGGGTTGCAGCTTTGTAATCTTTTCAAGTTCTACAATTGGCGTTGACTTCATGCCTCCTGTTATAACTCTCATGGCTTGGTTTTGAAGTTTGTTAACTTTCACGAAGTTCGCCTTTGCTGCTGTTGTCCATGCCGAAATGCCATACTCAAGAACTGGTCTCACTCTTCCAGTGTACAGTTTCTTTAGTATACTTTCGTCTGCTCCCCGAAAAAAAAGAAGAAAAAAAAGAGAAAGATACTCAGTAGATTCATAAATTAGCCCGACTAATTCCCCGCTATATAAATATGATTGTAGTTGTCGATTTTTTTTTTAAAGTAGAGAGGTTGACCAAGCAAATTAATTGGGATCTCCCTTACAAATAAGATTTTTTTTTTTTTCGTTTTACCAGTACGCCAAACTGCGGATGTTGCTTTTCTACTATGAAGGCCTACGTAAAATTTATAGAAAGAGCCGCTTTTCAGTTGTGCGAGACAGATACAGTCCCGATTTGTTTAAATTAGACTACGCGTGGAGGCTGGGTGATCTCTCTTTGCAGTAAAACCTACCACTGTTTCGGGGTTTACGACAAAACAACCACTAAGGGTCTAAATAAAAGATCATAATAAATTAAAGACAATTTTGTTTTTGTTTTTGGACTTTCTAAATACGCGACAAGTCAAAGGTGGGAAAAATGTTGGGTTCAAAGTCCACAACTCTGGTATCTACACATATACACAACGCAGATACTCGCTATCCTATGTCTATATAAAAAGATACGTACACGAGGACGAGGTCACGACGTTTCCCCTCTCTATTTGAATATCTCTGGTGCTACTGCTGATTATATATATATATATATATATATATATATATATATATATATATATATATTTATTACACTTTTTTTTTTTTTTTACCTACTTCCCGGTACATGATATGTGGTGTACAGCCGAGATGGACTGGTTATGTGGTCCGCAAGTCGACTCGTCTTCTACCTTCGACACTGCTTTATGTTGAACTGCAAAATGGTAAAAGAGCATGTGGTGGGGAAAAAGATAGAAGGGTACATTAATTCTAATAACTGTATTAATCCTGATGACTGGGAAAGAACCACCGCCAATCGTTCAGATTAGCGAAGAGCTGTTGCAGCATATACTTCAGACATTAGATAAGTGGAAAATAACGCAAACACATAGAGATAACCAAGGTAGAATACAAATAATACTAATAAAAAGCAAAGACAACCTAGAAGATATGCACACACAAGTAAACATACATGCCCATCCAACTAAAAGCAGAACGAAATACATTTTACGAAAAACTCCAAATCACATTAAGCCAACAATATAAACGACACAAATGGATAATGGAGGGAGATTTCAACTGTAATCTAAACCAACTAGATGCATCACAGGGGAACAACAACAAGGAAAGCAATGACACTTTACAACACATCCTAGACAAACATGCCCTCAGAGACACTTAGAGGCACAAATACCCCGAGGGCAAGTAGACAACATTTACAGACACAACACGTGCTCATGGTACATCAGCCAGGTTAGGCAGAATTTACATTCACGAAAGTTACAAGACAACGAAAATTAAATCTCTAATTACTACAACGTTCACATACCACAAGGCAGTACAAGTAGTTGTCAATGAAACACACACAAACAAAAAACACACTGAATGTCTACACTGAAAATCTAATAACTCTTTATTGTGAAATGACAACCTTATTAAACACATAACTATTTTAATAACAGATAATACAAAAACGACCACAACCGAAAATCTAGGGGAATATTATGATTTACTAAAAGGAACAATTAAAGTTACAACACAAATAATATCCAAAATAATACACAAACAAATAAGGAAAAACAAATGTATCATAGAAAACGCAATCCGGCTAACAGAACTTTCGGATAAAAAATGCCACACAAATTCACTACTACAAGAAGAACTAGATAAGCTGGAAAACCATAGGCTACAAGGGGCACAAATAAGGTCCAAATTAAACCAAGCAGCACAAGAAATACCCAACAAACAATATATATCAGTCGAACAAAATATACAACGCAGTAGACAGATAGTAAACCTGAGAAAACAATCCCCCAAAATAAAAAAATATAGACTATAACCAACTGATAACGAAGGAAGAGGTAACTGCAGTGGTAAAGACATTGAGAAGAGGGAAGGCGAACGGTGTGGACAATATACTAGCAGAGCTCTAACAGGCAGGTGGAGAGGTAGTGGTGGAAGGCCTGACACTGATCTACCGCAAAATATGGGTAACAGAAAACTGGCCGGACTTATAGACGAAATCAATGGTTATACAGCTACATAAGTCTGGAAACCTAAAGCTTTGCCAAAATGACAGAACAATAAGCCTCATTAGCCACCCTAGCATGGTCATGCTTAGATTAATCCTCGACCGATTGAAACCCCAAGCAGAGAACCTCATTGCCGAGAGCAAGCTGGGTTCAGACATGGAATAAGCACTACAGAACATATATTTAATTTAAGGCTGCTAAGCGAGAAATATCTAGACCAGCAGCAAACACTGTATCATGTTTTTGTTGATTTTAAGCAGGCGTTTCATAGGGTATGGCGTAAAGCGCTATGGGCAACCATAAGGATGTATAATATCAACGGAAATATTATAACGGTCCTTGAACACCTGTATGACAAGGCGTCCAGTGCAGTTCTTGTGAATGGGAGGCGAGGGGACTGGTTTCGCACATAGGTTGGTGTGAGAGAGGGGTGTACACTCTCTCCAACTTTTTTCAATATAGTCCTTGCGGGAATTATGAGTGAGGCACTTGGAGGTCACGATGGTACTGTCAAGATAGGGGGTCGAACGATTACCAACCTTCATTTCGCAGATTTTATCGACGGGTTGCCGGGTTCAGAAGCAGATCTCCAGGAATGTGTTAGAAGACTAGCTGAAACAGCTCTTGACTATGGTATGAAGATACGCCAATGGCTTCAACAGAAGGATAATAGCTAACGGTCAGGAACTCGAAGTGGTTGACCGTTTTAAATATCTTGGGTCGCTTGTCAGTGATGACGGCTCAAAATGGGCGGTGTTGGCCAGAATATCACAGACAATAGCGGCGCTTAAACAAAAAAAAGACAAGCCGCCGGATTTGTCGAAACTCGGGATTGAACACGGGACCCTCAGATCTTCAGTCTAACGCTCTCTGAGCTATTTCGCGCTTTTATTTTCGTATTTTATTACGTTATACAAATACTAAAGTAGACAATAAGAAGATTACTAAACAAAAGAGTAAGAAACTCAGTAGATTTATGAATTACCCCGACTAATTCCCCAATTTAAAAAATTGATACCTTATATATTTATATTATACATTTTTACCTACTCACCGTTACATGATATGTGCTGTACAGCTGAGATGAATTGGCGATGTGGTCCGCATGTCGACTCGTCGTCTACCTATGAAATTGCTTTATGTTGAACTGCAAAAGAGCAAGCGGTGTGGAAAAAGATACAAGGGCACCTTAATTCTAATAACTGTGTTAATTCTGCTGACTGGGAAAGAACCACCGACAATCGTTCAGACTAGCGCAGAACTGTTGCAACATAAGCTACAAACATCAGATAAGTGGGAAGTAACGCACACAGATAGAGATAACCAAGGTAGAATACAAATGATACAAATAACAACCAAAGACAACCCAGAAGATACACAGACACACTAGTAAACATACATGCCCCCTCAACTAAAACCAGAACGAAATACATTTTACGAAAACCTCCAAACTACATTAAGCCAACTATATGAACGACATGAAAATAATAATGGGGGAGATTTCAACTGTAATCTAAACCCACTAGATGCATCACAGGGGACAACAAACAAGGAAAGCCAGTGACACTTTACAGCAAGTCCTAGACGAGCACGCCATCAGAGACACTTACAGACACAATATACCCCGAGGACAAGGAGACAACATTTACAGACACGACACGTGCTCACGGTACATCAGCCCGGTTAGACAGAATTTACATTCACGAAAGTTAAAAGACAACGAAAATTAAACCTCTGAATATCACAACGTTCACAGACCACAAGACAGTACAAGTAGTTGTCAATCGACCTCTTCATATCAACATTTGAATGTTACATTTATACATGTGTATACTTTTGTCACTGTTGACGATTGTCATAAGTGATGCTTGAAATGACCTGCGAGTCATTGTGATATTGATCAACAACAACAAAAAGGTCGTATATATCCACCATCATCTTTTGTTTCGTCTTATTTGTCTACAAGACCTTCACCAAATGCTTGAACGAGCAAGACAGTCGGACCATTAGTGAACAGTTAACATTACAGACTCTTACCAACGCTCTAAATTCTCTCTATAAAGGTCAGAGTCCGGGCCCTGATGACCTGACCTCTGAATTATACTCCATATTTTCCACGTGTTGAGTCCACTCCTACTCAGGGTCTTACAAGAGGCGTCCGAGAAAAGGGAATTACCAGACAGTTTCAATCAATCCTACATAACATTAATACCTAAACCTGATACAGACAAAACTTAAGTAAATAACTAAATGATAGGCCTATCCCTTTACTAAATACAGACTACAAAATACTAACAAAAGCGTTAACATTCAAAGTAACACCCTTTATGAAATACCTAGTCCATGAAGACCAGTCATGTAGTGTATAGAATTGAAGTATCAGTAAACATGCACATTTTTTAAGGGACACTATCCAATACACACATGAAAAAAGACACACAGTCAGCGATACTATCGATAGCCCACGAAAAAGCATTTGACAGGGTCTCACATGAATATCTGAACAAAACACTAAAAGAAAACAACATGGGAGAATATTTTACAAATTTGTTAAAAGTAATATATAACAAACCAGAGAGTAGACTCATAATAAATCACACACTTACAGACACAATACAAAAAACTAGATCGGTAAGACAGGGCTGCCCTTATCCCCGTTACTATATAGGAACAACAAGTCTTTTGAAATTAATTTGCTGTTGTTAGTAATAAACATTTTTATTACATAAAGAAAATGTTCTGTTGTTTTTGTTGATGTCTGTGTTTTGTCGTATCCACCATTACAAAAACTCCTTTGACTGGTGTATGAAAAAAGATACCCAATCTTGTTTGAATGAAACATATTGCGTCACACCTATATTTGACAATGATACCTTAAACTGAGTCAGGCTACGCACATCTAAAACAACCAACAATACACACAATTTTGAAAATATGTAATCAATAACTTCCGCGCCGCGAAGCTACGCCTATTAATTATACAATCGATAACTACGACTTTTGTCGCTGTTGACGATTGTCATACGCGATGCTTGAAATGACCTGCGAGTCATTGTGATATTGATCCAAAAATAAAAGCTGTATATATCCATCATCTTTTTGTTTCGTCTTATTTGTCTACTTGTTTATATATTGTAAATACGCAGACTAGGACAACAACACAAATTAATACTTAGCTACCACTATTAATTATAAAAGTCGATAACTTCGCTCCGCGTAGTTGTCGATTACGTATCTGGGGAAGACGCGGACTGGAACCAAGGTCACGCCGATCCCTGTGTGGACCCCAACCTTTTGCAATGAAAAACAAGGGATCTACCACCACTCTATAGGAGCCCTTTTTGGTCGAGACATACTATTGAATGCTACTTGCAAAGCCCTGTTAAGGGCTTGGTAGCAGGAGATTGAGAACGAACATCAGATTTAGAAGATAAATAAAAAGAAAAAAGAAAAGAAGAAGAAGAAGAAGAAGAAAAAATAAAAGAAGAAGAAGAATCATATTGTAAATACGGAGACTAGGACAATAAATTCATAATTAGCTACCCCTATTAATTATAAAAGTCGATGACTTCGCTCCGCGAAGTTGTATATTACGTATCTGGGGAAGACGCGGACTGGAACCAAGGTCACGCCGCTGTCTGTGTGGATCATATGATATTACATAAGCTCCACTGAGCGTGTGGTTCATAGGAGAATTAAAGAGGAAAACAGCTCCATTTTAACAGTTGATTCCTACGTTATATACTACTAACGTGTACCTTGTAGTTGAGGACTTCTTCTAACTTCCTCTAATATGCGTTGTCATCAAAAAATATATTGGCCATCCATATCAAGTGTGAAAGCTGCAGTCAAATTCAATCAAATTACTTTTAAGAAATTGCGGCGATATCAGATTCTCCATCTTGTTCCTACTTTGATTTTTCGACTGAACTAAACTAACTAAACTTCCCACACAGCAAATCTCACTGCTCTGGATTGAACTCTAAACTGAGTTCAATCCAGAGCAGTGAGATTCGCTGTGTGGGAAGTTTAGTTAGTTTAGTTCAGTCGAAAAATCAACATAATTGCACACGGTTTAACAATGGTCATCTGTACTCTAAACTACAGATGGCACAGTTTAACTCATTATTGCTCTGTTTTTCTCCATACTCTTTTGGATAATCTCAGCACAGGGCGCAAACTCTGTAGAACAGGTGAGGATATATTGAATCGATATATTTTAATACACTATTGATTTTTGAGGACTGAATGTTCTCGAGGTAAGACGTCGGCATCGGGTGCAACGGGTTGTGGGCTCAAATCTCAGTGGAGACTGGGACTTTACCGTGGACGTTCTAGAATTCCACATTGATTTCTGGGTGGTAGAACCGGTGGTCTCTGTCGCATATGTAAAACAAATCCGTCTCTGGAAATGCGAACGAATATGATTAACGGCCGCTGACCTGGATAAATTCAAAATTGTGTGAGAAGTGCAGCCGGAAAGATAATCTGTGACGGAATTCACAACACCACGCTCAGGTAAATAGTGAGAACAAACCATGTAAGTGCCTTCAATGTGTGAGAAGTGCAGCCGGACAGATAATATGTGACCAAATCCACAAGATAACGCCCAAGCAGATAGTGAAGACATCCCCTGTAAGTGCCTACAATGTGTGAGAAGTGCAGCCGGAAAGATAATCTGTTACCGAATCCACAACAACACGATCATGAAGATAATGAGGACAAACCCTGTAAGTGCCTACAATGTGTGAGAAGTGCAGCCGGAAAGACAATCTGTTACCGAATCCACAACAACACGCTCATGAAGATAATGAGGACAAACCCTGTAAGTGCCTACAATGTGTGAGAAGTGCAGCCGGAAAGACAATCTGTTACCGAATCCACAACAACACGCTCATGAAGATAATGAGGACAAACCCTGTAAGTGCCTACAATGTGTGAGAAGTGCAGCCGGAAAGACAATCTGTTACCGAATCCACAACAACACGCTCATGAAGATAATGAGGACAAACCCTGTAAGTGCCTACAATGTGTGAGAAGTGCAGCCGGAAAGATAATCTGTGACGGAATCCACAACAACACGCTCATGAAGATAATGAGGACAAACCCTGTAAGTGTCTACAATGACGCCCAATAAATCAAGAGGTTTGGTCATTTAGTAAGAATGCATTATGACCATCCTGCAGTGAGATCATATCAAATGCAAGTCTAAGGTTCATGAGCAGCTGGCCGACCTCCGTGTCTGTGGTTCGAGGGTATCTTTGAAACACTCGGGATGTTACACCTCCCTAGCCTACACATGGCGATAACAATAAATTGACGCATGCCGCTTCTCTGTGCGGCGCGACATGACAAGAGCAATAGGACAACCAAAGATCAAGAAGAAGAAAGTATCCATTGACGGAAGAATGGTAAGGCTTGGGGCATGCAGCAAATGAAACTAACCGTGGCAAACACTGATTTATTTGTCCTAAAAATGTCGGGTAACTTTTGTCAGCTGGGCATATTGAAGCGTTAGACTAGGGGACCCAGTCGTCTCGAGGTAAAGCGTTCGCCTCTGGTGCTGCAGGTCATAGGTTCGAATCACGCTGGAATCCGGGATTTCACAAGGTTCACGTGGATCGTCCTGTTAATATTTTCCCTGTTATCTGAGTAATGAGATCAGTCAAAAATCCTTTGGAATTTGGCAATAGAAAAGAGTAGGCTTAACGGCAGCTGCTCTTGATATATATATATATACACACACTAGGGTCGGGTGTACTCGTCATTTCGATATCAGATATCAGCGCTCCAACCGGTCAAATTTGTACGGTCAGAGCTAACGTGATCTCGGCAATGTTTAATGCTAGCGGAAGTTCAGCAGAAAGTTAATGTCGACATATTTATGACTTCCAAACGTCATCCTACGTTGTCATGGGATTCTCATCTGTATAATAACAAGCACATGACCTACATGTATCACCAGGACAACTGATGACGCCAGAAGACCTGTTCAAAGGACAGCCTGAAGTTTCGGAAAAAAGACGATCTCACTTGAGACAAGAGTTAACTGAAAAGGGCATCAATTTCATTCCTCGTGGTTCAGGGCGTTTGGTTGTTCAGGAAAATTGGCATGTCACGATGACCTTGAGACAGGTAGTTGGGTAAGTGCAGTTTTAATGTGCCATAGTTTATAAGCAAACACACACACACACATATCCGTTTTAAATGTATATATATATATATACGCGTATATATTGTGACAGAGTCAGTATAAGATATAAGTGAAATGGGTATAAACCGGGGAATTACATTTTACAACTTGGCAACGGAAAGGATACTCTAAGCTGAGACATTGGTATCAGATTTTAGCACATCTGAGAGAGAGTTTGGAGTTCACGCACAACGTGCACTCTTTGATAAAGCAGCTCTGGATGTGCCTCTGTCTGAGAATCAGGACATAAATACGGAAACGCTGAATATACTTTAGTACGTATGTTCTATAGATTTAAAACGAGTACGATGTGTGTTCAAACTGGCCAAAGGCAGTGCACTCTGGAGGATAGGGGAAGAGTTATCGTATCGTCAATTTCGTAGTGTATATGTGTCACATAAAAAGTTGGTAGGAGTGAGAGACTGCTCATTTGCCGTAGTTGCATAAAGACTCGGGCATTATGGATAGGTGTATTAAGCCACGTATGATTTGATGACAAACTGTCACAGTTATATAGAAAGGGAGGCAATTAGCCAGGCAAGATAGTAGTGGCTCCAGAAATGATTAACTTGACAGTTTGACTAGCAGTGCACGTCTAGTAGAGACTTGAGCTACTGCCAGGCATTGGGGAACGGACATTAGTACCTCGCTATAGGTGGGCATTTTGGATAAGGTGAAACATAGTGGCCAGCAAAATCGAAATACACAGCAGAAAAGGCTGACAAGGAGGTTAACCGCTGGGACGTTCATGGGCATTGCACTATAGCATAAATGAAAATGACAGCGAGTCAACCACAACGACGAAGCCCGAATGTCAGTAAGGGATTGCAAACATATGAGATTCAATTCCCCAAGGTATAGTGTCAGTAAGACGTTGCGAACACCAGTGATTCAAATTACAAAAAGCAGAGTCTGTAAGGTATTGCCTTAAATCTCACGAGGCACGTCCTCTCAGAAACGAGTAAATCACGAGCACCAATGATTACATTCCGATAAAACAATCAGTAAGGCCTACCATAAAATACCAGTGAGCAGGCTTCCAAATCACGTATAATCAATATTTAGCGCTCTATCGGAGCCCAAACGAGCGGACGTTGCAGATTGTTAGAGACCAGTCACATTGTTAAATTATGAAAAAAAAAGATATTTAGATAATCAATTAAATACTAGTTGCACATTGTTAGGAAGGATAGTGATAGACAAAGAACAAGAGGTAGATCCAAAGGTTTCACCTGGTTCATTATGGCAGTCTTTGATAAGGAATATTAGTCATATTTAGTTTAGTTGATAAAATGCTACATTATTGGAATACACGATAAATGCATTACCTTGTGTTTAACTACTGAAAAAAAGTTGTAGTGTTTTAAATGTTATTGTGATATGAGACAAAACATGAGATAAAGAAGATAATATACTAGATGGGAAGCGGGCACTGTTATATAATGATAACTTATTGCCGGCGACCAATAATGTCCAGATAATGAGTACCATATACTAAGCTATCGTGTGGTTACAATATGTTGCATTTATTTTGGCATTTCCATATGGCATTACATAGTTAGTTTTCTTCCCAACTTTGCATTGCAGAGCTTTGTGGCATGGCATACGCCAAGTGCGTTGCGCTGGTCATTGTGAACCCATTTCGTTGCACAATCACTTTTACGGAATATATGCGTTGCAGATCAAGGGCAGGGTTCAAAAGTTATGTAGAAGGCACCTCCAACTGGGTTTTCAGGGATTTCCCTGACCCTGGTACTTGGGACCTATGTAACTCCGTCACACAAACATTTGGACATTTTTTTTACGTGTAGAAGGCAGACTCGGAAACAAAAATCGAATGATGTGTCAACAAACCTGCTGCAATACATCCACATCTATCAGCGATATTACCCATCAGTGGAAGTTGATCAAGGTGAATTCTCATAATATGACCATACCAACGTTTTCTGTGTTTAGAAATTAGAAATACATGTTGTACAAGACTTAGTGCCCTCCATACTTCACTTCATCGTCAGTTTTTCCAGAAAACCCAATGATCTTTCGCGGACACGTTATTTCACTTGTAGAAATTCCGCTCTTACTGACCTAAGACAAGAACTATTTTAGACAACAATAGCAGATAGTCGCCATACATATACTGTGAATCAGCTGTTGCTTTCTTGTCATAGTAATAGTACCTAGATCATAAGTTACATCAGACGTTTCTTGACACTAAACTCGATTTCCTTGCCGGGGCTACAGTCTACATTTTTAAAAAATGCCCAAATGTTTGTGTGAGGAAGTTCCATGGGTCTCAAGTGCCAGGTCAGGTCAGATCAGGTCATCCCTTAACCGGTGAGGCCGTTGGGACACAGATGAAGACATCTTCACAACCCCACGCCACCCTTCTCTGTCAGCGGCCGCTGCCTGTGCCTCTTCTGGTCGGAGATTGGTCCATTCTTTTATGTTGCTCTTCCACCTCTTTTTGGGCCGGCCTCTTCGTCGTCTAACTTGCACCTTTCCGTGGAGGATCGTATTAGCAAGATCATTTGATCTCAATATGTGACCGTATTAAACGAGTTTGCTTGTTTTGACAGTTGCCAAGATGTCTTCAGAAGGCCCTATTGCTGTTGTAATTATAGCTCGTATTTCCCAATTTGTAACTCGATCTTTGAAAGTGACGTTTAAAAGTCTTCGGAAACATCTCATCCCCAAAACCCGTATTCTTCAATGAAGGTCAGCTATGACTGTCCATGTCTCACAATCAGAGAGGACAATTGACAGGACCATTGTATGCATTAATCTGATTTTCGTGCATATTGCTAACCGTTTATCTTGCCATATTGTGTAACGCTGTGCAACCGCTGCTTTTGTCTGTGCTATTCTGGCCAACACCTCACACTTTGATCCTTCTTCACTGATAGTCGAACCCAGATATTTAAAACGGCCAACCACTTCGAGTTCATGGCCATTAGATTTTATCCGGCTGTTGAAGCCCTCGGTGTTGTTGGTCATTAAAGTTGTTTTTCTAGCGATTATATCCATACCATAGTCAAGAGCTGTTTCATCGAGCCTTCTGACCCATTCCTAGAGTTCTACTTGTGAACCCGCCAACCCGTCGATATCATCTGCAAAACGAAGGTTGGTAATTGTTCGCCTCCCTATCTTGACAGTACCAATGTGACCTCGAAGTCGATCACTCATAATTCCCTCAAGGAATGTATTGAAAAGAGTTGGAGAGAGTGTACAGCCGTGTCTCACACCAACTGATGTGCGAAGCCAGTCCCCTCGCCTCCCATTCACAAGAACTGCTATGGACGCCTTGTCATACAGGTGTTCAAAGACCGTTATAATA
Organism: Ariolimax columbianus; assembly: GCA_036924085.1. NCBI lineage: Eukaryota > Metazoa > Mollusca > Gastropoda > Stylommatophora > Arionidae > Ariolimax > Ariolimax columbianus. The sequence goes on along the minus strand of JAVGWX010000005.1, from coordinate 38,564,991 downwards.
TGTGCGTTGATTTTATACATCCTCTTGGTTGCCCATCGCGCTTTTAGCATACCCTATCAAACGTCTTCTTAAAATCAATAAACACAAGTGCCACGGTCAGGGAAATCCCTGAAAACCCTATCGGAGGTACCTGCTACATAACTTTGGAACCCTGCTCTTGATCTACGGTCTAATATAATTGTCATTGATCGCCACCTACTATGACAAAGGCGTTTTAAGAGTGTACCCAAGCAAATTGAAAATATGCTGGGTCAATATATGCAGATAAATGGAAAGTCCCACGACATTTAAAGTTAAATAGAAAGTCCAAGACAGCATGTTCTTTCTTTACCGGCCTCGGATGTCACGGAATGTTCACATTGCAGGGACTGGATAAGACAGAACACATTTACCTATGCGAGGAGAATGTATTACAGATAAGACCAGCGATCAGAAAACCACTGAGCAGGTAGTCCAGTAGCTAGAACAGACACAAAACAACATTTAAGTCAAAATATATAACATACATATAAAACCGCAGAAAAACAACTGAGAATCAAATAACCAGACTCGTGTCATCGAGATAGAAGATCTTTATTGAGCACTTGGTTAAGTTGTAAAGCCTGCCAACCCAAACCAGCACTTGGTAAAGTTGTAAAGCCGGCCAACCCAAACCAGCACTTGGTTAAGTTATAAAGCCTGCCAACCCAAACCAGCACTTGGCTTCAAAATTAGACGTTTGACTGTGCGTTTTGTCGTTATGCATTGTCGCTGAAATCGTGTCACGTGTGACATTGACTCTTAAGTCATGGAGTGACTCGTCTGCATATAATTCAGAGATAAAAGTTTTTATTTCCTTAAACACGAAGTTAAACACGTGGTGGTATGTACTGCTTACACCAGAAGTGACGTTATCATGCGCATAGTACGTATGTTCACTTGTTGTAGTTAGATGTGGTTTAATGTGTACACGCCAGGTAGATGTTGAACAGCAAAGGTGAAAGCAGACAACACGTCTCACGCACGTAGTGATTTCATAAGCATATGCAACACCATCAAACGGTCTTTTGATGCTTTTGCTCGTACGATACAGTTCTCTAACACTATTAAGTAGCTGGCCCAAAAACAATAATCTTTCAGTATCGTTTAAAGTTGGGGATCAAGATACTGAGCAGCGCATGAGCTGCAGTGGTCAGCGACCCATAGCTGACTGCTAGCGTCAGGGCCAGCAAACCATAGCTTCCAAACCCTTCTACACCTCCAGGGCAGACTTGCTAATGAGAAGGGATCGAAGAGGGAATGCTAACCCGGTACTCAAAAAAATTCTTGCTGAAGTCGGATGTGTTGGACCGAAAGGTGCAAATATCGCGGCCAAGCTGTAAACTATGACACAACGCATTCCGTTCTCTGGACTACATTCTGCTACTTACCCTTTCAGGGTTTGGTAGTGGGAGATTGAGAACGAACGAGGAAGAAGAAGAAGAAGTTTAAAGATGAAACGTTTCTACTCTTTTGACAGTTGTGTCGAGATCAATGACAATTGTTGATGTTTCTAATGCCCACAATGAGTAGGTTTACGTTAAGTGGCGGGTTGCAGTAACTTTCCTCACATCCAGAGGGTGCTGATCAAGGTGGACACGGGTGCTCTAGGCGGTTGTGCTATACTTGGCTTCATTTGTATGTCGCTCACTATTACGGAGATCAGGTCGATCAATTAAAGTAATGCACATAGTTTAGTTAAATTATAAAATTCCTTTGATCTTCCGCTTAATTGCCTTACATATTATCATAATAATGCATCATCATCGATGAGGACAACCAACATCATCACCTGTCATGATCCAACCTTGAGTATGTGCTTGCGATCACGGATGATCAAGACAATTTGAGCCTGGACAGATCTATGAGACCAATGGCAAACGTAGACCACAGTTGTCTTTGATGTGGCTGACATTTTCTATGCTCTTGACTTCCTGATTGCACATCTATCCTGGGCAGCCTGGATACACAGTCTCTCACCGAGTTCATCGCCGTTTGTGACCGCACCGTACCACGTTGAGTAATTTTGAGCCAGGTTTCCTCAAGTGTTAAGTCTCTTTGACATCACTTAATGGACTCATTCAGACCGTCACTAAAAGGCTTGGTTTGGATGTCCGTGAGATCGTTCTCCTTGACTCGGTTCGCCATACAAATGCATCAAATGAATCCTTTCTCGCAAGACCATCTCCATTTAAATGTTTGCAAGAGTGTAAATACTTTGCATGTGAGCTCTAGATAGCACATCAGTATCTCTGATATGGTATTGCCAGCACAAATTCAGTTTGCGCCTCAGGCAGTTCATATGGAAATGATTTAGCCACAATCATCCTGATGTCACCAGCGTAGACAGTCCAGCTCTCACAAGGGTAGAGCAAGCTGGGAACAATGGTGGCACGGTAGACCTGCAGCTTAGTTATGTTGCTGATTCCTCAGCGTCCCCGTATTGAGCTCCTGGTGGGCTGCTGTCACAGCTAGCTTCTTATGCCAGTGTGTTTTATGTGTTTCCAAAAAAGATTTTTGGATGCTAACGATACTCCATAGTAAGAGGTGAACATACTTGTGCAAATTGTGTGCTGAACAAACAAAACGTGTGTTTGTGTCTTTTTACCATGGATTTGTATTTTAAACAGCGAAATGTTAGTTCCAAAGTTTGACTAAACGGCATCCATTTACGCAACGCTGCCCAGCCGAGTGATTCTTGGTCACGGAGGTGACCGTATCAGAAGTGAACAAAGACCGTGACCTGCTAACCGGTCATCTTGACTCAGCCATTGTCAAATACTCCATAAGCGCAACATCTCGCAACAACAACAGACTCCTGGATAAGGTGCGATAATAACAGATTCTCAAAAATCGTATGAATACGGACAGCACACGGTACGGCTAAGGACACGAATAGAAACAAGTGCTAGGGAAAGCAGAGACGGTACTAGAAACACGTGCTAGGGAAAGCAGAGACAGCACTAGAAAGCAAAAGATAGATTGTACAGAACTCGGTCCTTCCCCACGCCGCTGCATCGGACATGTACAAAACAAAATGCATACGAGATAAACTGCTGCACTTGTTCAACATACGGACTGCATCTGCACTTGGCACTAGCAGTCCTGACAATGGCTGGCCTCCAGAAAATGTTAGGTGCGGACGAGAGAGTGAAGTTATCTTTACGCCAGCCTCCCTTACTATGAGCTAGAAAACGCGTAACCCGTTCCCTCATCTGCACTCTTTTAGCCACACCGTTACCAGCGCACCGCAGCTGGAGGGGACCACAAACTAATGAGGCGAAACAATAGACAAATAAGCAAATACATAACCAGTTACACTTGTGACATGGAATGTCTTTACACGGGTGGGCACATACCCCCGCGACAGACTGCACTGGTGGACAGGAAGATAAGGTCGACAAGATAAATATCAGTAATGCCGCTTTGAGCGAGACAAGCCTTGCAGAGGATAAATAGTTTACTGAGGAGAGTGTCGTCTACACATTTTACTGGTGGGGTTGTACGAAACAGGATTGCCGCGAAGCTCTAGTTAAAATTGGCAATCCTACTTGAAGAAGTCAGTCATCACCTGCTGTCACTGCGCGTTCCCCTGGATAGGAATAGACAGGTGCCTACGTACCTACTATGACCAACCCAGATAAGACCACATATACTTTCTACAAGGACTTTTGATCTGCTCATCGCTGCAGTTGCAAGGACTGACACATTGATCATTCTCTGTGATGTTAATACTAGGGTTCGTGGAAACCACACGGCACAGGAAATAGTAATTGGTAAACTTGGAATTGAAACAAGCAATAGCAATGGACTGTTCCTGCTAAAGACCTATGTTACAAATGATCGTATCATAACTAACACCATCTTCCGACTCACCTCTAGAAAAAAAGACAACGTGGATGCATCCCATGCCCCTCTACTGGCATCGTATCGACTATATCATTGTCAGACGTCGGGACCGAAGTGATGTCAACATAACTAAGAATGTGTGCGGGGCGGAAAGTTGGACTGACTATAGTTTCGTATTGCCAATCTGTCTAAAAATCCAACCCAAGGCGTCCTCGGGGGGCTAAAGCTACGGGGAGACTGAATGTGAAGAGGCTGAAGTGGGAATCCAATAGAAACAGTTTTGTTGCTGAGATGGAAAGCAAACTGGATGGGATTCAGCTTGGAAACTCCAGCATCGATCAAAACTTGGCGACCCTACTTTACTCTACTTTACTCTACAGCGCTAAAACAGATTGGTCCATCCAGATGAAAGCACACGGACTGGCTCGACGAAAATTATAGGGAAATTTGTGTTTTTCCTCAACGCGAATCGCCCAGTGCACATGGATCTCCAAAATGACTCATCGCCTAAATCCGAGAAAACGGTCTTAACTATTGCTCGAAGAATAGTCCAGAATAGACTCAGGTAGCTAGATGGTTCCTGGCTACGCAGACGGGGAGACGAGATAAAGGTGTTTGCTGTGCGCCATGACCTCAAAGGGGTTTATGCGGCGCTGAAATCACTATATGGTCCACAATATGATGGATTGCTGATAACAGATAAAACTATAAATTCGACATTTCTACAACATTCTTACCAGCTCATCATCCATGAATAAAGATGCCACAGGTAGAAATAAAGTCGGCCATAGATGATAGCATCACTGAAGATGAAGTAGACACGTTCATCAAATCTGTTTCTTCTGGAATAGCCCCGAGAGTTGACTGAATACCTGAAGAGGTGTATAGCGCAGATGGAATATGTCTAGCCAGGACACACCCTGAACTTGTCTGCTCCTTGTGTGTTGAAGGGGTAGTCTCACAGGAAAAGAAGGGTGCGTCGATAGTATATATCAACAAGAGAAAAGGTAATCGCCAGAAGTGTGACAAATCACCACGGATTGTTGATGCTATCTATTGGCGGCAAGATCCTCGGGCACAGTCCGCTCAACCGCCTGAACAAACATCTTGAGCAAAACCTGAACCTCCCAGAAAGTTAGTGTGGATTTAAATCTGGTCGAGGAACTGTGGGCATGATATTTGCAGCGCGTCAGGAACAGCGGGAATGTCGAGAACAGAGCAGAGAGCTCTATATTACGTTCATTAACGTCAAAAGACATGTGTTACAGTCAGCAAAGAAGGTGGGGAATGACAGATCATGTCTACATTCGGTTTTCCTGTCAAATTTGTAACCGTTGTGAAACAGCTCCACGAGGGCATCAGCTCACGTGTACTTGACAGCGGCAGAACGTCTTCAACATTCGAGGTCAACAACAGTGTAAGACAGGCCTGTGTACTTGGCCCGACACTCTTCAGTATGATGTTTTCAGCTATGTTTACTGACGCCTTTAAGAATACCAAGTATGACATACCAATTAGAACCATATGGATGGTAGGCTATTCAATCTCTACAGACTGATGACGAAGACCAAAGTGAGGTGCGACACGATATGTGAACTCTTGTTTGCGCATGAGCAGTAGTTGATAACAGAATTTAACGGATATAACGGATATATCAAGGCAAAGCCAACGACCGCCGTCCATCGCAGATGACGATGGCTTAATCAATTTTGCTAGCGATATTTTTAACAAGAAGTAACTGCGCTACTTTTTATCCTCACTCTCTCGTCTCGTGCGGCCCGACACCAGTGGCAAGTCAAAGACAAATCGACTGGAGCGATTACGAGATGCAGAGGACTCCACATTAAGCACCCGTGAAAAAGACGGCGAAGTCGAACCCACACCACCTGATCACGAGGCCGACGGCTCAATCACTTCGCCATATATATATATATATATATATATACATACATATACTATGCGCGTTCAAATGAAACCATTCTAAACTGCTAAATGTGAACCTACGGACTATGCGTACGATGACGTCACTTCTGGTGTTAACGGCACATACCAACCGTAAGGTTTTCAAAATTTCATTATCCTCCGTCTGATAGTATCCTCAGCAGACCGTTCAAAATATGGCCGGAGTGAAACGGAATCCGTCCACAGTTGATCAGCGAGCGTTGATTCGGTTTCTAACAGTTAAAGGGTGTCAACCCGTTGAAATTCATCGCAGAATGCAGGCAGTGTATGGTGATTAAAATGTGTCTAAGACATCAGTGAAGAACCGGACAACGATGTTTAAAGAAGGATGCAAGTTAACACAACAATATGCTCCTGAGCAGGTCACGGACGATTTTTCATTAACTCAAGTCCTTCTTGAAACATCGTAAATGTATAATTTATGAATGTATATACCCTTTTCAGAATGTCGCTTCTTACAACTACAAACCTACTTAGCTGTTATTAGCCCTGCATTACTCGCCCTGCCATTCGGAAGTACTGCCTGTGTGAATGCGTGTTAATAGAATGTAGACCCGAAACACTAGCTTCTTGTTTTTCTTCTTCGTCGTACGCTGTTAGACGTCAACTTGAATTTGTTCGAAGAAAGCAGCTGTCATCCTGAGGCTGTCGACACTGCCATAGAGCTTTCTCGTGTTGGCACTGGTGATCACCACATGCTTTCTCTGATCCTCGTATGTCGGGCAATTTTGCAGCAGATGTTCAGCGGTCATTTTCCCTGTACCACAGGTGCATTCGTCAGTGCCACCTATCTTCAGTTTATTGAATAGGTGGTACTTCAGTCTGTTGTGGCATGTGCGGAGTCTGAAGACCACGACCTGCTCTCTTCTGTTCAACTGGTAGTAGGCATTGTTTTTTGTGTAGCCAGTATGTTCTGTTTCCCATTTAGCCAATTATCTGGCCCTAATAAACCTTTTGGACTCTTCGTAGGTCACACTAGAATCTAGTTGTGGTAGTCTTGCACCTTCTTTTGCCAGTCTGTCTGCCTCCTCGTTGCCTTGGATGTTACAGTGGGATGGAACCCACTGTGCCACTACTCTTTTTGGTGCGGAATGCTGGCATAGTTGACAGAGTACTGCTCTTAAATCATTAAGTTCAGTATTTTTCTGGCTTTTGAGTGCTGTAACCACGGCCAGGGCATCTGTAAACAGGACTATCTGGTTTTCATTGCTATCGCCTTTGAGCATTGCTTTTACTGCAGCCTTCAGTGCCTCTGCCTCCGCTCTGAAAATGGCTTGAGAATTTTCCAGTTACCACTGACAGTGTTATATTTCTTCCATTTGTTAGGCTCAGGAATACCCCTCCCCCTCCATTCTGTGTTGTGTTTGTTACATAGCCGTCGGTTTATGCATGGGTCCAGTCCATGCTTGGGTAGTTTTCCGCTATGTACCTCGAGATTATGTCTCTTCTTTATTTTTCAGTCTGGCTGTTTTTGTTTCCAATACCTGGTATATTTTCTACTACCTCCGGAATGATATGCTGCTTCCATGTGGGTTTGCGTAAAGTAGGGATGGGCTTTGGTGTTTTTATGGTGTTCATAGGGTCGTCGCCCATCTTTGCTTTGGCTATTTCTGCAAAGTTTCTCCGCTTTAGTTTCCCTGTCCCAAATCTTTTTAGTCTCTGATGCATTGGATGGTCTGTCAGTCTTCTTAGTTTCTCTGCTTGCTGCTTGGCTCTGCAGTCTCTTCTGTCGGTGATGGATTGTAGATTTGTAATCTCTTCAAGTTCTACAATTGGCGTTGACTTCATGCCTCCTGTTATAACTCTCATGGCTTGGTTTTGAAGTTTGAAATACAAGCAAAGCGTGCAGTAGCATCACCACATACGGATCTTAGCTTCACGTTTGATAAAGTAAAGATCATAATGAAATTCAGCTACAGGGACAAATGTGCGGGCCAATAAGATGGAGACATTGACCAGTTTTTAACTAGAGAACAGCAAGACGTCATAGTCAGTCTGAGAACATGCTTAATATCCTCAAAGGGAATCTTTACAACAAAATGAAGACTGGAACATATTGAATGTGTCTACCTGCGGAGCTTCAGGAGATTGTGGAATAAAGTAAATAAAAGATGTACGCTCACTTCAGGAAGAGAGAGAGAGAGAGAGAGAGTACGATAATGATCTCTCGAGTCAGAAGAGAGACAAAAGTTGCTCGGAAATAAAGCAGCCTCACAAACAACGGTGGTATTTGTATGATAATCAGACCGTAATCTGAGGATAACCGACGAGGAAGAAGAGGACTGGAGACGTCATCTTTGTTTCTGTTTCTAAGAATCAACATCACTGCACTTCGGACATACTGATAGGTGATTAGTTTTTCTCAGCAAATTACGCAGCTTCTGGATGCTTATGTCCCTGTAGCTCGCTAGGTGTACGCTCTCCTGCTCCGTTCTCACGTGCGCCCTACTCTAACTCGAACCTTGTTTAATGTCGAAACTTTGCAGTCTGTGGATTGTTGATTACTTTATTTTTGTGCCCATATCAAATAGGCGGTCATTGATTGATTACAAAATGTCACTGCTATTCATGACTAACGTGCCCAATATGTCAGCTCTTTCATTGCCTTGGAACCCCAGCATGACCACGACAGTAGATCCATGTCAACTCCTGGAGGTTTGATACCTCAACATCTGCTATCTGCTCGCACCTTACTTCTGTACCTTTTAATACACGGCTTGCGCGTCTGTAACGATGACTGTCATTCTTAGAAAAATCCCAGATATCCATCTTAGCGCTGACATGACTGCTTTCATCTCCATCTCCATCATATGTGTCATTGAGTCAAACCCCAGCAGATTAACCAACCAGGACATAGCGAGCTCATAACACCAAATGTCAGGTGAGAACAGGTGGGAAATATCGAGTTAACTAGCGCTTTGTCAGGGTTGATAGTTTACGTTCGCCGCCTTGCAGTTAATTATGGTATTTCTCGGAGAACACTTGACGTTGTCCAGTGCTCTTATCTGGCACTTATTTTATTCCCAAACATTCTTGATCAAGGAAGTACGAACTAATTGAGGCGATCATATTTTCCCATTAAGATTTTGAAATGGTAACAATTGTCGAATATTATTATCTACAATTTGCATTGCCGAATGATGAAATAGATCATGTACTTTAATATTAAGTGTCTTGTCGTGAGTAGTTCCATTTTTAGACGTTCTGAAATTGGTAGGGGTTAATGAAAAACTGTTGTGTTTATATTGCATGTGCCTTTTAGAATCTGTCGACATAATATGATCGTCAGCTGGTTTGGAAATGTTTAGCATTTTGCACAACCGTAAATGAGAAAGGGAAAGTGTTGAATGAAATGACAATTTGATCGTGTTGTCATATTGTCAGCCCTAAAAAGAACATGTTGAAGGAAAGACATAATAAGTTGATTAGTTTGTTCATTTGTCAGGGCTGAAGACAAATTGATGAATGAAATAAAAAATTGAGCAATTTATAAAATTGTCAGCACCAGATAAAGGGAAATTGTTGAATCAAATGAACATTGCTAGACATGTCAACGCTACTGGGCAGATCGTGGCAGGAAGTGTAAACATTCTGCTTTTATGTGCATTAGCAAGGGATACATTGTGAGAATCCGCATATTTCTTTCTGCCGAATATCGCTAACAAGCAGTCAAGTACCTAGTACACAGTTGTTGTTTGTTGTTGTTGCTCGTGTTGCTGTTTTCTTTTGTTTTTTGGTAGTTTTTTTTTAGGGCGGGGGTGGTTCGGTGGTTCCCTATAACTGTTTGGTTGTAAGTTGAGCTCGTGACTCTCTTACAAGATACCTTCAAAACGTTGACGTCATTTATCAATCTCTTTTTCGCACATGCACATCAGAATGTTTAGGCAGCATCGTGCAAGTAACCAGTTGTCCGTCGGGGTCTTTGTTTAGAACAAAGACACGAATATCACCACTGCCTCACAGAAAACACGTCGTAAGAGGCGATTTGCCATGGCATAACACCGACCATGGTTAGGCGGTTTATTAAGAGCAGCATAGATGACGGCTAACATGCTGCAGGGTCGACTCTGTTCAACTAGTGTTTTAGCATATTAAGATGGAATTGCACATAGTCCCAACGCAACGGAGTCATAAGCATAGGACCTCCTCCCGGCTACATCTAGCACAGACCTGAGCTTGGACCTGCACAAGTGCATTCGCCCCTGTAGAAGAACAGGTCAACTAGGACTAAGACGAGTAACTGTATGCATAAACACAACATTAAATATTTACTCGACTATTCCTGTGAAACTGTACAGAAGTCAAACATGTCGCACGGGCTGCTAATAGCTGAGAAGTTTGCATTATTCTGCAGAGACATCCCAATGTAATAATAGTTGACTGCATGTAACATATTCATAATTAATGATAATTTACATTTTGCTGCTACACAACACACACACAGAAAGACATACACACACACATGCACAAACGAACATACACACACATGCACAAACACACATACATTCATACATATACACACCACACACATACACACAGCGCACATACATACTGCACACAACATACACACACACCAAACACACCTACACACACAAAATACACACCACACACACACACAAAATACACACCACACACAAACACACTTGCGAAAACAATATACATACGTACGTACACACACCACACGAATACACACTATTCTAAAACACACACATAAACACATAAACACACCACATACAAACACATAATTCGTATAAATCGCACAAGATGCTAATAGCTGAGAAGAAGAAGATCTTATTGTACTGCATAGGCAGCATAATCTAATGCTTGTCGACTGATGGTGACGTTTACATTAATTATTATAACTTACGTGGAGCCGCGAAGCGCAATGGCAGTAGCGCTGACTTCGCATCTGAGTGGTCCTGGGTTCATTCCACAGCTGAGGCGGTAATGTTTTTTTTCAGACCGCAATGGCTCCCGGGTCGACCCAGCTCTAAATGGGTACCGGTTCAGTCCGGGAAGTAAATGCGGCGAGGGAGAGGAGATGGCTACCACCCTCAAATAGCCGAGCCTTTGAAATGTGAGATCGCTAACACCTCACACCCCTACGGCAGTAATGCTATGGGATACTTTACTTTACTTACTACAGTTGAAATGGTGATGCTGCACACACACACACACACACTACGAACACACATACACCACACCATACCTGACCTACACTTACCATACACAACCCACACATAGCATACCACACACACACACTGCACATACACCATACCCCAAACATACACAGACCACATATACCACACACACGTACCATACCCGCCCTTCCCCCCATACACCGCACATACACCATACCCCACCCACACATGTCATAACCTACCCACATTCACCTTACCACACACACACACACACACACACCGCACAAACACACGCCACACGCACACACACACATCACACGACACACACTAAGTAAATACACTCACACTACATACACACAACACACGCGCGCTACACATACAACACCTTCTCAAATACATATACACTAACAACAAATATATTCACACATGCTACACACATACATCCACACAAACACACCAGAACCACATACGCCCCCGCCCTCCCCCCTCCCCTCACGCACACACCCGCCCATCACATGTATTCGACTCACACATCACACACAAACACATACCACATACATCCCACACACACATACGCACAACATATACCATATACCCACACACACTAACACATACGCCCCCCCCCGACCGCCCATTACGCACACACCTACCCATCACACATATACGACACCTACTACACACACCACATACATACCACGCACACATACACACACACCCCATACATACCACTCACACCCCACATACAGACACACCACCCACACCACACATGAAATACATACCACCCACACCACACACACACATGCATACACCGCATATACCACACACACATACACCACACTGGCAAATGTCAGTCCTAAAGACACACACCAAACACATACAAACACATACACGCCATACACATGCACATGCACCACGCCAAACACACACACACACACACACCCATTTCACACACCACACACATGCATCATATATAACCACACACATCCCCAACACACATCACACACACACACGCCACCACCCACATACCACACACACACCCAACACACACTACACACACCACACACACACACACATACACCACATCACACACGCACACACACCATTCACATACATACATGCACACACACAAACACATGCAACGACCTCTGCTAAGACAACGCGACTTGTAGGATGCGGACCATCTAAATAATTCACAAGTAGCCTACATAAAACGCGAGAAGGGGGCCATTATGTAACGTGTGTTGTGAGATATGTGTTAATATGGCTATAAGGGCAAATGTTAACACGGCAGATTGTGCAGCATTTGTGTCAACCGCGCAAGGAATTAACTATGGGGTCGATGTGCGGTCTGTTGGATTTTTATCAGGTCGCTTCTACTGAGCCTAGTGGATAATATTTTGCTCTGTAATCTGAGCACCTTCTGTTATGTTGTCAAGCCACCCAAACAGAGCGGTTCTGTGCAAACACCTACGGGACTGTGACATCAATTGTTTAGCTATAATATAGTTTCTTCTGTTGCCTTTGTTCCTAGCTCGCAATTCATCAGCTGCTCACCATGTTGGACTTGTTAATGTTGGGGTCATTTACTTTGTACTGCCAAATAATCCTGAGTAGCTTGCTGAGATATTTCATGTGGCCACCATTTAGTTGTCTGGCAGATCTGGTATACACTTTCCATGTTTCGCCACCATGCAGGATAGTATATATTACTAAAACGCCATTCACCTTTACCTTGGTGGCGACTCCGATACATTGCGGGTAAAATACACTCGCTTGAAGCCTCCAAAACGCAGCTATTGTTATTGCACTACTATTGTTGACTTCATTGTCGATATTCAATTCATTGATGAGGGTACTGCACAGGCAGGTGGATCTAGCAACTGCCTGTAGACGTTGGTTTTGTATGGTCGGGTTTAGTTTGTTGAACAGATTTCCAGGGGTCAGCCGGAAGAGTACATTCGTTTTCGTAGTGTTCACTGTAGCCCACAATTAGTGCCGTCGAAATTATCATCATGGTGGACTGCATGTTTTGTTCTGAGCGGATGTTCAGGACACAGTCGTCAGCAATGAGGTGATCCAAGACGATTTCTTTCTTCATTTGTGTGTAAGACCTCAGAAGTATCGGATTATATAACTGACAATGTGTTAGATGAACAACTCAAATAGCGCCGAAGAGACCGTGGGTACAACTTTATTTCGTGTATAAGTCCATCCTGGTAAATATTTTTCTTGTCTCAGTTCAGGGATGGGTTCATGTTAGACATTTTCACGTACATCGAGTTCTGAATAGTTCTAGCGTTTCCAAGAATAATGAAGAAGCAATACTTAATATAATTCAAATTATAATAACTCGTCCATTTTTGTTGATGAGGGCATCAACATCATTACATGTCATAATGCAACCGTTATTATGTGTGTGCGCTCATGACTGATCCAGTCAATACGAGCCTGGAGAGTCTGTGACACGACTGGCAAACGTAACTCAAGACTGATCAAGTCAATACGAGCCTGGAAGAGTCTGTGACACGACTGGCAAACGTAACTCAAGACTGATCAAGTCAATACGAGCCTGGAAGAGTCTGTGACACGACTGGCAAAAGTAACTCATGACTGATCAAGTCAATACGAGCCTGGAAGAGTCTGTGACACGACTGGCAAACATAACTCAAGACTGATCAAGTCAATACGAGCCTGAAGAGTCTGTGACACGACTGGCAAAAGTAACTCATGACTGATCAAGTCAATACGAGCCTGGAAGAGTCTGTGACACGACTGGCAAACGTAACTCAAGACTGATCAAGTCAATACGAGCCTGGAAGAGTCTGTGACACGACTGGCAAACGTAACTCAAGACTGATCAAGTCAATACTAGCCTGGAAGAGTCTGTGACACGACTGGCAAACGTAGCTCATGACTGATCAAGTCAATACGAGCCTGGAAGAGTCTGTGACACGACTGGCAAACGTAACTCATGACTGATCAAGTCAATACGAGCCTGGAAGAGTCTGTGACACGACTGGCAAACGTAACTCATGACTGATCAAGTCAATACGAGCCTGGAAGAGTCTGTGACACGACTGGCAAAAGTAACTCAAGACTGATCAAGTCAATACGAGCCTGGAAGAGTCTGTGACACGACTGGCAAACGTAACTCAAGACTGATCAAGTCAATACGAGCCTGGAAGAGTCTGTGACACGACTGGCAAAAGTAACTCAAGACTGATCAAGTCAATACGAGCCTGGAAGAGTCTGTGACACGACTGGTAAAAGTAGTCAGCAGTTGTCTCTACTATTTTCTCTGCTATTTGATTGCAAGTCTATCATGATCTGTCTGGATACAGAGACCCTCTCTGAGTTCAACATCGTATGTACCCGTGCACATTCATGTTGCGAAATTGTGAGCCAGGTTTTCTCGTGTGTTAACGTTCATCTGACAGCAGTTAAGGGACTCTATCAGGCTGTCCTTGAAACGCTTTTGTAGACGTTCCAATGTAAGGGAGGATATGATGCTGGACATATCATCCCCAGCATATAAGACAGTTATACCAGAGACAGGATAAATATCAAATATATAAACAAAAGTAGTGGATTTGAACTTGAAATGAAAACCTGTTTTATAAATGCTTGTAATATGGGAGCGCCTGGACTAATAGTTTTGATTCCGAACCGTCGACAAGGACGTCAGCGGATCGAACCCTTGCTATAGCACATTTGTTGCTATGTTGTTGAAAAATGTGAAATTAGCCAACTTTGTGGTATTTTAAGCGTCTGTCGGTTTGCAGTATACAAATGGAGTATGCGATGTTAAGACAGGTGACATATGATATATGTAGCGGATATAAAATGGATATCCGGAACGAAATTGTTCAATGACGCTAAGGAGGTCATCAGTAGACTTGACAGTGATATCAGAATCAATATTTATCTTTTTGTTGCGTTGTTTTTTTTCACCTGTGACTTTCAGTGTTAGGTTGTGAAGAGGTTTCATGAACGGGCCTTATAATGTATTTGGTATACGGAAAGCTTTACTGCTTCTGTTATTTCTGATGTTGATAATCTGACGCTGAAAGACACAAGCAGTAAATTAGCCAAAAGAACGAAAAAAAGAAGAATCTTGTGTGTGGTTAGATCTTGGATTTGTATCCATTGTATCTATATAGGTTTGTTTTCTGAGGGATATTATCTTTTGTTGGACGTGTCGTGTGGTCGAACCATTTGTTTTCTGAGGGATACTATCTTTTGTTGGACGTGTCGTGTGGTCGAACCATTTGTTTTCTGAGGGATACTATCTTTTGTTTGACGTGTCGCGTGGCCGAACCATTTGTTTTCTGAGGGATATTATCTTTTGTTTGACGTGTCGCGTGGCCGAACCATTTGTTTTCTGAGGGATATTATCTTTTGTTTGACGTGTCGCGTGGTCGAACCATTTGTTTTCTGAGGGATATTATCTTTTGTTTGACGTGTCGCGTGGCCGAACCATTTGTTTTCTGAGGGATATTATCTTTTGTTTGACGTGTCGCGTGGCCGAACCATTTGTTTTCTGAGGGATATTATCTTTTGTTTGATGTGTCGCGTGGCCGAACCATTTGTTTTCTGAGGGATATTATCTTTTGTTTGACGTGTCGCGTGGCCGAACCATGTGTTTTGTGTTGTATCTTGACGAGGTTTAGCTATGGGGTTGTACCTACTTGTCTCTTGGTATCCATGTTTCTAATGCTATTCATTCTTGTTAATCCAAGCATTCTCTGCAGACATTGTATCCCTGTTGTTTCTATGTTTCTTGCATGTTTGCTCGTTATTGTCCAATTCTGACACAATCCGGTTAGGAATATTGTTTTTTTGGTATTTCATGTTTGTATCCATTGTTACGCGCTTACATGTGATATCGGGGACATTTGCCCAATGAATTGACTTGCTTTATTGCATCTGTTTTGGTTGTTGGTGTTGCCTTGGTCCTCTCATGAGATCATATTGTAGTTACGTGAAATTTGTCACCTATTTTACTTGTTGGTTGTTGTATGAAAATTGTTGCTTCTATTTATATTGTTGCAATCATGAAAATAGCGGTTCTGAAAATGTTGGCTTACCGTAATCCGTACTTGCCTCATAGATATTGCTCATATGGTCCTGCAGTTGTTTTTTCTGAGGTTGCTAATATTACTTGGTCTTCAGCAAAGAGAAGGTTCACTAAGTTTGTTTCCTTCACTAGTGATTGCTTTTGTTTTTACATATCTCAGCTAAATGTGTGAGAAACAGTAAAGGAGATGGGACGTATTTGTAATTCACTGAGTAGGGAGGAAGAAAGTATCCCGCTATTGCGACCAAATAAGCACTTGAACTGGCCTATGAGTAGCTCGGAATACTTGTGATACCGCATGTGGACTTAGTTGATCCGGACCATAACATGCGCAATAACTCAAAAGTGTTTAGGGTTACGTCGAGTACAGTTAGCCGGATTACGGTAGACGCGGCGATGGAAAGGCGGATCATCCATTCCAGGAAGAAATGGAGGGCTGTAAGGCCACCTGAAAGAGAAATATAGATGTACATGGTGCATATATGCAGAGACGGCAGGTTCTGTAAGATTAGAGTACAGTGGAGCCGGAACTGATCCAGACGTAGTTAGCTTCATTGAGGGATTTGGGGAGATTGTCTTTCATATAGACTAGATTCAATGTGATCGAGGAAATCCATTTCGAGTTGAACCAGGCAGGAGCAATCATGCCATGACAAGGTCTCTGCTTGGGTTGTTGGATTTATATATTACATGATGAGTGTAGAAAAAGGGTGTATTTTTCAAAGTTGGCGAAGTTTGATTTGCTGAAAGGGAGGAGAAGACGTTTGATGTACTGGAGGAGATGACGTCTGGTGTGCTAGACGGATGTTTCTGTTTCTGTTTCTAAGAATCGACGTCACTGCACTCCGGGCATACCCATAGGAGCTCAGTCTATCTCATCAAATGGCGGAGGGTATGGATGCTGATGGTCCCTGTAGCTGGCTGGTTGTAAACTCTCCAGTGCGTCCTCTCATGCGCCCCACTCCGCTCGAACCTCGTTTAATGTCGAAACTTTGCAGTCTGTGGATTGCTGCTTCATCTATTGATGTGTCCTCATCCATCAGGCGGTTATTGATGGATTTCAAAATGTCACTTCTGTCCATCACCAATGTGCCCATGATGGGAGCTTGTGAAGCCAAGATGTCAGCTCTTTCATTGCTCTGAACACCGGCATGAGCAGGACAGTAGATTCAGGTCAGCGCTTGGACGTTTGAGGCCTCAACAGCAGCTATCCACTCGTACCTAAGCCATCCCTTCTGTATTTTCTGAAGTACAGCTTGCGCGTCTGTCACGATGACTGCCTTTGTTATATAATTCTCAGATATCCATTGCAGTGCTAAGTTCACTGCTTCCGTCTCCATTTTCATACTGGAGGTTGTTGACATGTATGCCCTATTGCGCCCAGCAACGACCTCTCCTCTCCTGCTAGAGGGATGGGGATGGCGTATGCTATGCGGGAAGAGGAGATGCAGTTTGATGTGATGGAATGACGAAGATTACGTTTGATGTGCTAGATGAGAGGATCTGATGTTTTCTGGACTGGAACGGATAAATGACGGTTGATGGGCTGAAAGGGAAGAAATGGCGTATGGTGTACTATACAGTATGAGATGGCGTTTGATGTGATGGATGGGAGGAGATGACGTTTGATGTGTTAAAAGGGAGAATATGGCGTATGATTACATGGAATGACGTTTACTGTGATGGATTGTAGGACATGTCAGTTGATGAGCTGGACGGCAAAAGATAACGTTTGATTTGATGGAAAGGAGGAGAAAACGTTTGATGTGATGGAAAGAAGGACATAACGCGTGATGTGCTGGAAGTGAGGAGGTAACTTTTGATGTAATGTATGGAGGAGATAGCGTTTGATGATGGGTGAGAGCAAAAGACGTTTGATGTGCTGGAAGTAGGACATGACTTTTGATGTGATGTGTAGGAGGATATGACGTTTGATGCGATGTGTAGGAGGATATGACGTTTGATGCGATGTGTAGGAGGATATGATGTTTGATGTGATGTGTAGGAGGATATGACGTTTGATGTGATGTGTAGGAGGATATGACGTTTGATGCGATGTGTAGGAGGATATGACGTTTGATGCGATGTGTAGGAGGATATGACGTTTGATGTGATGTGTAGGAGGATATGACGTTTGATGTGATGTGTAGGAGGATATGACGTTTGATGCGATGTGTAGGAGGATATGACGTTTGATGCGATGTGTAGGAGGATATGACGTTTGATGCGATGTGTAGGAGGATATGACGTTTGATGCGATGTGTAGGAGGATATGACGTTTGATGTGATGTGTAGGAGGATATGACGTTTGATGTGATGTGTAGGAGGATATGACGTTTGATGCGATGTGTAGGAGGATATGACGTTTGATGCGATGTGTAGGAGGATATGACGTTTGATGTGATGTGTAGGAGGATATGACGTTTGATGTGATCTGTAGGAGGATATGACGTTTGATGCGATTGTTATAATGTTTGATGTGACGGATCGGGAGAGAAGACGTTTGATACGATAAAGGCGGGAGAAAATAACATCATCATCATGTTATTTGCAGAAGCAGAGGTTGCTACAGGCGACTCTTTAAATTTACATTTCCGCACACAGCATGACGGCCCACTTTGATAGTCCAAGGGCGCATAGTTTTACTTTCCAGATTTATTATTTTCTTTTCTTGAACATTCCATATTTTTTTATCAAACCACTCTCACAGCCACAAGCACTGGCGCCGCCGCTGAAACAAATGTAATATGTGTTCATCCGACCCTGAATTCAACTTTAATCGAGGGTGACTGTGGTTCACTATTTGGTCAGCGACGGGAACACAAGAAACTCCAGAAATCTAGAGGACAAAAGGACAAATGCGTACCGGCAACCGGATTCTGAAACAAGAAATGTATGCGATCACATTTTGGAGAAAGGGAAAGAACTCCAGATAAACCATTTCGCTGAAAATATGTGTTACGGTTCGCCACTATTTTCCTTGCAATGGAAGGCTGATAACATGTGTACTCAAAGAACGTTTAGAATAACATCAATCTATATAAATAATGTAGAAACGCAATGCAATAAAACTGAACACCATCGGCATCTGAGATGCAATCACGCGAAACGGTGTTAGTTTGATATCAGAATTGTAACCCACACATATTGGTGTCCCAGTCGTAATCAGGTCAAGGACTAGACCTGATAGGGAAGGTGTGTGGTGAAGTGGTGTCAATCGAGGCACATGTTTGGTTTGTAATTATAACATACCGACTTGGAAATCACATAGTGATCAGTTTATCTGGGCATGTCGGAGATTTGTCAGGCAAGACCGCTTCTCCACGTACATAAAGGATTTCTAAAACTACTGCCATAGTGGAGTAATTACAGACATAAACAAACACGCACCAACGTACTGGCCAATACTTTCACATTACAGATACACATTCGCATCCATGCACTGACCCATCCGTCCATATTAGAAACATACACATGCTGGTCAAAAAATCCATATTACAAAATGATATACACACGCATACATGTACCTTTCAGGGTTATAGTATGAAGAGCTTTCTTGACCGGGCCCTAATTTGAGTGGGGAGCTTTACTGACTCTGTTATTACTGCTTTCGATCTTTTGCGTGGTCGGCCCTTGCCTTTGTTTTCATTGTATCTGTATAGCATTCATTTTTTAAATCTACTCTGTTTTGTTTGACGTGTTGCCTGCCGAATCATTTGGTATGCTGTCCATTGATGAGTTCTTGCACTGGTGTTGTACCATCTTGTTTCTGATTATATCTATTCTTGTTAAACAAAGAATTCGGCGTAGGCATTTCATCTTTGTTGTTACTATATTTATCTTATCCTTGTTCGTTAATGTTCAATTGTGGATCTATTAGCACGTGGCTATGAATATCGTGTTGTATATTGTTCTGTTTGTATCCATTGCCATCTCTTTACATTGACTTTTGCCGAATGATTTGACTTGCTTTATTATATATGTGTTGGATTTCAGTAGCTTCTTTGTCATTTGCTGAGATTAGGTTACCTAGGTACGTGAAATTTGTCACCTGTTTCACTTGTTGGTTTTTGTTTAAATATGTTTGCTTTTATTTGTTTTACTGCAATTGCCATAACTTGGATTTTCTAAATGTTGATTTTCATACAGTAATCAGTACAGGCCTCATTAAGGTTGTTGATATGTTCCTGCAGTTGTTGTCTCCGAGTGCGACAAGTTATTAAGTGACTGCACATGTAAGATTAACTTTGGAACGAGGTATGTATTAGTTTGGTAAGATGGCCTGCTAAACTCTTCTTGACACTAGAGGGCAATGACAGACAAGACTTGCAAGTCGTTATTGGTCAGGTTTCTAAGTTATTAATCCAAGTGGTTCTCAACAAATGTTAGACATTCAGGTCTGGCTAGATCTCCGAATAATTCTTCGCTTACCTAGCTGATCCTGTCACCTCTAAATGACTGATTACCGTCCTCTTCGTGACACCTCAGCTACCTCTACACGACTGATCCTGGTCCCTCACACGACACCTCACATATTTCTACATGACTGATCCAGGTCCCTCACACGACAACTCACCTACCTCTACATGACTGCTGCTGGTCTTCTACACGGACAACTAACCTACCTCTACATGACTAATCATTGTCCCTCACACACCTCACCTACCTCTACATGACTGATCCTGGTCTTCTACACGACACCTCACCTACCTCTACATGACTGATCATGGTGCCTCACACACCTCACCTACCTCTACATGACTGATCCTGGTCCCTCCCACAAGTCACCTACTTCTACATGACTGATCCTGGTCCCTCACACAAGTCACCTACCTCTACATGACTTATCCTGGTCCCTCACACGACACCTCAACTAGTGCTATATGACTGATCCTGGTCCCTCACACGACACCTCACCTACCTCTACATGACTGATCCTGTTCCCTCACACAAGTCACCTACCTCTACTTGACTGATCCTTGTCCCTCACACAACAACTCAGCTACCTCTATATGACTGATCCTCGTCCCTCACACGACAACTCACCTACCTCTACATGACTGATCCTGGTCCCTCACACCTCACCTACCTCTACATGACTGATCCTGGTCCCTCACACGAGACCTCACCTACCACTACATGACTGATCCTCATCCCTCACACGTCAACTCACCTACCTCTTCATGACTGATCATCATCCCTCACACGTCAACTCACCTACCTCTTCAGGACTGATCCTCGTCCATCCCACGATAACTCACCTACCTCTACATGACTGATCCTCGTCCCTCACACGACAACTCACCTACCTCTACATGACTGATCCTGGTCCCTCACACCTCACCTACCACTACATGACTGATCCTGGTCCCTCACACGAGACCTCACCTACCTCTACATGACTGATCCTCGTCCCTCACACGTAAACTCACCTACCTCTTCATGACTGATCATCATCCCTCACACGTCAACTCACCTACCTCTTCATGACTGATCCTCGTCCATCACACGACAACTCACCTACCTCTACATGACTGATCCTCGTCCCTCACACGACAACTCACCTACCTCTACATGACTGATCCTCGTCCCCCACACGACAACTCACCTACCTCTTCATGACTGATCATCGTCCCTTACACGTCAACTCACCTACTTCTTCATGACTGATCCTCGTCCCTCACACGTAAACTCACCTACCTCTTCATAACTGATCCTCGTCCCTCACACGTCAACTCACCTACCTCTACACGACTGATCCTCGTCCCCCACACGACAACTCACCTACCTCTACATGACTGATCCTCGTCCCTCACACGTCAACTCACCGACCTGTACACGACTGATCCTCTTCCCCCACACGACACCTCACCTACCTCTACATGACTGATCCTGTTCCCTCACACAAGTCACCTACCTCTACTTGACTGATCCTTGTCCCTCACACAACAACTCAGCTACCTCTATATGACTGATCCTCGTCCCTCACACGACAACTCACCTACCTCTACATGACTGATCCTGGTCCCTCACACCTCACCTACCTCTACATGACTGATCCTCGTCCCTCACACGACAACTCACCTACCTCTACATGACTGATCCTGGTCCCTCACACCTCACCTACCTCTACATGACTGATCCTGGTCCCTCACACGAGACCTCACCTACCACTACATGACTGATCCTCATCCCTCACACGTCAACTCACCTACCTCTTCATGACTGATCATCATCCCTCACACGTCAACTCACCTACCTCTTCAGGACTGATCCTCGTCCATCCCACGATAACTCACCTACCTCTACATGACTGATCCTCTTCCCTCACACGACAACTCACCTACCTCTACATGACTGATCCTGGTCCCTCACACCTCACCTACCACTACATGACTGATCCTGGTCCCTCACACGAGACCTCACCTACCTCTACTTGACTGATCCTCGTCCCTCACACGTAAACTCACCTACCTCTTCATGACTGATCATCATCCCTCACACGTCAACTCACCTACCTCTTCATGACTGATCCTCGTCCATCACACGACAACTCACCTACCTCTACATGACTGATCCTCGTCCCTCACACGACAACTCACCTACCTCTATATGACTGATCCTCGTCCCCCACACGACAACTCACCTACCTGTTCATGACTGATCATCGTCTCTTACACGTCAACTCACCTATTTCTTCATGACTGATCCTCGTCCCTCACACGTAAACTCACCTACCTCTTCATGACTGATCCTCGTCCCTCACACGTCAACTCACCTACCTCTACACGACTGATTCTCGTCCCCCACACGACAACTCACCTACCTCTACATGACTGATCCTCGTCCCTCACACGTCAACTCACCGACCTGTACACGACTGATCCTCTTCCCCCACAAGACAACTCACCTACCTCTTCATGACTGATCATCGTCCCTCACATGTCAACTCACCTACCTCTTCATGACTGATCGTCGTCCCTCACACGTCAACTCACCTATCTCTTCATGACTGATCATCGTCCCTCACATGTCAACTCACCTACCTCTTCATGACTAATCCTCGTCCCTCACACGTCAACTCACCGACCTCTTCATGACTGATCATAGTCCCTCACATGTCAACTCACCTACCTCTTCATGACTGATCGTCGTCCCTCACACGTCAACTTACCTACCTCTACACGACTGATCCTCGTCCCCCACACGACAACTCACCTACCTCTACACGACTGATCCTCGTCCATCACATGTCAACTCACCTACATCTACATGACTGATCCTCGTCCCTCACACGACAACTCACCTACCTCTACATGACTGATCCTCTTCCCCCACAAGACAACTCACCTACCTCTTCATGACTGATCATCGTCCCTCACATGTCAACGCACCTACCTCTTCATGACTGATCATCATCCCTCACACGTCAACTCACCTACCTCTTCATGACTGATCATCATCCCTCACACGTCAACTCACCTACCTCTTCATGACTGATCCTTGTCCCTGACACGTCAACTCACCTACCTCTTCATGACTGATCCTCGTCCCTCACACGTCAACTCACCTACCTGTACACGACTGATCCTCTTCCCCCACAAGACAACTCACCTACCTCTTCATGACTGATCGTCGTCCCTCACACGTCAACTCACCTACCTCTTCATGACTGATCCTCGTCCCTCACACGTCAACTCACCTACCTCTACATGACTGATCCTCGTCCCTCACACGTCAACACACCTACCTGTACACGACTGATCCTCTTTCCCCACAAGACAACTCACCTACCTCTTCATGACTGATCATCGTCCCTCACATGTCAACTCACCTACCTCTTCATGACTGATCGTCGTCCCTCACACGTCAACTCACCTACCTCTTCATGACTGATCATCGTCCCTCACATATCAACTCACCTACCTCTTCATGACTAATCCTCGTCCCTGACACGTCAACTCACCTACCTCTTCATGACTGATCATCGTCCCTCACATGTCAACTCACCTACCTCTTCATGACTGATCCTCGTCCCCCACACGACTACTCACCTACCTCTACATAACTGATGGTAGTAAGCGTTGTTCAATTAATGACATTATTAACTTAGTCCATTTTAATGGTTTGGATGTGATACGAACCTAAATGTATTAAATGAACACATAGAGCACTCTTGTATATGTTCGTGTGTGAGAATTTTAAGAGCCATCAAGTGTAGATGGACCTCCAACACATAGATTGCACTAAGCATAGCTACATATCATAATACAACAGTGGTTACCAAATTTGTTTTCATCCGGAGAACGTGAAATAGAACACAATTTGCTAAATGACGAACCCTTATTCGCGCCAATGGCCCTCGCAGACTTCTTCATGAGTCATCACATCTCCCAACCCCCCCCCCCCTCCCACTCATCACCCTGACATGAGTCATCACATCTCCCAACCCCCCCCCCCCTCCCACTCCTCACCCTGACATGAGTCATCACATCTCCCAACCCCCCACCACTCCTCACCCTGACATGAGTCATCACATCTCCCAACCCCCCCCCCCCCACTCCTCACTCTGACATGAGTCATCACATCTCTCAACCCCCCCCCCCCCACTCCTCACCCTGACATGAGTCATCACATCTCCCAACCTCCCCCCCTTCCTCTCCTCACCCTGACGTGAGTCATCTTGAACCCCTGGCATGACTCTTCACGGATCCCACCCATGTTCTTCGTGAAACCCCATATGACTCTTCGTGGAACACGAAATGATTTTTGGCAGACTCTGACTGGACTTTTCGAAGATCCCTAAACGGTTCTTTTCACGGATCCCCTTCATGACTCATTCTGTGACCCCAGATGACTCATTGCATACTTCAACATGACACTTCACGGACCTTAGGTTAAACACGACTACTAAGGGACTGGATTAATAGTTCATCTTTAATTATGTTAGTGAATGAGATACACAACGAACAATACTAAGCATTCAATGTGCTAGTGAGACTTCTAGATGCCCTTCGTACGACGACAGCGACATCATCAGAAGGGTTTACCTTGATAATGTAACTTGCCCTGAATTTGGATTAAAATGTAGAAGATAATGCTTGAAATGTGTTGGATTCGATCGCACACGGTTATGTTCTTTGTTTTGTAAAGCAAGTGTCTTACCTCTCGATAAAATCGAATAATTAGTAGATAAGACAACTCAGCTATTATTACATTTTGTTGTAACTTCACTCAGAACTGCGTCTCGTTGTCCATCAGGGAATTTAACTCTTTGAATTTCACATAATTTTGTTAACATTTTTATTTCCCTTTGCTGATAATTGTGAAACATCCGTCTTTACAAATAAAGATTAAAAACGAGAATAACATTAGTATTCACTAAAAAGTAAGAACGCATTACAAACAATAAATACTAAGGATTACGAAGTAATATAAAAAAGAAACTAAGATTAAAATTGTTGAGTTATTTGAAATATTCAAAAATACAAACCGAATATAACCTGGATAAAATGAATAATAAATATTAAAAGTTTTCAGTAGTTAAATCGACACTTATTCTGATCTTCACTCGTGTGACTGTGCTCAATTACAGAGCCATTGATGCTCTCAAAAACTATTCCACTATTGAAAGTATGAGCCATATATGGAAGATCTGAGTAAAGTTATTGACATCTTGGCTCCCGGCAAAGCATCAGGCAGCGAAGGGATCCTAACTGATTTGTTCAAGATCTGTAAGTGTACACTTGTAGCCATTGTTTATGATGTTATGCTAGTGATTGAAAGAGGCCTTTAATCCGTATGATATGTGAGAAGCACAGATTGTAACAATGTTAAAAAAACAAAAGGCAGCAGAAGTGTATGTAATAACTATCGATGTGTCTCTCTGCTCAGTGATGTAGGCAATGTCTTCGCGAGAGTAATCTTACTACTGCTTCATACATTGGCTGAGCGTGTAGTCATGGTCAGGGTGTTGATTCAGGTCTAGATGGGTCAACGACCGACATAATTGTCTCTCTTAAGCAGCTTAAGAAAATCACGTGATCCGAATAAGCCATTCTAGATCGAATTCGCTGACCCTTCTTCTTCTTCTTCTTCGTACGAAGTCAGACCGTAACCATTATTTTTTCGAAAAAAGCGGCTGTCATCCTGAGGCTGTCGCCACTGCCATAGAGCTTGTCTTGCAGTTCCACTGGTAATGGCCACATCTGCTCTCTCTGATCCTCGTATGTCAGACAGTTCTGCAGCAGATGTTCAGCGGTCATTTTACCAGTACCGCACGGGCATTCGTCGGTACCACCTATCTTCAGTTTGTTGAATAGGTGGTACCTCAATCTATTGTGGCCAGTGCGAAGTCTGAAGACAACGACCTGCTCTCTTCGGTTCAACTGGTAATAGGCATCGTTTTTGGTGTAACCAGTATGTTCGGTTTCCCATTTGGTCATGTATCTGGCTTTGATAAGCCGTTGTGACAAAGGATTTTGATTTGGTTAGTAGGGCTGGACTTTCAAATCATATCTAAAATAAGCTGCCCAAACAATGGCTACGGCTAATAATATATCAGTATTTCCATGGAGCCACGAAAAGAAAAATCAAATTTGATAGTAACGTATAATAATCATTTGGTTTTCGAACTGGTGTTCTAGCCCCTACACTGTTTAGAATCTTCTTTGCTCTGTTACTGAAACATGCACATGTAAACGCAAATGAAAGAATCTACATTCACACTAGGTCGGATGAAGGCGTTTTAACCCTGCAAATATCAGCTTATAGCGGGAAATCACAACAAGGGAATTGCTTTTCGCTGATGATGATGTAAGTGCCACTCACCGTCAGCTTGATATCCCCCTTCTCCCAGGTTTCCAAAGTGTTTGGGCCGCAGTATATTGTAATTACGCCTTATCAAAACAATTCTGCAGGGGCATGAATTAGATGGCACGTCAACTCTTTGAATCGATAATTATGAACTATAAGGTTTACACTTTTTCACATACCTTGAAATCCTTCAACGACAAGCTCTCTCGTGACTCCGAAATACAATCGCAATGACAAAATTAATGATGCAGTTTATCGCCACACAACGCGTGTTTATGAAAACCAGAAATTGACAGTTACAACCATGGCCATTGTGTACAATTCACGTGTCGTCAGCAACCAGATTTTGGAAATCTATACCAAACAGTAGCACAGGCTTAACACATTACATCTATAACGATCCTTTCATGGAATTACATGTCGGGGCAGAGTGACAAATTCAAAGATGCACTCTCACGGCCGTTTACCAAGCATGGACACTCTCCTTAAGCAGTTCAGACTTCGATCACTTGGTCATGTTTGTGGCATGGAAGATGGTCGCATTTCCAAGGATATCCTCTATGGACAGTTGACGGAAGGCAAGAGAAAACAAATCGGCCGACCACAGTTGAGTTTAAAAGATGTGTGTAAGCGAGTTATGAGGGCTCTGAACATGGATCTGACATCCTGGGAAGACGAAGCTGTAGACCGATCCAAGCAGACACGTATCCTGAAAGGACATCCCCGGCGTGGCGAAGAGCAGACTTTGCAGTACAGAGAAGTGAAAAGACAACACCGCAGGAAGAAAGAAATCAAGACAAGATAAGTACTAGGATATATTGTGTTTGCTATGGCAAGTCGCATAATCTTATAATCAGTCAAGACTGACAGGGGATACTATAATATGCAGTTGTACACGTGTGGGGTTAAATTATAGTTTGAAGATCATTTGATGATCAGATGAAGGAAAAGTGTCATGATAACAAGACAGTTAGGTGAAGCAAGTAAAATGATAACAGTAAAGTTAGGTAAAGGAAGGATGTCATGATAACTGGGCAGTTAGGTGAAGGAAGGATGTCATGATAACAGGTCAGTTAGGTAAAGGAAGGATGTCATGATAACAGGGCAGTTAGGTGAAGGAATAATGTCATGATAACAGGGCAGTTAGGTGAAGGAATAATGTCATGATAACAGGGCAGTTATGTGAAGGAATAATGTCATGATAACAAGGCAACTAGACGAAGGAGGGGTGTAATATTAACTGAAGATCTAGTGCGCAATTAGGTTAGCGCAGTCTTTCAGAGTATGTTGGGATATCTTCGCTGCTTGTCCGCATGTACACATGGCGGTGGCGTCAATTTCATGTAAGTGCCAATACAATCTGCTATGCCTCAGTCTGATGCGAACATGATCACATGCTCCTCTGAATCGAGCCAGTGATTGTTTCTCTCGTTTTGTCGAATCTTTCTTTAAGGCTTTGACAAGAGTCTTGCTTTTTGGTTCTGGTGTTGCTCCCTCCTTTGTTTGTCAGTCTGCTGCTCATTTATTGTTAGGCAACACCATGATAGTGTCCACTATATCACTTCCCTTCTCTTTTCTTCTCTCTAAGCTATTTTAAGTTCTGACAGTTTATAATTCTTGAGGGCTAATAACTTTGAAAGAAATACAGAGTTATGGCATTGGCGTATTGTGCTATTAATCATTTTTGCAGCAGTAATTCGTAGTTTGAACATACTTGTCAGGTGGATGAACTAGTGGTTTCATTTTCTTTATATTTGTAGATACATAGATATTTGCGCCTCCATTTTTACCGACGCGTGTTTGCGACCATATGCAAGTACTGGATTTCATGACATAGAAAAACAAACTATGCTATTAATATTACAATCTACATTAGTACACATGCAATGTAAGTCTGCAATATATATTTATTTAATTTGTGTCTCCAACTTCAATTTATTCACAGCGACATGAAATTAGCAAAGATAATGATTTTCAAAATTGATGTACCCAGTTTTCAGTAAAATTCGACTCATTTATCTGTCTCAAGTTGCAGGACACCGTAAGTGTGCACCCTTTTGACCGTGTAATCGATTGTCGTGAGTACAACAAAAACATCAATGCACACAACGAAATTAGTCATCTTATCAACATTCAAATCAGTTTTAACGTCATATTCCAACCTATTGAGCAATCACTTTCAGCACTCCAATTGGTTTTCTTAATTAAGTCATATACCTTAAGAGGAACTCGTGAACTCACGCGTCAGTTGAGAAATTTATTTCTGGCAAATGTTATTTAAAATCAGTATTCACTTATTTGCACGAGCTGCACTATACAAGGGTTGTTTTCTTTGGTAAGTCTGCAGTTTTATTAAAAAATACAATTATTATGTCTATGGAAAGTAAAAAAAACAGTGTCTACATCAGACATTGCCCTCGGGAAGAAGGATTTACATAAAGTATTATAAAAACTTGACTTCAGTTACAGTAGAGGGTCAAGTTTCAATCCTCAGTTCACTGCCTTTCTTGACCTTATGACATTTAAGAAATAACAATAGGGTCAATCGGAGTGTCGAGACAGGTGATTTTAATAAGGTGATTTTAATAACGGGCATTTTATCGTGAAAAATAATGGGTCAGTAAGCTGTGTGACTCGGTCTCCTCCATAAAATGAGTATTTTTAATTTACTGAAATCGACTTATATTTGAGGTAAGTGGAAATTACGATAAAACTTTATATCAACATTATCTTTAATATGTGTTGGTGTTGTTTGTTATTAAAGCCCAGAATGAGTAAGTTTACTCCCTACAGGGCCCTGAAAAGAACGTTACGTGGCAGGTTGTTGTAGCTTTCCTGACATCCCGAGCATGATGATGAATCTATACTGCTGTAATCGAGGCGGTTATGCTATGATTGGTTTCATAGGCTAATTACTATGGAGATAACATCGATCCACATCATGTCAATCATGATACCTTGAAAACAGCCTGTTTCTAGGGAACGCTACACGGAAGAGAGATTGTGGTCTTGCTCAGTGTATTGTGTACTGATGCGACGTCCTGGTCAGTATGTTCTGCCTGACCCTGACGCGACGTCCTGGTCAGTATGTTGTACCTGACCCTGACGCGAGGTCCTGGTCAGTATGTTGTGCCTGACCCTGATGCGACGTCCTG
The DNA here is from genome assembly GCA_036924085.1 of Ariolimax columbianus. NCBI lineage: Eukaryota > Metazoa > Mollusca > Gastropoda > Stylommatophora > Arionidae > Ariolimax > Ariolimax columbianus. Next base: position 38,534,974 of record JAVGWX010000005.1, on the reverse strand, counting down.
GTCAGTATGTTGTGCCTGACCCTGATGCGACGTCCTGGTCAGTATGTTGTGCCTGACCCTGACGCGACGTCCTGGTCAGTATATTGTGCCTGACCCTCTATGCGACGTCCTGGTCAGTATGTTGTTCCTGAATTTGATGCGACGTCCTGGGCAGTAAGTTGTGCCTGATCCTGACGCGACGTCCTGGTCAGTATGTTGTGCCTGACCCTGACGCAACGTCCTGGTTAGTAAGTTGTGCCTGACCCTGACGCGACGTCCTGGTCAGTATGTTGCGCCTGACCCTGACGCGACGTCCTGGTCAGTAAGTTGTGCCTGACCCTGACGCGACGTCCTGGTCAGTATGTTGTGCCTGACCCTCTATGCGACGTCATGGTCAGTATGTTGTGCCTGACCCTGATGCGACGTCCTGGTCAGTAAGTTGTGCCTGACCCTGATGCGACGTCCTAGTCAGTATGTTGTGCCTGACCCTGATGCGACGTCCTGGTCAGTATGTTGTGCCTGACCCTCATTCGACGTCCTGGTTAGTATGTTGTGCCTGTCCCTGATGCGACGTCCTGGTCAGTATTGTGTGCCTGACCCTGACGCGACGTCGTGGTCAGTATGTTGTGCCTGACCCTGATGCGACGTCCTGGTCAGTAAGTTCTGCCTGACCCTGATGCGACGTCGTGGTCAGTATGTTGTGCCTGACCCTGATGCGACGTCCTGGTCAGTATGTTCTGCCTGACCCTAATGCGACGTCCTGGTCAGTATGTTCTTCCTGACCGTGATGCGACATCCTTGACAGTAAGTTCTGCCTGACTGGACTAGCGACTCTGTTCCCCAAAATATGTGATAAACAGTATCTAACTTACTATTTACAGTATATGATAATCAGCATCTAACTCACTATTTACATTATGTGATATTCATTATCTAGCTTACTATTTACATTATGTGATAATCAGTATCTAGTTTACTATTTACATTATGTGATAATTAGTATCTAGTTTATTATTTACATTATGTTATAATCAGTATCTAGTTTAATATTTACATTATGTGATAATCAGTATCTAATGTATTATTTACATTATTTTATAATCAGTATCTAACTGACTATTTACATTATGTTATAATCAGTATCCAACTTACTATTTACATTATATATCTAACTTAATGTAGATCTTACTGATAATCAGTATCTAACTCACATAATGTAAATAGTAAATCAGATACTGATTATCACATTCTGTAAATAATTAGTATCTAATTTACTAATTACATTATGTGATAATGAGTATCTAACTTACTATTTACAGTATGTGTTAATCAGTATCTCGCTTACTAGGAATGATATATATATATATATATATATATATGCTTACTGATATGTGTAATGACATATGCAATACTGGATGCATACCAACGGACCTGAAAACATCTACGTTTATAACACTACCGAAAAAAGCTCATGCAACAGAATGTTCAGACTTTATAACAATAACTCTAATAGTGACACAATTAATTTACTACTCAAGATCATACAAGAGAGTATAAGAGGTCGAAAAGAGAGGGAAGTTTCATGTGAACAATTTGGTTTTCAAATTTTTAATGGAACAATGGAAGCAAATTTGTGTTTTAGAACTTTGATAGTAAAATATTGAGAAATACATAATGATAATATATTTGTTTCATAAACTTCCAGAGCGTTTTTGACCAATATGAAGAATTAATTAAATGTTTCCCAGAAATAGGTCGGGATAGTAAAGACACTAGACTGCTCCGTAATCTGTACTAGTAACAAACCGCTACAGTAAAATCAGGAAAGGTGTGCTCTCCATGTATAGGTTGCTGTTGTATTTGCGCACAATGTATTGGTTACTCTTTAGTGCGCCCTGAAAAGGACGTTAAGTGGCGGGTTACAGAAGATTTCCTCACATCCGGAGCGTTCTGATGAAAGTGAACCGGGGTCTTACAGGCGGTTGTGCTATGTTTGGCTTCATCTGCGTGTCCCTCACTCATACGGGGATCACGTCGATCCTTCACCTCGTTAGCCAGGCTGCCGTGAAAACAGCCCGTTTCCAGGAAGGGTGACTAGGAATCCGAGGTTACGGTCTTGGCCAGAATGTTTTGCCTAACCCTGGCTAACATGTATAATCTGTATATATTGCCTGACCAGAGGTTAGTCTTCCTTCTCTAAGTATAGATGTAAAAAGGGGAGTGAGACAGGGATGTGTATTATTCTCTTGCCTTTTTAATACCTACCCAGAATAAATATTCCAACAGATAGAGGGGATGCCAGAGCGTGTCATTGGAGGAGTAGCAATGCACAATCTAAAATATGCAGATGATACAGTTAGATAGCAAAAAGTGAGCAAGAATTACAAGAGCTTGTGACAACAATATACACAATAAGTAAAGAGTTTGGATTAGACATAAACATAAAGAAATCAACGACTGTGGTAATTGACAAAATTGACAAGAAACCATATATTAAGACACAATAAAAGATCAACTACTTGAACAGGTACAGAAATTATCCTATCTAGGTCATATAATAAAGGAACATGACAGTTGTGAACAAGAAATCAGAAAGAGAATAGGTATATCTAAGATTGTATTCGACAACATGCGACACATACTGACATCTAAACTGATAAATCAGAATTTGAAAATGAGAATTGTCAGGTGTTATATAATATCGTCACTACTTTATGGTGAAAAAACATGAACAATGAAAAACAAGTTCGAAAAGAGTATTGAAGCCTTCGAAATATGGATATATAGAAGATTTTGTCGCATTTTTTGGAAAGAGAAGAAAACAAATTCGGAGGTGTTGGAGTTGGAAAGAAAATTAATGATCGAAATCAGAGTTCGAGAGTTACGTTATGTTGGTCAAATAACAAGCCATACCTCCTTGTTGAAGACCATACTGGAGTGTAGGGTAGTAGGCAGTCGATCAACCAGAGATACGTTTCAAGTGGGTGGATAACATCAGAAGAAGGACAAAGAAAAAGCTTCTCAGATTGTACAATTATGGCAAACGATAGAGTATACTGGAGATCCATTGCAGCCGGCGTTCGATACGTATATGGTACCTGAACTGAACTGATAATCAGTATCTAACGTATTATTAGCATTATGCGATAATCAGTATCTTGTTATTTTTTACCGTATGTGATAATTCAAATCTAACTTACTATTTGAATTGTGTAAAATGCTGGTCAATATAGATTTAAGTTGCAATTAACATTACCTAAATATCCAGATAATCAGCACATGCCTTACAATGAACAGTATTTAGAATATGCACATATTGGAGTTCGCTTTCGTTTACCCTTTTTTTATAAAAATTAATGACAATATGTAACAAACGTTCTTAGTTCTTAGGTCGACTCGTTCTTCGCCATGGGGTGGTCACCCCTATTATGGGTCCAGTCGTATTTGTCGCGGACGCGTGTCGTCCAGATGGATAGTAGTCTGTTGTGGGGTCGTATGTGGTGTGTTTTTCTAGTGAATCTCGCCAGCGAGTTGGGGACCGTCCTCGAGATCTCCTATTGTCAATCGGGTACCACATGGTTATTATGGTACTCCACTATTCATCTTGTTGTCTAGCTATAAAAATTGCCCAGCAATGTTTTGGATGGTTTACGTGCTGTAGGACATCCTTGATGTGTAACATTCTCCGGATATCGCTATTGTGTAGTTCGCTCTGCCGCTGTTGTCTGAGAATTATGCCCACGAAGCATCTTTCAAGAGATACGTGTGCTGTTTTCAGTTGTGTCTCTGCTGATTTTGCTAGAGACCATGATTCGCTACCATAGCAGAGCGCTGGTATTACTACCGTGTCAAAGATGTCCGCACGCATTCAAGTATCTTTTGTGGCGTCTGTTGCTGTCATAATAAAATTCAAGGTTGCCCAGCCCACCGACCTCCGTCTGGCGCTCTCAGGTGATTAACCTACTATTATCATTATTTAAATATGTGGGGTAATGATTTATTAACGTAACATTATTAATACAATTAATAGGCAGCAAAGATGGCGCCATAACTGTCTTAGGTTCTACATTGCTCTTCTGTTTTAGTTCATTACAGATGCCGGCAGACCATGTATTTGCCGGGAATTTACACTAGTCGATGACTTAGACTTGTGTTCAGGGAAACGTGTTGTTGTTTTCTTTTTGGACTGGTTAATTCGTTCGCTTTGTGTGTTTTCTTCCGTTCGATTATCCTGTAATAGACATCGGTTATATGAATATCACTACGCTTAAACATGTGTCATATTTTACGGTCTAGTTCACACAGCTGAATTTCACGAGATTGGCACCCTTGGCCCTAGCTGAAGACCGTGTCAGCTTTGTTGTAGGAAATTTAGACATAACTATAATGAACTACCACCTGGAGCGAGATGGGCTCGGTCAGGCGTGCAGCGGCCCAAGACGCACCGTTGTTGTATGGCGACAGCTGGTACTATATACTGCAATAACGGGGCCTCGATGACCTTCTAGGCTTTGGGAATGATGATAGTGATGATGAATAATACTATCTATAAACCTTGTAAAGTGTACATTACGTACTATTCAGCTAAGTTCGTCTTATTCTTTTTCGTCCGTTCTCAATATCTCGGTACCAAGCCATGAAAAGGGCTTTGCAAGTATTAGGAAATAGTCCGGAGAACGGAATGTGTTGTGTCTTATTGTACAGCTTCACTACGATTTTTGCACATTTTGGTTCGATACATCCGACTTCAGCAGGCATTTTTGGGTACCGGGTTGTCTTCTCTCTTCGATCCCTTCTACCTAGCCGGTCTCCTCAGTTGCATCCTATTGTCTAGGATCACCGCGTGGAGATGTAGAAGGGTCTTGACAGCTCTTGTCCGCTGGCCCTGACGCTAGAAGCCAACTATGGGTTGCTGACCGCTGCAGATCATGCGCTGCTCAGCATCTTGATCCTGGTTCAGTTCAATTATGATCTCAGCATCGAAGATCATCTGCTATGAATCACAAACATCTCCTTCGTCTGACAGATGGCACAGTAGGCCAGACTTTTCGTCTTATATCTTGTAATTGTATCCTCCGACTGATGGCCCTGTTTAGCCCTGGTACACAGCCATCCACTTCTTCTTCTAATACTTCCATCAACAAAGTGCTGTTTTTTATGTGACTAAATTATATTCACGTTCTTACTTCCGTTCTTTAGTTTTCATTGCAGCCATATATAATGAAACATATTTATTTGCCCTTCTTCTGGTGACATGTGTTCCTTTCATATATGTATTCACATTTCGATTGTATCAATCATATTCTCCACATATTTTATAATTGCCGACCTTGCAATTAAAACAAAAACAAACAAAAAACTACTGATGTCTCCAATCTGTAATGTGTGTTTGGGATGGTATGCAGTCAACATCTGACGCAATGTTGGTCAAAACTGATAATGGTTATTCCTGCTGTATTATTGATTTCTATTTTGCATCGTCCATCATCCGTGATCAAATCTCCAAGATAGGAGAGGCTCTTGACCTTTCTCAGTGTTAACGACTTCGGTTGTTTACTTTTCAGCGAATGCTCTAATTTTTGTTCGTCATCAGCTAGCAGAACTGTATTAGTCGTGTCACTATTTTTGATCTGTTCTGTCCCTAACTATCGATTTCACTGCGCCCCAGGTATACCCATAGGTGTTCAGTCTCACTTAGTAAATGGCGGATGGTATAGTTCGTTGGCTGCACACACTTCTGTTCCGTCGTCTTGTGCGTCTCAGTTCCAACGGATCTCGTTTGATATAAAAGATCTGCATTTTATGAATGTATGATATTCATATGTTGAGGTGTCGTTATCTAACAAGCGGTCATTGATATATTTCCATATCTAGTGTGCACGTGAATAGTGCATATGAAGCCACGATGTCAGCTATTTCGCTGCCCTGAACACCCAGAATGGCCAGGGCAGAATATCCAAACCAGCATCTCCAGGGTTAATTTCTCTACAACTGCACTCAACTGATGTCTTAACCAGCTCATCTGTACCTTCCGAAGCAAGAATTGGGAGTATGGCACGATGACTACCTCAGAGCTGAAAGGGCTGTTTCCTTCCCAATTCTCGTACTGAAGGTAGTTGTTCGCTAACCAACTGTTGTGAGCAGCGACAATCATCCCTCTCATTCTAACGGTGAAGCCCCAACTTGATACGAGGGACGTTCAAATCAACCAGGGACTTTTGGTTCTACTTTTAAGTCAATGGGTTATAGCGGGCTGAATCTGCTATAGTTAGGGGCACTTGTGTCCTATTACGGCTAGATGATCCTCTTGCCATGGGTTATTCACATGACAGCTAAATACAAATGGCGGACATCGCTGTTAGTGCTTGCATAGTACAGCGTGCTGTGATGAAGTTTCTTGTGAAAGAAGGCGTAAAAACCTGTGGAAGTTTTTACAGAAGACTTCAATCACAATGCGATGATGAGAACATTTGAATGGTTTACAGAAGGTCATGATTGATGATCACGACCGTGGTGGCTCTCAACCCAGAACAGTCATTCTTGTGAATATCCAGATTGTAGAACAACTGTATCCTGGAAGGACAACGCATAACCTGCCACAACATTGCACAAGAGGCGAGTCGTTTTCTGGTTACGGTAAACACTATTATTCATGAACATTTGCATTTTCGGAAGGTTAGTACACGTTAGGTGACAAGACAGCTTTCTGTTGTTGATATCATACGGCTGGCCGCATTATGTGTCCTCTGCAGAAACTCGGCTGAGAGGTATTGTTACATCCACTTTACAACCCAGACCTTGTTACAAGCGATTTCCACTTTTAAACCCCTAAAATAAGTCCTAGGAGGTCAGCATTTCAGCACTGATGGTGAAGTGAAACAGGCTGTCCTGGGTTGGTTCAGACATAAAAATCTTTCTGAAGATTTTGTAAGCATTACTTAAACGCTGGTATGTTGTATGAGATTATATAACAAAATAAATGGCTTTCTGACTACGTTAAATGAAAAAAAGGGTATTACAAAAACAAAATCCCGGTTTGCCTTGAACGTCCCTCGCATACAATTGTTCTGCTTACTTCCTTAGACAGAATGCTGCTATCGTGTTCCGCTGATATCCACATTGTTTACTTAGAACTTAGATGTCGACTATACGCCTAATGATGTCATGTATAATGTTTAACTGTATCCTTTTGGAATTGCTCATCTTGTTTGTTTGTTTTGATCTCTCGGGAGTTGCTTCTGAAAATGTTCTTGTGTTGCAGTTAATATTAAGGCTGCGATATCTCCGACTTTTGACCATACACATCAGTTTGATATTGTGTGTGCCTGGCTTACCTTCCCACGGCTATTCGTATGTGCTTAGCTATGTTACCATAGCTGCCTCTTGGAAGCAGACAATGGTCTAGATCTGCTCTAGTTCACTGACCCGGACACAAACAGTCAGACAGGAGCCGTCGGTTGCTGTCAGCTCACTCATTGACCTTTGGCCTTCTGATTGTTCTAACGCAAACACTCGCAATTGCATAATAATGTTTTTATTAGCGGTGTAATCAGGTCGTTCGGTATAGATCGTGCATTATGGATGCCATCACAGTTGGTTTTATCTACAGCGAATTTCTCTCGAGACTAGTTATTTATATATTTATTGCTTTGCTGCTCTCTCATATAGTGTATCCTTAATATGAATACATACACGCTAGTGGCATTTTCATTGTATGGGTGGACTTAACTAAACTTAAAATAATGAAAAACAAAAAAATTAAATACAACACAACCAGGCTACCCAAACAAGTTGAAATGAAAAGAGAGCCAGTGGCGGTCTTCAAGACTCCGCACTAGCAACAGAAGACTGAAGTACCATACATACAATAAACTGAAGATAAGTGCTACTGATGAATGCACCTATGGTACTGAGACAATGACCTTTGAACTACTCCTGCAAAATTGTCCGACATACGAGGACGAGAGAAAGCGAATGTGGCCATCACCAGTACCAACAAGTTCTATGACAGTGCCAACAACCTAAGTATGCCGTTTGCTTTCTTTGAAAAAAATCAAGTCTTCCTATGACAGCGTAGGCAGAAGAATACACAACCAAATATAATCTTACAAAATCATTAACTCCAATGTAAAGTGCGATATGATCAATAACGAATAAAGTATAGACATCCATTAATCGGTTCTTGTGAAAAACATAGATTGAAATGGCAGTACAAGAAAGTTAATGCGGGACTGTTTGAAAGCACCAAGCAGTTGTAAGTGGGATGCCGTATAGAGACGGATGTGACACGTTAATGAAGCCAGAAGATAGCAGGACAGAATAAAAAACAAAAACAAACGACAAATCTGATAATGGGATTCCAGAATTATAGTTATGAGAAAAGACTCAGAAAAACCGGCCTACAGCGACAAGAAAAGATACGAATTTGAGGTGACTAAGTACATGTTTATAAGATGATCAAGTGTGAAAACATATGCATTTAACCTGGAGGAGCCCGTTAGCCTAGAGCTTCACGTTTCCAGTTGCCCAGTGTGTACCACGAAGAGGTGAGGTTGGCGTGTAAACTCACTCAATCGGCAGGCTACTAAATTTCAATTTTCCAGGGAAGAGCTAGCCGAGATCAGCACCACTAGAATGTGGTGCCGAGCATGAACGTACCTTACACACCATGAATGAGGTGCTATATAAGTCAATCAGCTGATAGGCGTCAACACGCATGAAAGTGATACCATGAAAATGTTATGAAGGCAGCCTCGCCTTATTTTAATTTAATACCATGAAAATGACACAACTTCGGAAGGTACAGAATGGGTGGCTATAACATGAGTGGATAGCAGCGCTGGAGACCTCAAAACTCTAGGGGCTGGTGTGGATCTACTGTCCTGGTCATGCCGGGGTTCCGGGCAACGAGCGAGCTGATTATTTGGCACCACACGCACCCATAACAGGCGCAGTGGACATGGATAAAGGTGACATAGTGAAGGTTATCAAGGACCACCATATGGAAAACGACACTGCTTTGCATAAGTCTGCAAGGCACATGCTGCGGCACTTTGGAATCAATTTAGGATTCAGTAGGATCAGGGAATATGAGAGGACGCAACAGGAAGGTGTACAACCAACAGGCTACAGGCACCATCAGCATCCACACTTTGCGCCATTTGCTGAGAGAGACTGAGCACCTATGGGTATGCCCGTAGTGCAGTGAAGTCGACTCCAAAACAGAACAGAATAGAACAGAATAGAAAACTCATAAATGGTACACATAACGATCGTGTCACGAACGTAGAAATGCGACAGAGAGTTGAAAACGTTATTGTCCCTATTGAAGATCTGTTCACAACAATCAAAAGATTAAAGATGGCCTGGTGCGGGCACGCCGCGAGGTCCAACGGAATTACTACCTCGATACTCTTTGGTTCCGTACCGGAACAGAGAGGGCGAGGACGTCCAAGGAAGAGGTGGGTGGACAACATCACTGAGTGGTCAAGCCTTCGTCCCGGTGTGATATGACAGGTGGCGGCAGACAGAAAATGGCGTGGGATTTTGGGAGTGTCTTTAAGTGTGCCTCAACGACCTGAGGGGTTACATGATGAACTGAACTGAACTGAAGATGATCAGAGGCACGGATAAATTATACTACAACACGTTTTTAAAAATACAATAAAAAATACATCCACCACCAGAACAAGAGGGTATAGTTACAAATTAACTAAAGAGAGCTCCAGATTAGATTACGAAATATGTGTTTAATAAGAGAGTGCTAAATGCTTGGAATGCATTGCCACATGAGGTAGTGGAGGTAGGGACAATTAATACGTTTAAGAATAAATTGGATGCGCATAGCTTTTAGAGCAAGGTAATCTAAATGAAACTGGTTGTATACAGACTCTGCAGAGTCTTCTAAACCAGTATAACGACGTTAAGTTTAGTTAAGTTAAGAAGTTCTCTGTTCTGGAATTACCATTGTAAGAGAAGTAGTGGCAGAAGAAAACACACAAGGACGAGTCATCTCTTAAATATAAAAGAAACAGGAAAGACATACATAAAGTTGAAACTGACAGACATTTACATTGTATATTGACGTGTATCTGTTAAAGACATGTGCTCCATTGAGAGCTGAAACGTTTGAATTGATTGATCATTCTACTGATTCTTCTACTGCCGATTCTAGATGGCTATGACTGTAATTATTATATGTTCACGGAGTGTTACCTCTGCCGTCTTCAAGCAGGCCATCTTTCCAGTTCACCTTTCCAGTTCTCTTTTCCAGTTCACCTTTCCAGTTCCCCTTTCCAGTTCACCTTTCTTTCCAGTTCACCTTTCCAGTTCACCTTTCTAGTTCCCCTTTCCAGTTCACATTTCAGTTCCCCTTTCCAGTTCACCTTTCCAGTTCACCTTTCCAGTTCACCTTTCCAGTCCGCACATCTGATTGTAACATTGTGCCCGTTAAGCAAAATACCTGCATTATTGCTATTATTAAATCATATTTTTGATGGCCTAGAGGCTCTGAGCTTGGCATGCTATCCCAAATGTACCAGGTTCGAATTTCTTCGTGGTGCTCTGTTTGACAGCCGTGCATGTCGTGAGATTGTTATGACTGCATCTTCCAGTCGACTCGGCTGTAAATGGGTACTGTAAGCTACGGAGTTGGTACTCTGTCGTCGGCTCTTGCAGCAATGAAAGGAACTGAACATTTAAAGGGGACCTTATAAAAATGAATACGTATTGTCTCTGAGGCTATCAACCACTATTTTGTTGCCACTTTATGTGTTCTCTTCCCGTGCCTGTTCTATTGTTATTCCTTTGTAGGGAGTAGAGGTGGGTGGTGAGTTGGGGGAGGGAGATTTTGACAAAAATGGATCTAGTGGTTCTGTCCCAAATAGTGTGCCGCAGATTACGAAAGGCATTGTCTTGGCGGAGTGACACCCATTTATAACCTTCCGGTCTGCGGAAGGAGCAGCATTACCAGATATAGACGTCGCATCGATTACTCCATCTGTATCTCCAGACCTAGCTGTACGTCAGTGATTGATGAATGTACGTGTTGTAACGCTGTCACAAACCAATGCTTTGTCTGCTTTCAGTGACTATTTCCCGCTCTTAAAATAAAATATAATCACCAGTGAAGGTATACGTAGATATACTCAAGGTAACCGCATGGGCTATGGTTTAGTGGGAAGCAAATCTTTAGACAATACAGGAGGAAGCATACAATGAATGCCGAAGTCGGATGCACGGAGCTGGCAGGTGCAAAATAAAAACACAATGCAACGCACACAGCCTTGAAGAATAGAGAAAAAGTCGATATCAAAAACATAAAAAAAGATTTAACATTTATTATGTCTACACCCGCCTGATAATTCTACCATTTCATTTCACTTATTTAAATAGTGAACGGGTGCTGGAAATAGACCATCTGAAGACAGGTCAGTTTTACCCTACTAATGACCGGGCGTTGCTTCGGAAAACCAGCTTATATCGAGAGGAGCCGCAGACACTTTGGTTCACGTACCAGGCTGATAAGCCAATGGCGCGAGGCTACCATGTTGGGGATTACGGCCGAACCCTTGTAAGCCGCAATCCCGCCCAAAATCTCAGCACCACTGCAATGGGAGGCTCCTACATGCTCGGGACCAGGGGTTTGCGCCCCAGCCCTATCCGGTAGAGCCGCAGTAAGAGGTCCTTGCCGTCCGCCGATCAAAGCGGGCGGACAACTGCTTGATACTCACCTTATACGGCGATGGGGTGCGAAACCACCAACCAAAGACTTAGTACCTGGTCGGGGTGTCGGAAACAGTAGAGCAGCCACCTCACTGTGAACTGTCGAGACTCAACCAATGACCATGAGAGCTGTCCGCACACCAGGCGAACAACATCTCTGTTACATTACCAGGCTTGTCCTCTGGCTAAATGCACTTCGGCTACGATATCTACCTCTATACGTTATCAGCCATATAACTATCATGCTGGACGCAGAAGAGATGCAGACCAGCGGACATTGCACACCTGCCCAACTGTGTCAACACCCCAGGTGGCGGGGAATGCTAGGCGTACCATCTCTGCATAGAAGCCAAGAAAATAAAGGGAGAAAGAGATACCCCACTCACATGCAAATGCTACGTTTCTATCAGGACGTGACGATCCTGGGATACAGACACACTGAACTGCCTCTCTTCCGGGTAAACCAGTCCATCTCATATATCATCTCACATATCATCATTGCACCCTATAGACACGAGTAGTGAAGTCTCGATAGTCTGGTAAGACAACTTCCATAAGAGAGACAACTCTGATCATAAACAACTGCTGCCTTGCAGATAGGCTGGGGACAGCCAAAGGCTAAGGAGGGCATCCCTACAGAAACGCCTGTTGAAATCGGATGCATGGGGCCGCAAGCCTAACAAAACAGTGCAACGTAAATCGCAGCATGATGACAGTACAACCTATTAGAAAAACGTATGGCGCTCATCCTGCAGAGTACCGCCAGGCAGCGATAGTGCCGGGCCTCACGCCTCGAAGGGGCCCACCCTTGACTACTGGTGGTCACCCACCCATGTGTCGTGGAGTCAAGGCACATGGCTATGGGGCAACTTCTATTGACCAAAACCTCAAGACCCTCAAAATACTACAGTGGAATGCGGAGGGAGTCATTAACAAAAAACTTTCCCTAACACATCACCTGCATGAAGGTAAGATTGACGTGGCATGTATCCAGGAAACGCACCTCAACAATAATCATAAATTCTCAATCAGAGGATACCAGACCTTCCGTCTAGATAGAGAAGGCCACAAAGGAGGGGTCCTGATACTGACCAGAAACTGCATACCGAGTAGCGCGGTATCTGTCAATCACACCGGACAAGAAGAAATTGTAGGAGTTGACATAATGGCTCAAGAGACGAAGCTCCGCATTTTCAATCTGTACGGACCACCAAATAGAGACCTATCGGTCTCGAGTATGGAGGTCAGAGACTCCAACTGCATAGTAGTTGGAGATTTCAACAGCCACTCGGAGAGATGGGGATACTCTGACACAGACAGCAGAGGTGACGAAGTGGAAGATTGGGAGTTAGATGCAAATCTCTACCTAATCAATAGGCCGGAGGATAGCCCTAGCTTCTATTCAAGAACATGGCATACCACCTCGACTCCAGATTTGGCCTTTTTCACACAGGACATACACCATAAAATAGACCGCCAGGTGCTAAACCAACTGGCAGGTAGCGACCACAGGCCGATCAGGCTAACCATTGACATGGAAGTAGGCCCACAGGAAACAAAACCGCTCCCACGTTGGAATTACAAACGAGCCGACTGGGACAGATTTGCAATCCTGACAGATGGGCTGTGTGAAACCATAAACACACGAAACACCAAAATGAAGCCCATGGTAGAGAGCCTAGCAAGGCAATAATGCAAGCCGCCACTGAAACCATCCCAATAGGAGCTAGGAAAAACTATAAGCCCTACTGGAATGATGAGTTGCAGAAAGTGGAAGATGCAGTAACAAATGCTAGGAACATGGCAGAGCGAGAAAAATCCATGGAGGCAAACATCGCCCTCAAAGCCGCCGCGGCGAAGTACAAACACACTCTCAAGCAAACAGCAAGAGAAAGCTGAAAAAAATAAAACGGAATGTCTAAACCTGGACAAAGACGGGAACAAGCTATGGAAGCTAGTCAGAGCCATGAACGACGAAACCCCGTCAAATAAACAAATTACTATCAAGCAGGGCGAGAACTTGATCACAGGTAAGAAAGCCGCAAACGCCTTTGTCGATCACTATGCCAGAGCAAACCACATCGAGGTCCCTGCAGATAAGCATACAGACATTAGCGAAGAGCTAAAGGGGCACGAAAACATGAATACGGCACCTGAAGAGCATATGATGGCCAAATTAACAATGCGCGAAATGGAAGAGGCTATGAGAACACTGAAGAAAAGGAAATCTCCCGGAAAAGACGGGATAACAAACGAAATGCTGATGGGGCTGGGCCAAACAGCGAAGAGGAAACTGCTATCGGTCCTGAACCAAAGCTGGAAAAGGGGAATTGTACCACAGGCATGGAAAGACGCAATACTGGTACCAGTACCAAAAACAGGAAAGGACAAAACAGATCCAAATGGATACAGGCCCATAAGCCTACTGAGCTGTGTCGGCAAGCTGATGGAACGGATGATAAACACCAGACTGATGTGGCATCTGGAAGAAAAACGAATACTAATTACACAGCAAGCCGGCTTTAGACAGCACAGATCCACTGAGGACCAGGTCATCCTCATAGCCCAGGAGATAGAAGATGCCTACCAGGCACAGAAACATACAGTAGCTGTTTGGATGGATCTGGAAAAGGCATTTGACAAAGTCTGGAAAGATGGACTTAGAGTCAAGCTAAGAAGAAGTGATGTTTGTGGGAAGATGCACAAGTGGATCAACCACTACCTCAAACAAAGAACGGCCAGAGTCCAAGTACAAGGGCAGATGAGCAAAAACGTGACACTCGAGCAGGGAGTACCCCAAGGGGGAGTACTGTCACCCACACTCTTCCTGGTATATATAAACGATATTACAGAGAATATACCAAGAAGAGTCCATAGCTCAATGTTTGCAGACGATCTGGCTATGTGGACCTCTGAAAAGAATCTCACCATAGCAAGAAATCGGATGCAGACGGCCCTAACATCGCTGGAAGAGTGGGCGAACTCATTGCTGGTCAAAATAAACGAGGAGAAAACCACATGCACAATATTCTCGCTTTCATTAAAACCCCAAAGTACCAAATTAAGTCTAAATGGCAAATTCCTGCAGCCAAACGACAACCCAACCTATCTGGGAGTCACATTTGATCGGCGCATGGCATGGAAAAGTCAGATTGAGAGAAACCGAATGAAAGCCAGAGAAAGAATGGCAATCATGAGGAATCTTGCTGGGACTAGCTGGGGAGCAGACGATGGCATACTAAAGAAACTGTACACTGGAAGAGTGAGACCAGTTCTCGAGTATGGCATTGCGGCATGGACAACAGCAGCGAAGGCGAACTTCGATAAAGTTAACAAACTTCAAAACCAAGCCATGAGAATTATAACAGGTGGCATAAAGTCAACGCCAATTGTAGAACTTGAAAAGATTACAAAACTGCAATCCATGACCGATAGAAGAGACTGCAGAGCCCAGCTGCAGTCAGAGAAACTCCGAATACTGACCGACCATCCAATGCACCAGAGACTAAACAATTTGGGAAATGGGAAACTAAAGCGGAGAAACTTTGCAGAAATAGCCAAAGGAAAGATGCACGAAGATCCCATAAACGCACTAACAACACCAAAACCCATCACTACTGTACGAAAACGTACCTGGAAGCAGAATATATTTCCAGAGGTGGTAGAAAATATACCAGGTATTGCAAACAAAAACTGCCAGACTGAAAAAGAAAGGAGAGATACTACCCTAAGCTTCATAACGAAAAGCTATCCAAGCATGGACTGGACCCATGCATACACCGACGGCTCTGTAACAAACACAACGCAGAACGGAGGGGCAGGAGCATTCCTGAACCTACCAAATGGCAGAAAAATAACACTGTCATTCGCTACTGGTAAGTACACAAGCAATTTCAGAGCGGAGGCAGAGGCACTGAGGGCGGCAGTGGAAGAAATGGTGACACACAGTGAAAATGAGAGCCATATAGTCCTGCTGACAGATGCTCTCGCCGTAGTCACAGCGCTAAAAAGCCAGAAAAACACTGAGCTTAATGACTAAAGAGCAGCACTCTGCAAACTGTGCCAGCAGTCCGCACCAAAAAGGGTAGTGGTACAGTGGGTCCCACCACACTGCAACATCCAAGGCAACGAGGAGGCAGACAGACTGGCAAGAGAAGGTGCAAGACTACCACAAACAGATACTAGTATGACGTACGAAGAGTCAAAACGGCTTATCAAACCCAGATACATGACCAAATGGGAAACCGAACATACTGGTAACACCAAAAACGATGCCTATTACCAGTTGAACCGAAGAGAGCAGGTCGTTGTCTTCAGACTTCGCACTGGCCACAATAGACTGAGGTACCACCTATTCAACAAATTGACGATAGGGTGTACCGACGAATGCCCGTGCGGTACTGGTAAAATGACCGCTAAACATCTGCTGCAGAACTGCCCGACATACGAGGATCAGAGAGAGCAGATGTGGCCATTACCAGTGGAACTGCAAGACAAGCTCTATGGCAGTGGCGACAGCCTCAGGATGACCGCCGCTTTTTTCGAAAAAATAATGGTTACTGTCTGACTGCGTACGAAGAAGAAGAAGAAGATTTCACTTATTTCATACAATCTTTATTTGACTTGTGGGTAAATATTATAGTCTGTCCCATTGTTGCCAGTTCAATTTTGTTTATTACCAATATATGCGTGTGGTAGTTCTTGCTTGAAGTATATAGCCAACCCAAGTCTGGTGAACCAACATTGGTTATTGCAGCACCTCTATCCTATACACTTGATTGTAATTGTGTCATTCAAGCTACTCTTCGGGATCATGAAGATGCCGAAGTTTTAGACCCATTTTTTTAGATAATGGTTTAACGTTGGGCGGTCCTGACGCAATTCCAAAATCCGATTTGCACATTATTTTAAAAATCAAGTCTATCTGATTTCCAACGACGCTCTCTTTTCCCAGCTCATCTCGTTCGCTCTTTCATGTTTGTCTCCCCTGTCTTCTGCTTCCCCTGTCCATTCACCTTTATTAAAGTCATCTGCTGGAGACATCAACGTCTGAGAGTGATAGCAGTAGCTCCAGAGAAGGTGCTTGCAAGGTTAACGAGTCTGCTCACTCCTTTTTTCGTCGGTCTGTTTCCAACTTGTGTACTCAGTTAAAAATGGTTCCAATCCGCATTTAACTTACAACTTACTTTGTCTGCAATAGTGGACAATCTGTCATTAAGTTACTTTTACAATTGACTAACATGCAGTACAATACGTATCTAAATTACTACTAATATCGTCTAAAACTACTGGATAATTGTTATCTAAAATAGTATTAACATTATATAAACTATGGGACTATCGGTCCCTAACAATAGTTTTATTTTAAAATGTGGGATCCTATCTTTTTCTTCTGCGTTTGTTCACAATTGCTCAATACCAAACCCTGAACACGGATTTGCAAGTAGCAGGATATAGCTCGGAGAACTGAGGGCGTTGTGACGATAGTTTACAGCTTGACTGCGATATTTGCACATTTTGGTCAGATACATCCGTCTTCGGCAGAAAAATAGGGGGTACTCATTCTCTAACACAATTATGATATCTAAAAATGGGAGATACTCATTCCCTAACACAATTATGATATCTAAAAATGGGGGATACTCATTCCCTAACACAATTATGATATCTAAAAATGGGGGGGGGGGGGGAACTCATTCCCTAACACAATTATGATATCTAAAAATGGGGGATACTCATTCCCCAATACAATTCTGATATCTAAAAATGGGGGATACTCATTCCCTAAC